>JAUMJK010000902.1:0-539873 GCA_033558105.1 Coccyzus lansbergi
GGTAAACTTGGGGGTTGGATACTGCAACTAGAAGAGCATTAATGCAATCATAATAATAAGGGAAATATTGTTAATAAGAACATAATAAAACATATACAAATAGACAAAACTGAACATGCCAATAACTATATGTCACTACTGATGCTGCAGAGCAGCACAGGAAAATGTCCCTGACTGGACTGAACAGCAGATAGGAGCTGGACTCTGGAATTGGATCAGGAAGGCATGGATCCATGATCAGGGATGAGACAATGGACAAGGTTCTTAATAGACTTTAGTCATTAAAGAAGACCTGGTTCTTGTGATCTCTTGGTTTTATATGGAGTTGGACAAATATGGAATGGAATAGAAGTGTTTTCTGTCACCTGTCCAGGCAACCCCTCCTGCAGGTGCAATTCTTTTTTGTCACTTTGACTTACATCATTCCATCTGCTTTACTATGGCTTTGGTAGTCATGGAAATAAGTACAAACTGTGATATTTCTGCATAACAATGCCTCATTACTTTGGTGATACTCATAACTTTTAATGTTATCACGTCTAGAGTCAAACATTGTCTGAGAAACACATAGTTAAGCTTTAGAAAATAAGGTTCCTTAGACAAGGCTTAGCTGAAATATTAGGAATATATTCTACTTTAGCTTAAAATAGAAAATTTTGTTACTGCAGAAAGAATAGCATTCTAATTTTTAGGTAAAGATAATTAAACAAGTTCCAGGATGAAATAAAACTTGGGGCAAATGTCAGCCATAACCTTCCAGTGGTTTATGTTGAGCAAATATTCTTTAATCACTACTTCATTTAAAACCCTACCTGTCTTCAATAGCAGCAACTCTCAGAATGTCAAGAGAGCTAAACAGTTTTCAGTAATTTTACAAATTACTATTAGAAGAAGCACATGCAACCTGGCTGAATAAATCAGAGATCTTTGATTAAAATTGTAGGTAATTTTTCTGGTTTAGGCTGCTCAATGTAATCATTATTCAATGGTTCTTTAAGAGTTAAAAAGAATTCTACAATACTACATGGTGCCCCTTCTTCCTTTCAGATCTTTGAGTGTAAACAAACCTGCCTATCTCTACTAGCCCCAGTATACATCGTTTATGAAAATGCACATCTTTATACTTTGTATATTTCCCCTTAAAATTCTTTAAGTGGTCTTCAATTGTTGTGATGTGTAGCCAAATACCCTTAAGTATCAGATACCTATTTTATATATCATACTTTTTTGTGTATCTTGTCATGCATTCTTAGGGATCTGAAACAGCATTAATCACTCATGTTTAAGCAACTGAATCACACTAAGTGCAACTATTTGTGCCACTTTGTAAAATCACAATGTTTTTTCTGATTTATTACAACTATGTTTTAAGTTTTCATGCCTCTGTAACTGAAGTTACGCCAGTCATCACGGAAAACAGTTATGTCCGTCTGTTGATAGAACTTCATTTTACTCCCAAGTATGCCTGCTGACTTTCCTTTCCTTTCCTTTCCTTTTCCTTTCCTTTCCTTCTTCCTTTCCTTTCACTTTCCTTTCCTTTCTTTCCTTTCCTTCCTTTCCTTTCCTTTCCTTTCCTTTCCTTTCCTTTCCTTTCTTTCCTTTCCTTTCCTTTCCTTTCCTTTCCTTTCCTTTCCTTTCCTTTCCTTTCCTTTCCTTCTTTCCTTTCCTCTTCCTCTCCTCTCCTCTCCTCTCCTCTCCTCTCCTCTCTCTCCTTCCTCTCCTCTCCTTCCTCTCCTCTCTCTCCTCTCTCTCCTTCCTCTCCTCTCCTCCTCCTCTCCTCTCTCTCCTCTCCTCTCCTCTCCTCTCCTCTCCTCTCCTCTCCTCTCCTCTCCTCTCCTCTCCTCTCTCTCCTCTCCTCTCCTCTCCTCTCCTCTCCTCTCCTCTCCTCTCCTCTCCTCTCCTCTCCTCTCCTCTCCTCTCCTCTCCTCTCCTCTCCTCTCTCTCCTCTCCTCTCCTCTCCTCTCCTCTCCTCTCTCTCCTCTCCTCTCCTCTCCTCTCCTCTCTCTCCTCTCCTCTCCTCTCCTCTTCCTCTCCTCTCCTCTCCTCTCCTCTTCCTCTCCTCTTCCTCTCCTCTCCTCCTCTCTCCTCTCCTCTCCTCTCCATCTCCTCTCCTCTCCTCTCCTCTCCTCTCCTCTCCTCTCCTCTCCTCTCCTCTCCTCTCCTCTCTCTCCTCTCCTCTCCTCTCCTCTCCTCTCCTCTCCTTCCTCTCCTCTCCTCTCCTCTCCTCTCCTCTCCTCTCCTCTCCTCCCTCTCCTCTCCTCTCCTCTCCTCTCCTCCTCTCCTCTCTCTCTCTCCTCTCCTCTCCTCTCCTCTCTCCTCATCCTCCTCCTCTCCTCTCCTCTCCTCTCCTCTCCTCTCCTCTCCTCTCCTCTCCTCTCTCTCCTCTTACCATTTCTTACCATATTATCAAATTTTTTCATATGAATCTTAGCCAGGTATATTAGGGCTTTTACCATGATGTCCATTAAACTTCTATCTCTTTTTGTTGGTTTTTTTTTTGTTTGTTTGTTTTTGTTTTTTTCTAGTTTTAATTTCTTGATTTTATTCTTCAGTTGTAGTCCCATATAAACACTTATCAACTCTGATTCTAACCACTGATTCTTTGTTTTAAGCAGAAATTCTTCAGGTGTTGGCTATTAGCAGTAAATTTTAACCTGTTTATTGAAGCTGGCTAGTCAGCCTAACCTGTAAATTGTGTGTTGTTTATTTTATGTTCCTTAGATAAGTGCAGAGTGGAAAGTTTGGGAGATCATGACAGAAATTTATAATATTTCTATTGTTCTTACACTATACAAATAGAGGTATCATGGCTGTTGCAGCTGTTTTGGAAGTCAGTTGTACTGTTGTTACACAAATAATGGATTTTCCACTAATCAATATGTTCTGCTAAGTTTATGAAAAATAAAAAGGAAATGGTCTGTTTTCAGAATATCCATGAATCATAAGTAAGTACTTCACCAATTGTGCACATATGCTTTTATTTTAATTTTGTGTTTCACTTTATAGGATATTGTCTAGCAATTCTTTCTTTAATTCCTCACAAATGCAGTTAATGTTCTACGTGGTTCAGCATTGGCTCTAACTTTTACTTGTCAATTAGCCATGGACATAGGGACACAGAAGACATTATTGTACATCTGGAGGGGTAGTATACAGAAATACAGATATAGACACAAAATCTGTTCTTTTCAAGAAGTCATTTGATGTATTTAGAATCATAGATTACATTTGGAAAGTATGTCTTTAGATTTCAGTTGAGCATATTGAAACTACTTTTCCCTACATGTAAGAAGACTGGTGAATATGAAGCATCTAAAAACTGAGACATGATTTTTTTAAAATTACTTTTCTTCTTCATTTGTCATATGGTAATTTCATGGTTACTGCAGCACTAATGGTTTGATAGACTGTTTTTATAGCTTTTATAGAAGTTAAAGGAAATACAACATATCTCTGTTATTAGGGCATTATATATTCACCACCTAATATTATCATATTTAACTGGATAAATAAAACCCTGTAGTAGGAGAACCTTGACTGAAATCAGTCAGGAAGCTAGTGATGTTAGCTTCAAAGATATGAATACAGTAATACATGTACAATTTAAAATTCCTTTTTGTGTTTTAAATCACTTATTTGTTTGTTTACTCACCTGGTACTTATTTCATATTTGGTACAGCTTTGAGCAAAGGTTAAGTTTGACAGTATCTGTATCATTGGTTAGAATGCTGGCTGATATACTGAATGTAGCAAAAAGAAACAGGTAACACTACTGAGGGTGACCTGCCTAAAGTTCAGCTTAGAGCAAATTAAAAGTCCACAGGTCACTGAAGTCTGTATCTCCATCTTTGGTTTTCATAGAGATATTGTAAAAATAGGAAAATAGCTCTTGTATCTGTAGTTATCTCTTTTCTGTAAGAGACTTTTGAGGATGTCACAGAATATTAGATAGTTATGAAATAGGGAAAGAAACTTTTTGGTTTCTCATTATATCTTCCTGAGAAGAGAACCAAGAAGGAAAAAAGAAAAAAAATAACAAAGAAATAAACAAAAAATCCACCCAAAAGATTTTTTATTGTTGTGTTTTAGAAATCTGTTAGGGAGCAATTCTGCTTCACATCTTAGAATAAAGTTAACAGAAGCTGTAGCAGAGCAGTCTGCAAAACACTACAACAACAGAAATCTGAATGTCATGTTCAGCTATGGAATTGTACGGTTTGAAGAGAAGAGGTATCTGGGCTCCAATCATTTTGATACCTAGCTTAGATGGTCACTAAGAAAGAAATACAGTTTTCCACAGCTGTTTAAAGTTGCTCTTGCAACAAAATGAAGAGGGAGAATTGGCAAGAATAAGTGGCAGGGAAAGTAAGTTCTGCATTCAAGTGCTAGGTGAAGGCAGAAAGGGCTCTCCCTGGAGTGAAGGACTCCTCCCTTTCGAGTCCTTATATCCCTAAGTCCATTTTGGCAGGCTCCAGAAGTGAGCAGGTGAGCAGGTAGCAGGGGCAGCAGCAACGGCTGCATCCCCTCCCCCTGTCAAAGCCAGCTCTGGAGCCCGACTACACCCCAGCGAGGGAGAGCTGTGCCTGCTCCTACACTGCCCTCCGCTGAATCGTGGAACGACAGACAAGTTGGTGCCACAAGTGGATAGTCCTCTAACAAATGTTTAAGGCAAATAGATAAACATAGTCTGACTTAACAAGGGTGCATTCCGAGAAGTATTGGTTGGAGACACATGTGGCTGAACACAACACCCCCATGCAACACTACAGGCTGGGGTAAGAGTGACTAGAAAGCTCTCTGGCAGGGGACCTGCCGAACACAAGTCAGCAGTGTGCCTAGAGGGCTAAGAAAGCAAATAGCACCTAGGCCGCTATCAGAAACAACATGACCAGCAACACCATGGATGTGATTAGTACCCTGTACTTGGCGTTGCTGAAGCCGCACCTCAAATACTGTGCTCAGTTTTGGGTCCCTCACTGTAAGAAAGACAGTGAGGTCTTGGAGTGTGTCCAGTGAAGAGCAATGAAGCTGACAAAGTGTCTGGAATCTTATGAGGTGTGGCTGAGGGAGCTGGTGTTGTTAAGCATAGAGAAAAGGAGGCTGAGGGGAGACCATGTCACTGTCTATAAGGAGATTGCAGCTAGGTTGGGATGGGTGTTCCATCACTGATAGGTGATGGAACAAGAGAAAATGACCTCAAGTTTCACCAGGGGAGATTCAGATTAGATGTTAGGAACATGAAAAGGGTAGTTAGGCGCTGTAACAGGCTGCTCAGGAAGGAGTTGAGTCACCATCTCTGGAAGATGAAGTGCTCGGGGATATGATTTAGTTGTGGACAGGTATGGTTGGACTCGATGATCTCGATGGTCTTTTACAATCTAGTGATTCTGTGTTTCTATGAAATACTTTTTAAAGTCTTGTTGCTGCCACAGCAAGAGAAAGACTACGAAATACTCATGGTGCAGCTACATGATATCATTGATGTGTTACCTTTTCACAGTCAGGAAAATACTAAATATTTTTCTTTTTTCCTTTTTACTAACTAATCACTGTGAGTTAAAATCTTCAAGGTATGTGGCTCACAGGGATTGGGTAGCACATCAAGCTGGGTCAGCCATAGTAGCCCTATCCCTGGGCATCAGGCATTTCTGTAGGGGTGGGGATGAGCCAAGGCTGGGATGGGACATTGGCCCATGGATGATATATACTAGCCAAGTAGGGCCCATAGACAGGCAGGAGAATGGCTGCAGGCATTACGTGTGATCTGCCCCTCCATGCTTTGCCAATTCAGGAAAGAAGTGAATACAGACATGATTTAGGTGAGCTTAGGTTACTGCTGTACCCTGTGTATTCTGGTTACCTGGTCCCCCAGCTATTCATGCTCAGTGGGTCTATTCCTCTTTGACTTCTGGCAATAAGCCACAGGTGTGGGAAATTTGTAGGATCAGGGCCTGGTAGCTGTGGAGAACTATGAGCTCATCCTCCTGGCTACTGTAGCTACATTTATGCCTCTTGCATCTCTGACTCTCTTGTGAAGGATATGGTGGTTTTCCATGGGTATCTATGCTGTGGCATACTTTCGTCCAGCCACAAGCATGCAAGAGATACTTTCTGTCACTAAAGTTCTTTTACACAGGAAAAGGAGACACAACAATTCCATCTGGTTTATTCTGCTGTGTTATAAATAATTATTTATTAATTTATATATCCATAATTTCAGTTGCTTTAGAACCCTTTCCCCTTTCAAACTCAAAGGAAAATTTTGTTAATTTGAACAGAGTTCGGATTTTCCCATGTATCACAAATAAACACTACTGCTTTATACTAACTTACAGAGTGCAGTAGCGCATCTGGTAACTAAGACAGACATGTTTAAACAAATACGTGTCTAAATTAGGGGATTATACTCCAGGAGCCTTACAGACACCAAAGGAAGAGAGAAGAGGGCTTTTAAATAAGTTTGCCCAAATACAACTGCGGAACACATGCGTTTTATTTCCTCTTCAGTTAAAACGATAGCAGTTTTTAATGTGCAGGTAACTTACTGCATCACTAGCTGTAAAAAATGCTGTTTAATTTTAATTCTCATATTATACTTACTCATAGAGAATCATATTTTATTTTCACTTTATATTGTGTCAAGGATACAAATGCCACTTAAAATTTGCCTTCTGCACAAGTACTGGTCAAGGGCATAAAATGTGCTTATTTGTATTGTCGTCAATGCCCACTGTAATCAACATTCCCAAGTTTTCTGCAACAATACTGCTAACCTGAATTCTTTGTTACGAGGCCTGCAATCTGTTGCACTTCACTGTAACTAACTGCAACTTCTGTTGCAGTTACAAAAAAAGGAGGTTTGAAAATGGAGCCTGTGCCCTTGCAATATTTAATTCAATTAAATTTTGTGTTGCCTTTCCCTTTATATTTCTGTTGGATTACATATTGATTATCTAAGCTGCAGAGTAGTTTTCTGATGGGAATTTGAAGATTAGATAGGCAACAGAGAGAGGAAGACTTCTGTTACCTGGATGGATATCAAAGACTGCTTGAGAATGAGTTATTCATGGTAAAAGTGGACAACAATGAAATAATTCCAGAGTTACGTGTTTCAAAATAAACAGCCTGGGAAATAACAGTTTATTTGTGCACAAGAGAAGAGGATTCAGGAACCACAGTTTACCTACCACTCAGTATGCTTTTGCATTGTGGTTTTTTACAAACCCCTTTTTGTAGTGGCAAAAATCTAATATTGCTTGATATTTGGAAAATCTGAAACTGTGCTAGTGTTAGTCTAACACTGTGCCATTTTGTGCAATGGGAGTATCTGTTGCTTCACGGAAATCTAGCCATTACATACTAACATAGCAGTTTTAGCTGCTGTTAACCTATTTTTAATCTGTACATATAAATATATATTGGCTATGTTTACTCTCCATATGACTTCTTCAAATCTTTTGGGTTTTTTCTTCTGTTAGCTTTCTGCCATCTTTTCTTTTGTATGTTTTAGGAATTTTCTCTCCTTTTTGGAATAGAATCAGTATTTTCCCATACAGTTTGACACTAGAGAAAGGGGTTGCCTTTAAATATCTCTAGAGAAAATTCTAGCCTGACTCAACCATTAAGTACCACATTTCTAGATCTCTCCAGTACTTAATAATATCTGATTCTGTGAACTAAAATACAAGGATTCTTATATTTTCCCCACCTTGTAGTTTATGCTCCAAATAAAGGTTGATGCTGAATTAACAATTAAGGCTAATGTTGAACAGTTTCTACAGAATTTTCACCTTTTACTATAGTTACTATGACTGATATAAAAATTACTTCTTTGCTGGTCAGTACTAAGTCTAATTGGACTTGTTTACCTTATCACAAATAGGAGAAAAATTCAGTGTGGGATGAATTAAATCACACTGATGGCCTCACTGAAAATTCAACTAGGAAAATTATTACTGTAATAGTTTCTCTTTTTTTATCAATGGAATAGTTTAAAAATTTTAATACAAAAGCATAATTAAATAATATTTACAGAACAAAAGTCAAATTCTGTCTACCCTGTGCACCTGGATGTGTGAATCTATGCATCTATAATATACGAGTGACTTCGCTGGCAGTGAGAAATTGACAGTATGTTGGAAATTTCTGCCCTGGTCTTAGTTTATCTGCAAAACCTATTAGAAGGCTACTAAGTGGACCATCTGCAGCAGATGCTCCATAAGGACAATCTAAGGTGTGGTCCATATGCTTCTGCAAGCTTAACTATAGTCGATTGATAATAGCGACTACCCTTTTGTCTGCATAGAAGTACATCCCCCTCTATAATGAAATCCTCTGAGTTCTTCAGAGATTCGTTATTTTGCTCATTTTTACCTTCTCTTTTCTTCTTCTCTTCTGTCTGGCTCCTTTCTCTCTTCTCTGATTTTTAGATTGTTGTGGGCCATACAACTTTCCCCCTAATTTCTTTTATCAATTACTTAGTTCATGTAGGTATGAAACTTCTGAGTTTAACTTTAATAAAAATAAATTAGCTGTCTATCCTGGAAAGGAAATGGTAATACTAGATACTGAACCTGTGTTGGCTGCTCTGATTTGACCTTCCATTTTTTGTTTAATTCTTTTTTTAACAGAATCACAGAATCACAGAACAACCAGGTTGGAAGGGACCCATTGGATCTTCTAGTCCAACCATTCCTATCTAACACTAAACCAAGTCCCTCAATACCTCATCCACCCGTGTCTTAAACACCTCCAGGGAAGGTGAATCAACCACCTCCCTGGGTAGCATATTCCAATGCCCAATGACCCTCTGTGTGAAAAACCTCCTCTTAATCTCCAGCCTAAATCTACCCTGGCGGAGCTTGAGGCCATTCCCTCTAGTCCTGTCCCCTGGCACTTGGGAGAAGAGGCCAGCTCCCTCCTCTCTGCAACCTCCTTTCAGGTAGTTGTACAGAGTAATGAGGTCTCCTCTCAGCCTCCTCTTCTCCAGGCTAAACAACCCCAGCTCTCTCAGCCGCTCCTCGTAGGGTCTGTTCTCCAGACAGTCATAAGGCTGTTGTTACAAAGACTAAGTTGGCAATGGGTACAGTCAAAATGCACAGACTTCTTTCCAAAATCCATTATCTCCACTGAAAATCAGTTTATTAAAATGTGTCCTGTTTCTTCAAAGCAGAAGCTTGTGAAGATTGCCTAGGTGGTAAAGGGTAATTTATTTTTTTTAAATATACCCATAGGTCTGTATAAAAGCAGAAAAGTTCTCAGTGCAAAGTTGTGTTTCCTGAGGCACTCTGAGCTTTGTTAAACCTGACTTTGTTGTTGTCATTTCCACATGTTGCTGACATGGAGATTTATACTTTGGAAAAAAAGAATTTTCTTAGGAAGTAATAAGCTTATTTATGAAAATTATGTACAAATGCAGACATGCACAGGCATGGATGCATGCACACTGCCTGAAATTACTCTTCTGACGCAGTTTGCTGTGTTTTACATCCCTCTCTCCCCAATATCGTATAAATATATCCACAGAATGTAAATAGATGTACTTATTTTAATTTAAAGCTGATTAATATGGTTCTTTTTATCATAGGCATTTAAAAATAGTATTTTAATATTCCACAAGCAAAACTCTTATTAGCAAAATCAACTAGCTGAAAATTGATCTTGTAATTATAAATCTTACATATGGAAATCTAGTTCAAATTAAGACACAATAATTACACAGTAACTGCTAAATAAATTGCACATAATTTAGCAATGGGCTCCTGAGTTCAGCTCAGATTTTGACATCTCTAATCATGGAAAGTCCAGTTTACCAGAGGGTAAAATAGTAACTATGATAGAACGGATAACTTTCTAAGAATGTCTTTAGAACATTCACCTAAGTGTCCAATGCACCTCAAAATTTCTTTAATCCACACTTCTCACAATTTTATTCTACTCTCTATTTCATCTTTGAAATAATTTGAAAGAGGTCTTTCTTCCTGGTTTTTGAGTCCACCATATTGTTAATGCTTTCTTCATTTTCTCAGGTAGTAAGAAATTATATTATTTATACAAGCAAAACCAACATAGTTCAACGTGACAACTCTGGAGAAAGACAAAAGAAAGCTGATGATAGTCAATCACATTTTCTTTGTAGCAATTAAGTAGGAGATTTGAGCAATTCTAAATGTATTTAAAAGATAATGTACCAATATTCTCATCTTAATTTGGGAACACTCAGTTCACATGAGAAAATATGATTAACAAGAATGGTCAGGTATGTATAACATTAGAAATAAATAAGTGGATAATTTGAAAACTAGGGAAATTGAAATGAAATATTAGAAATATTAAAGAGGAGAATTTAACTGGTCAGAATCAAGAGGAAGGATATCACAGAATGTTAGAACGGTTTGGTTTGGAAAGGACCTTAAAGATCATCCAGTTCCAATCCTCCTGCCACAAGTAGGGACACCTCTCACCAGGCAAGGTTGCTCAAGGCCTCATCCAGCCTGACCTTGAACACTTCCAGGGAGGGAGAACAAACAACTTCTTGGACAACCTGTTCCCATTGCTCACCACCCTCACCATGAGGAATTTCTTCCTCATGTCCAATCTAAATTTTCCCTCTTCCAAATTAAAGCCCCCTTGTCATGTTACTACATGTCCTTGTAAAAAGTCCATCCCCAGGTTTCTTGTATGTTTCTTTCTGATACTGGAAGGCTGTTACAAAGTCTCCCCAGATCCTTCACGTCTCCAGGTTGAGCAAACCCAAGAGTTCCACAGTTCTCTTAAAACATACCATAAGAAAATTTTTGCAGTTCCACAAGCTCCCTCAAATGTCCCGTCCTGAAGGAACTCATGGTATTCTCATTTCTCCCTTTTATTCCATATGCAAGGAACTGTTGGAACCTACATTTTATGGCCACGCTTGTGGACATTTTCAGTGATACATCAGTTAGCAAAATGAGAGCTGCTCTGTGCTTTCCCACAATTTCCTTTATCTCCTGTTCCATAGCATTTAGGTATCTTAGTTTGTTTCACTGCTGTTCCTGTTTCTTTTGACAGTTTTTTATGCTGAATATTAACCACATACTCCCAGAAATTAGATATGCTTCCATTCTGCTTATCCACACATTATAGATTAAGAAAAAACTAAGAAAATCACCTAAAATATTGCAAAAACTTAGAAGGAAAAATGAAAAATGTGAACACCAGACCTCAATTAACTGCTTAAAAATTATATTTAAGTGGAGAGACAGAGTCAAGATGTAAAACAATCAATGCAGAGCAAAAGGTTTTTAACAAATCCTTTTGCACAAAAAAACCCATTGACACTGTCTCCCATGGCATTCTCCTAGAGAAGCTGGCAGCTAGTGCCTTGTACAGGGTAGTGGCGGGTGGCACTAAAAGCAGCTAATGGCTGATCATATGCACCGTTCCCCAGGAATCAGTGTTAGGGCTGGTCTTGTGTAATATCTTAATCAATGATCTGGATGAGGAGATGGAGTGCTCTGTCAGTAAGTTTGCAGGTGACAATGACACTAAATTAGGCGGGAGTGTACAGAGAGATCTGAATAGGCTGTAACAATGGACTGGGGCCAGCTGTGTGGTGTACAACAGGCCAGGTTCCAGGTTCTGCACTTCAGTCATGACAGCCCCATGCAAGGCTCTAGGCTTAGGAAAATGTGACAGGAAAACTACCTGGCAGAAAAAGGCCTGAAGGTGTTGGATGACAGCTGGCTGGACACAAACTAGCGCAGTACTCAGACAGCCAACAGCAGCCAGGCTTGTATCAAAAATGATGTGGCCAGTAGGAGTAGGGAATAGATTGTATCCCTGTACCCAGTGCTGGTGAGGCCACACCTCAAATACTGTATTAAGTTTTGGGCCCCTCCGTACAAGAAAATCTTTAAGCTGCTGAAGTGTGTCCAGAAGAGGGACACAAAGCTGAGAAAAGATCTGGAAAACGAGTATTATGGGGAGCAGCAAAGGGAACTGGGATTGTTGAGCCTTGAGAAAGAAGAGGAGGCTAATGGGAGACCTTATTGCTCTCTACAACTGTTTAATGGTCCATTATGACAAGGTTGTTTCTGGTCTCTTCTGCCAAGTAACAAGTGCTAGGACAAAAAGAAATCCATATTTTCTTTACTGAAAGAGTGATGAAGTACTGAAGTTGTGTTCCTTCCCTGGAGGGGTTTAGAAATCCTGTAGACACGGCATTTCATGATATGGTTTACTAGCTATGGTTTTGTAGGGCAGAAAGTTGGGCTGGATGATCTTGTAGGTCTTTTCCAACCAAAGTGAGTCTATGATTCCATGAACTGAGGTTAGTGGGATTGTAAGAATTGCTTGGAAGATTCATTTAAACAGCAGAAATTTCCTTCAAAGAGATAAAGGTAATTTTTGAACTTATTCAGCACCATAATTACATCTACGTAGTGAGATCACTGGAATTTCACTGCATTTACTGCCTCTTCTTAACAGACTTCCTGCATTTCTCTTCACTTTCACATTCTTACTCGCATTAAAATTTTAATATTGACTTTTTAATGGTCTTACACTCACAATAATCTGCCAAATAGGCTGTAGTTGCCTATAATTGCCTAGATCTATATATAGTTTGATCAATCTTTTTTTTTTTCTTGTTAATACCTCTAAGCCCAGAAATGCCTTCTCAAAATTCTGTATGCCTTTTGATAGTCAGATTATCAACTTTTTTACAAAATCACTAGTAAAGAGTCAGCAATCTTCTTGATTTCTGATAATTTTGTGATTTTATTTATTTGCAGAGACAGTGGAAACTACTCCTCCTTCTTATAATCTCATATTAGCATCAGGTATTACTCAGATATTTAATTCTGTCATTGTACTGCAAATTTTATCCTCACTGAAAATTTTCAAGGACTGAATCTTATTTTCCCAGAACATAATCTCACCATGGAATATTGTAGAGTCTCTGAAAATACTTTCATTTTTATTGTAGGATTTCCAGGATACTTTTGAGATTGAATAGCTAGTTTTGTGTAAGTATGTTATATCGATTTTTTTTTCTTTTACTTTCTGTTCCTTTCCAGATATGGTTCTCATAATTCTGGAATTTTCATGGATATGGAAACTAGTTTACTGTTTCTTTTGATGGTAGATGTTTCTGATAATATAAACAGCTGCAGTAAACTCACTTCCATTTCCTTTATTATAAGTTTACCTTGAAGATTTTCCACTGGCAACAAGCTTGAAAGTTATCAAGTACATATCACAGTCTTGTACCTTGCACTGGTGTGGGCTGGGATAGAGTTCTTTTTCTTAATGGCATCTAATATGGGGCTATGTTTTGGTTTGCACTAAAACCAGTGTGGATAATAACAGGATGTTTTCATTATTGCTGAGCAATCCTGACATGAAGTCAAGGTCTTTTCTGCTTCTCAAATCATCCCAATAATGGGGGAGTAGACTGTGTTTGCCATAAAAGCTGGGAGAAGACACAGCTGGGACAGCTGACCCAAATTGACCAAAGCAGTATTCTCCACCATAAGACATCATGCTCAGTATGTAAAGCTGGAGGGAGAAGGAAGAGGGCGACATTCTGGTTTATGATATTTGTCTTTGCAAGTAACTGTAACCGATGATGGACCTGTGCTTTCCAGGAGTTGGCTGAATAGACCCTTTCCCATGGGAAGCAGTGAATAAATAGCTTGTTTAACATTGCTTGCATACACAGCTTTCACTTTACCAAGTAAACTCTCTTTATCTCAACTCACGAGTTTTCTCATATTTACTCTTCTGATTCTCTCCCTCATTCCATTGGGGAAAGTAAACTGTATAGGACTGTTTAATGCTTAGTTGCTGACTGGGTTAAACTGCAATCTGACTTTTCATATATTTGTAAATTTCAGACATCTCTTTTTTCCATTAGCTATTGCTTTCTCTATGTCAAGTTCATTTTTTTTTTCACTTCAGTTAGATTTTATAGTAATTTCTTAACTCCAAATTAGAAAAGTAACGTGGCGGGGGCAAGTGAACCTCGTGACAAATCAATATGATTTCAGATGAAGTTATTTATTATGGGTTAACTCGCTGTTTATATAGACCAAGCTGGCCAAAACATGAGATAAACATTGATTGGTCATTTCTGCCCTAGCAACCAGCCTTCCTTGGCAACAGCCCAATCCACATAAGTTTTTTGTTTGCTTGCAAGCTCCTGCCCCCCCATTTGTGGTTACTTCATTAACATAACACAACAAAGTCATTTACCACTTTTGTGATTTTACCCAGCTCCACCCTGCCAGGTTACTTAAAGAAACAATTACCAACAGAAAAGTGCTTACAGTTAGGATTTACATTTGACTCATTTAGCCAAGTATTATTTCTCCTGGTAGTTTCATTTATCAGGCTCATAGAAATATTTAAGTCCTTCTACCATGTAAAGGATATGCTATTTGTAAGGAAGGAGTTCTCTTTTTTTAGATCCCTTTTATTTAAAGCTTGGGACAGTAGAACATCGCAGCTCAAATAGCGAGGTGGGCTGGATGGGCAAATTAGGTTTGAGATGGTTATTTGTGCTACAGGTCATAATGTCATTACATAATGTCTCTTTTGCAGCTTTTAATGAAGAATGGCAAGGAGCTTTATTTTTCCAAATAAAAGAAGTAAAACTATTTTAAAAAATCAGTGACTGTGACTTTTCTCTGTGTTTTCAAAACATTTGGCAGCACTGTAAACATTGAACTAAATTTAGCCCTTAACACCATCTTATTAGGACCAATCTTATTCACGGAACAGCAATTATCCAAACTCAAGGTGCAGTATACAATGTTTCCATGCTTCACAACCACTGCTGGCAAGACATGGCTATAATATACATTTCCTTTTAAAGTAGAAGGATTTTCTGCTGACAGTAAGCAATGTTATTTCTCTACTTTGATCATATTTGAAAAGTTTTCCCACACATTTCAATGGAGAAAGAGATCATTAGACAAGTACTGCAAAAAAACAGAGAATGCATCATAATAAGACTTGTGAATCTGTCTCTTTTCCATATAATTCATTTTCTTTTTATTGTAATATATAGAAAATAGACTTTGGATTAAATTAATTCAAACAAAGGAAGTGGAGTATTCAAATATAATCAATATAAGGAGTATGAAGTCTCTTTAAATGTCTCAATCAGAGCTTCTAGCAAGTTTAGATGCTATGATCATGGGCTGTATATATGGTGCTAGAGCCATCTTCCCTCTAACCAGTTAGGAAAATTGTGACTAAGGAAGTATAGTTATTTTTTTCCAATGCATTCCTGGCATAGCAAAGGTATTTATTTACTGAGAATCAGATTCCCAGTTGATATAAGCTACAAAATTTACAAATGATTAACTGAGTTAAAACTACTAAGACTTGGGCTACTTGATCAAATTAAATATTTAAGTCTGGAATAGTCTGGTTTAACACACACAGCTACATGGCAGTGTCTGTAGGGAGATTTTGGACAGTACATGTTGGGAGATTCTAAATTTTGCAGTTCTCTGACACTTATTTAATAAATTATAATGTCAGGACTTAGACGTATTCTTTTGTGATTTAAGTGCTGATTCATCTAGCAGTCTCATAGTATTCATATAAGGATTTTTTTTGTCTGCTCTCAGCTACATTTGAAGCTTGAGCAATTATAGAAATAGATACCTTATGCCTTGTAACAAATTTATTTAAATCATATGTGATTTTACAGCAATGTTACTTGTTTTCAAGCAAACAATGTTATCTAGCAGAATAGTAGAAATGTATGCAGCAAAACTATTTCATTAAGGTGAGTGCGACATCATCATTCTGATATTGAATACTTTCAATATAACCAATTTGTTTCCTTGCACCATGAAAATGTTTAATTCTCTGGACTATTAGAAGGAGACAAATCAAAATGAAAAATTTATAGTATATGTACCAAAGATTGACTGAACTAAAGAGTAGTATAATAATAGTAAGCAAGCCAGGAAACAGTGGGAACTGTTGTGGCATTATGATGAAAAAGATCCAATGAGTCTCTTGTTTCTCAGTTGATTTCTTTTGTTATATAGAAGATGATATCTTAAAACATGATTCAGTATTCTCAGTATGAAAACACATCTACTACTGACCTAGAAAACAATATATGATCCACACGGGTTGAAAACACCGACAATGAAGACCTGTTCCTTCTCTTTAGTATTTTCACTTGAATTCTTAAGTAAGAAATCATGTATCACAAAAAGCAGCAGGAAGCTACTCTGCTCCAATTCTTCTCTGCAAGTGATCTGTCACAGAACCCAAGCATTTATGTTATTTATATTTGTAACTATATTTGTTTCAGTTCTTCTAGATTTCTTGATTAGACTTTTTTTTCCATGCAAGATAACTCATTTATAGAAATTTTCTTTTCCTTGCTTTGACCATTAAAAATAGACTTTAAACATACCCCTGTTCAATGGATAAATTTGATTTTTCTCATGTTCTGTATCTTAACATATGGAAATAAGTATTCACTGTCTCTTGGAATGGAATACAAATATTTATGACCAAACGTTAGGAAAAATACTAGCCTCCTTTTACTGAGGAGAACAATTTGGAAGAACAACATGGGGTTTTTTTCTTGATGAAAAGGAAACATAGATTAAGACCAAATTTTTCTACTACAACCCTTTTTTAAAACAACTGTTCACAAACTGAGGCAAGGAGTCTGTGCCTACTCAGAAGTCAGTTGCTACTAGGATGCTTCTCAACAGAATGGGCAATAATCATAGCAGCAAGTGCTAGAGAAGGTGCTACTGAGTTCCTGGTGATGAGGGATTCCCTAGTCACTGCTTTTGGTTAGCCAGAACTTTCTCATCATCCCACTAGTCCTCCCTACCTGACCCTAATATCTGAGAGTGACTTTGATGTCTTGGATTTCTGCGGGAAAAAATAAAGTATGGTCTCAAGCTGATGGCAACTTGGGAACAGAAGAATTTCAGTTTTTATCAAAAGATAACGGATAATAGTAGTTACTCAAGGGAAATAAGGCACATCCCTGAAACCATGTTCAATACTGATACTGGCTGTTATTGGGGAAAGAAATGTTAACCAGCTGGAAACTGAAGTAATGAAAGTAAACCAACACATTATGCCATATAGGAAAGACAAAGAATGACATATTAATTACATATTTTATCCCTATAAACTTCTTTTATCTAAACTGTTAGTTTAATTCATCTTATCAAGATTATAAATAAGCAATTATTTTTATTTCCCACTCAAGAATTTCTCCTTACAGGTAAAGTTTTGGACAATTAACACTCCTCCAAAATAGGCAGTGACTTTGAAAAGGGCAAGTTGTAACAACTTATATTTTATGTTGAATATTGCATACAGTTTTACTGAAAATTCCCTGACATATTTTGCCTCCATTTTCAAACATACTCAGGAATTTCTCATACATTTTATTTAGTAGTATTTTTGGCCTTTTTTATTAGAAACCTTTGGAGCATAACCAAAAGAACAGAAGCTAAATATAAAAATAATATTATGTAAAATAAAGATTATATTTGAAATCAATTTATAAAATATATAACTGAGAAATGTGTCCTATTCAGTGATTTATGAGTTCTGTTACAGTGGATAGTGTGTAGAAAATATTATCTACATTGCAAAATCAGTCATCTACGTATTATGTTTATTTGTATTTGTTACTTTTAATCTGCCTCAAGAATAAATTTATGCTGTAAGGTTGTAAATCTCTTGAAAGGCTTATAAGAATTTCTAGCTCAGTATGTCATTGTGTAAATTGACAAAAGCAGTGCTGGGAATGTAACTGAAAGGAAATGCCATGGAGTTGTATGTTTCACGCTCTAGTTTCAGTTTTCAGAGAGGAAGTACCAGAATACAAAGATCTTCTACTCATTTATTCTCTAACTTTTCTGTCCTTAGATGTACACATATAGAATCATTATACATGTTGTGTATGCATATGCAGGGTTGAACATATATCCACTGATGTGTAAGGACATATATGTCCTGATTTATGAGCCTTGAAAGGTTTAATTTACTATTACAGCACTTTTAAAAAGGACTTTGCAGTGACTTAATGCTATACTGTATATTCTAGCTAAGAGTGTGCACCGATTGTCTGAAATATTGCTAAAAATAATAGTTTTTAAAAAATGTTTTACAAATTTTAAGAAAAGGCATATCCACCTATAACATACAGTAAAGTTATTCATATAAAAATATTGTTTTCTTTGCAAGAGACTGTGTAATATTTTAATAATGTAGTTTATTACTAGTAAAATTATTCTAAATGACACCTACATTAGCCAATTATTTTTTTATGAAACATTTCTATGACATGTACAACAGAGAATTTAAGCACAGGCACAGATTTCTCAGAAATTTCAGTCCTTGGAGATGGATCCAAAACTCAACTGGACAAGGCCTTAATCAACATTCTCCAGCTCTAAAGTTGTCTCCATTTTGTACAGGACGTTTTACCTGCTGACCTACATAAGTCTGTTCCCATCTAAATCTTTCTATCTTTCTATTCTATTTAGAAAGGCCAGATTTTATTAATATGAGAGTTTAGTAGACCTCCATACAGTAGTTTTGTAACAGTGTAAACCAGGCAATTTAGGTGAAGGCATAGGACTAAATGTTACATGTTCTTCTGTAAAACATCATTCATAATTTAGCAGAAATATATAGGAATCAAAATTTACTTTTTAAGTTGTGAATTCTGTGAATATAAGAGGTGTGTGAATGTAAGAGATGTGTGAAAGAAACAGCTGAAAAAATCACCTGAAAGTATACAACTTTAGTTGTTCTTTATCATTATAATGACATCCTTAAAAAAGTCAAACAATAAAAAGAATCCCAGTGTTTGAGAACATAAGAGATATTTCCTGAAATAGTCCCAGTTAATAGTCTTAATGAAGTTAAATTGAGATGTAAAGTTTCAATCTCTGCAATTAGGCTTACCTTTAAAACAGACAAACAAGCAAACAAACAAGCAAATAAACATTAACAAGTTTTACTGTCACATTGTTTTTACTAACTTCTTACTGCTACAAGCTACAAAATGGGTTTTTTTGCAGTTTCATTTTCTTTTCATCACTAATAATTGCATTTTTCATTAAACTGTTTAACTTCATAGACAATAACCTTATTAGATATCAGTCTCCCCTGGACAGTCTCTACCATCTGCATTCTAGCATGGCTGTATCCCATTCTCAATATAATTTGCTGGAAGGAAGAAGAAAAAAAAAAGCTATAATAGAATCTCAGAGACAATTTCACACATCTGTTGCTGCAGGTGATCTTTAATTATTTTTCATTTATAATTAATGAAAAATAATGGTGCTGACACAAGTTAATTACTATGAAAAATTACAGTTTATGCTACTCATTCTTTTAATGGCAAATTACTTGAGATTTTCAAACACGGTTCCCAAGCAATTAGCAATATTCATAAGGAGTTCATCTGTATTTTTTTTTCTCCTGTATGAGTTTGCATTGTGTTTAGTGAAGGGAACACCCAGCATTTTTCATTAACAGCTAAAGTAACACAACAAGAGATATTAATCACCATTCTCACGCATAAGTGAGGGCAATGAAGAATAAACTAAACATGTATTGATGTAGCAGAGGTCAAACAAAAGTACACAAAGATATTCATTATAGTTACACTTTTCTCAACAGAAAAAGAAGAAATATTATTAAACTTTGTTATTTAAAAATGTTTATTGTAAGCAATTGCAAATGCTGTCATATCTTCCCCAAAATATTTAATTATTTTTTATAAAATAGAATTACTATTCTCCTAATTGACATATGTAAATTAGAACAATCTTTCTTCTATATCGTGTTTATCTTATGACTACATAAATTTTAAAAAGTGATATTTTTCAGATAATTAGAATTAATATATGGTTGAAACATGCTAAGATAATCCACTTCATGTAAGCAAATGACTATGAAAGATACTCACTCAATATATTTAGAGTCAATAATATCTGAAAATAAGTTGCCTTGCATTTTGATTTTGCTTAAAAAACTGTTGTGAAATATTATTCTTTGTACTGCATATCACTGGTGTATACATTGAACAATTCATGGATTAACACAAAAATTAGCTCAAGAAGTGCAGTTTAACCTGTTTATCATTCACTTAACTAGCTTTAGGAGAATAAATCCTCTTTCATTATTCAACAGTGTACTGCTATGTTAATATTATAGAAATGATATCAGTTTCAGTGTAAAAGTTAGCATGAATCACAGAACAGAAATTGTAAATTAGCACTTCTATATACATCAAACGTCTGATTACCAAAACAAAACCACAGAGCCAGAAAAAGATTTTACAACAAACAAGAAATCATAGGAACCATTAAAAAATGCTAAGTAGTACATGGAAGAAAAGAAGAACCTAGGTTTTGATAGTTTGCAAGTACTGTTGACAACATTAAATGCATGATTTCCATAGATATGTTACTCTTACTAGACTACAACAATCTAGTGCAACAATCTCGTACAAAAGCACATAAGAACAGACAAAATTTCTGAAAGATCTCAAACACCGAGGGAAAAAAACTTGTCTAATATTTCCCTACCTTGTTGAATTACACTTTTTGGAATGTCAAAATATGTTGTCTGAGAATATATGAAATATATCTTATGATTCAGAAGTGAAGTTTTCTCTCAATGTTTTTTATTTATCTGTTCATGCATTATAAATGAGGTTCACAAGCAGCCAGGATGCCAGTAAACTGTAGATTTAACAGTGCTCATATTTTATATTGTAGTATTGCTATTAAGAATTTCAAAAACAAGCACCCACAAGCTATAAACAGATTCTGGTTTTGTGCTGCAGACAGACACTCACTAGGGACTGCTCCAATATCTCTGAAATAATTTTCATTTAAAACTAATAAAGACATGACTAAGAATCTTCAAATCTTGATGTCTATACATTAATCAACTTTTCCTCTACTTCTCTTTTCTTTGCCTACATAGAAAGTAGAGATATTCCTCCTCCTCCTCCCCTCCAAAATACATTTACTTAGATAATGTACCTTCTAAGCTTCGTAGGAAGAGCTCTGGACTATTTGACACTAGCTATAAAGCAAGTCATGCAAACAATCTACCAGTACTGAGAAGAAGATCTTGGTGTTAGCAGGCACTTGGAAGTTAAGTCCAGGAGATGACAAAGAGGTAGTCTCATCAACCACCAAAACATTATATGATAAAAATAGCAGTATACTAGCCTACCTGTATATACTTTAAAAAATACTGAGGTAATAAAAAGTATGGGTCATCATGTCAGTAATGTCAATATAGTATCTTTTGCATTATTATTCCTGGTCATGAGTAAGTCTGTGAGACCTATGATCTGTGGAAAATGGTAGTTTCTGGAAATGTCTAGAAAAAGGATATCAACATTTGGAGAATAGTTTTTGAATGTTTTCCTCTGAAAAGTTTGTGGGATTTTTCTTTTAACCTTGATTTGTAGTTAAAATATTTTACTTTTTTCACCACTGCCATATTTTTGAAAAAAATGATTAAATATGTATATCTGTGCAGATACTTCTGAGTCGCAGCAGCAAAGAGCAATGTATTTACCTATACTAACCACTTACGTTTTAAACTGTACTCCTAAGGCTGAAACATAGCTGCATGTATTCCAAAAGTCTTAGACTGAACCTTGCTGTGTTTTGACATATTTGTAGCCAGTAGATCTTCAGTAATCTGCAGCATAATTGCAACATCATAACTATTCTTGATTCTCGAGTTATTCAATTTAGTGTACTGAAATTAGACATCATGCTTTGTTCTCAATATGCATATAGATTTCCAGGATACCAAGAAAGTTTCCAGTGACATAGCTCAACTACTAGTGTTTCAACAAATATATATGATAAAAATAATCTTAAAATAAATACTCTTGAGCACAAAATTAAGAAAGATTTCATGATGTACAATTTCTAATGCTCAAGCTTCAGGTTAAATAACAGAATGCATGACTCTAGTAAAAACGAAACACATTTAGTCCTGCTGATTTTCTCTTTGGTTTCTTCTACATTGTTTTTTTACTTGGTGAAATTACTGTGAATTTTATTCATAGTGAACCATGTAACGACACAATTTTTTAAAAAGATCTTTCTAGTATTTTCCAAGATATATAGGATTTAAATATTAGTAACACAATATGGTTTTGATTTTTCTGCTGCAAAACCAAGAAGGCCTGCATCTTAGGTCTAAGGTTAAATTTATGAGTAGTTTAATATTAAGGATTGGGTTTACAGTAAAAGACTGCTATTTGAAGAAAAAAATACTAAGATAAAAGATAGGAAGATGACCTTCTCTATTGTACATAGCAGGAGCATTTAAAAAAGTGCTGAAAAATATCACCCATGTCTTCTTACTTGTGTGATAAAAACATTCACATAATATTGTAACAGCATACCAATGCTAGATGTATTTGGACATGAAAGTTACTATAAGCTGCAGCCACAATAATACATTCCATACTTGTGATAGGCAGCCTTATTCCTATCTGGATAGAGAGCGTGATGTTGTATGGGAATTTCAATGAGTTTCAAACTGCTGTCCAGTGATCACAATGTTGTAGTTGAACTAATTTGACAGAAACATCATTGCTTGGTTATGTAATTTTTTTATTGCCACTGATAAGTCACACACGGATTTGACACTCATGGGCGTAGAGTCTGAACTAGTGATGTAAATCATCATCTCTCTATTAAAAGAAGATTCATGTCTTAGTTCTTTTCAGAAGCTTTCATGAGTTTACCTCCAGCTTGTCTAATATCTAATGTATTTATCATACTCAATCTGTAGTTGAAGGAATATGAAAATGTGTTGATGGAAAGAGTCATTGGGCAGTGGAACAGGCTACCCAGGGATGTGATTGGGTCACCTTCCCTGGAAGTGTTTAAGGGATGGGTGGACGAGGCATTGAGCAGCATGGTTTAGTGATTGATAGGAGTGGTTGGACTCAATGATCCAGAGAGACTTTTCCAACCTGGTGATTCTATGAACAGCACCTGTCCCAGAGATCACTTATGACTGCTAGGAAAGAGTATATATATCAGCTGATGACTCCTGTCCTCTACCTATCTGTAATCTGTGTAACAAACCATAAGCCATGGTCAGTCACAGGAAAACAGGAATTTGACAGATGGCTGAACATTTAAGTATTTTCCTTCCTCTAACCCTCACTTAGAATAAAATCTTCTCTCTATTGCCTTTCAAGTCCCTCCTCCACTCCTCCACAAGGTACAATCAAGAACTGCTATTCTATTCTTACCCTACCTAAACTGTTCACAAAGCACTGCTTAAGCAAACCTGGCTCATTTTGGTAGTCAAAATATGAAGGGCTTACATAAGCTGCAGGCTTGGTGGACTGATCAGAAATTCATAAATGGGAAGTGACAGATGGCTAGAAAAAGAGACATGGTCAAATCCCTCTTAATCACATCTGGATATGTGCAGAAATTATGAGGTTCAACAAGGCTAAGTACAAGGTCCTGCACCTGGGTCTGGGCAATCCCAAGCAAAATACAGGCTGGGCAGGGATCAGATTGAGACTAGTTACGGAAAAGAAGGACTTGGGAGTGGCATTGGACAAGAAACTCAACATGAGCCAGCAATGTACATTTGCAGACGAGAAAGCCAACCGTATCTTTGTCTGTATCAAAAGAAGTGTGACCAGCAGGTTAAAAGATATGCTTCTACCCCTCTACTACACTCTCATGAGATCTCATCTGGAATACTGCACTCAGTTCTGGAGTCCTTAGCAAAGGAAGGTCATGGTTCTTAAACCAGTCCAGAGGAGGTTGAAAAAATTGATCAGAGGGCTGAAGCATGTCCTGTATATGGACAGACTGAGAGCTGGTTTTGTTTAGCCTAGAGTACAGAAGACACTGAGGAGATTTTATAGCAGCCTTCAGTATTTAAAGGGAGCCCACAGGAAAGCTGGGGAGGGACTTTTTATCAGGAAGTGTAATGACAGGATGAGGGGTAAGGATTTTAATCTTAAAGAGAGGCAGTTTAGATTAGATATTAGGAAGATATTTTTTACAGTGAGGGTAGTGAGGCACTGGAACAGGTAGTCCAGAGAAATGTCCCAGTCCTAGAGGTGCTCAGGGTCAGGCTGAATGAAGTTTTGAGCAACCTGATATAGTGAAAGGTTTCCCTGCCCATAGCACAGTGTTGGCATTGGATGATCTTTAAAATCTCTTCCAACCCAAACTATTCTATGATTCTATGATTGTATAATAAAAGAGCAGTGAATTTACAGTCAATGCCTTGCATGAAATAAATTGAATCTCTGGTTAGGTTATATGTTGGCTGAACATCTCTGCTAAACTGGAATCTAAATAACATTTTAGGAATCAATTTGAAAAAAAAAATAAAAAAAAAAGAAACAAATCAAAAAACAATACACCTCTTCAAATTTCCATTTATTGATTTATAGGCATTCTGGCTGATGAATTCTACTTTAAACTTGCATTGTCATATTTTCTTCTAAACATGAAAATATGACTTCCAAATACCATCTGAGCCAGGGAATAGATAATGCTTACCTGGACATGTGTGGGCTGATGCATCTTGTCTTTCTTTCAGTGCTCATGTCTGCTTTGGTCTACAGTTCAGATTAAGTTTGATGTATCACATTAATTTATTTCGTAGAAGTTTATCAATTAACTTGAGAAAACTCTTTGTAGTGTTGATTCAATCATATAACAAGAATAATTTAATACAATTTGTGCATCAGATATTGATTTTGCCCAAATACTCTACAGAATTAGTGTCACTAAAGGATGCAGCCAAGCTTAACAAACAATATTGCATGTTTCTGCAATTTATCACTTGCCATAATTAACAGTAAATGACCCAAGTCGGGTTTCTGCTTTTGGGAATTTGTTTTGGTTGCTTTTTTTTTTTTTTTTTTTTTTGTTTTTTTTTTATGGTTTTATTCCCTCACAAAACAAAGAAAGGTCAAGGAAAAAATTAAGCTTCTGGCACAAGTTTCAGTCAAAACTGTGTGCCTCACCGCTATTATATGGTAGTAATTAAAATAAACTTGAATTTTAAAAAGAGATATAAAAAAAACCAGATAAAGATTCTGGAAGCAATTTGTAGCTCTTGAAACTTAAATATGTATCCTGTGAGAAGGTATGCTCAGATGAAGAAACAGGGTGAAAATTACTTCCTAAACCATGTGATAAATGGTGTTCACAAGACTGTCAGGAATTAATTTATTCTATTCTTAGTGGTCTCAATTTATTACATAACAGGAAATTCAGCTGAAACTGCTTTAGAATGAACCAAACAGTTTAAGAAACCATTAAGGAATTTAATGTTGATCTTTACTTTCCGTTAGTTCCATGTATGACTATGCATCATGCATGTAATACTGGGGTTTTTTGTCATTGTCCTGAACTTAAATGCTACTGCTTTGAGAGCCTTTTTGTTCTGGTCCTGAAGGAGAATATAAAAGAGAGGTACTGATTAGACATAATTAAATATTTTGAAGTTTCATTACAGCATTGAAGCCCCATGGTATTCCTTTCCCCTGTCCTGGATTATTCTAATTTGTGCAATATTTTCTTATATGTCAAGCCACCTGTATTCACAAACTGTGTCTTCAGCTGTTCAGACTGCAGTTCATACTCAGCAATAAAGAAAACAAAATAGCTTTTTACCTCTGGCCTGACAAGGAGAGACAAATTCTAGAAAAAGACCTGATGTATTTTCATCAGAGACTAACGGTATTAGAGAACAAATGGAACTAAGCAAACTGATAAAGTATGCATACACAGTTGCATATAGTTAGAATTCTGTAAATAACAAGTGTTGTTTTCTTTTTTGTGATGTTTTTAATCTAACCTCAAAGATTTAACTAAAAGGAAGTCAGATAACTGAATTTCAACTTTAGAGGAACAATACTTTGTTAGGCTTTTCATAATACTTTGTAAAAATCAAATTTATTTCAAAGTGAGTAGGATTAATAGTGGAAAGGAGACAGGAATTAAAAAAGTAGCATACCAGACAGATATTGGAAGCTGCTAGTATTTGTTTCATGTAAGGAAGACTCTTCTTTTTTTTGCTTAGATTTAGGAAGATATCATTATGTTAAAACAAGGGCAGATATTAAAGAAAAAGAGAACTTTCAGGACTTTCAGGAATGATAATATATAACCTCTACTTTCTCCTAAATACATTAGTCTTTCTCATATACATTTTCTTACTCTCCTTCTGTTCTCTTCATATTGATATTGAGGAATGCTAGGAATATTTTGAATCTTTATCTTTCTTGTCCTTGACGAGAAATTTCTTAAACTCATTTCTAGTAAAGAAACTTTTTAATATGTAACCACAAAATTATTAAGAAGTAAATTTAATCATTAACTGGTAATGCTACAGTAAGAAAAGTCATCTCTGAATATTTTGTAACCAAAGAGTTATTTTTCTTATGTGTTCTGATCCAAGAGTTTATCCTATGCACTGGCTGATAATACTCCACAAATTATCTTTACAAAAGGGAAATTTGGAAAGACTCTTAGACTTATTTGCGAAGTCCTTGTGTCAATCCTTACAAATAAGGACCAATGCATGCTATCAAACTCTTTTTCCTTAAGTCATAGTTTTCACATTTTCCAATATGCACACAAAAGCAACTAATGAATAGTGATATTCCAGACAGTATTTTACTAATAGTGGGCTGTAGTTTAGTAAATTATTTATAATTACTTGAAAATTCTGTCTTACACAATGTTATTAGGCTTCAGAGTCAATTGCTGAAAAATCAGAAAACTGATTACAGTTACATATATGTTCTTAGTCTTACTGTTATGTTACTGTGAATAACTTAAAAGAGACTATAATGCCTGGTCATGTACCTGTTTCATTCTTTCACAACCTTTTTCTTTCAATCAGGAGCAAAATGAATATAAAAGTAGATGATATTAAGGTTGCAGACAGCTGTGAATTTGTCACTCTAATTTTTGCTGGACTTTGGAATCAAGTATCTGAACTACATTATTATTTATTTTTTTTAATCAATCTCCCCCATTCCATCCCTCCAATCTACCTGTTTTGTTCAGTACTGGATTTGACTCAAAGATGGTTAATATTAGTGTAGTTTAACAGGATGACATCATCAATTAAAAAAAAGAGTATTTTGATTTATCCTGTATATTACATGTGTGCACTTTTCTACAAAAGGGAAAAAAAAAGGATGTAGTAGAGCAATAAACAGACTTTTAAAGAAAACTGTACTAGTTTGTGGTCTGAAATAATTACTAAATGTAAAACATGAAGCAAATATAAAAAATAACATAAATATTAATTATGTAGTAGAAAATATGAAGGATAACATATTAAATCAAAATTATGTAAAATATCAATTGTAAAATATAAATATTGTGTTTATAAGACAGTTTAGATCTCTTGAATATTTCTCCTGACATAGAGTTACATGGAAAAGGGAGAGGAAAAAGGAGGAGAAAAAATATTAATGATTCTCTTGGGTTGGCTCATAAGTTAGACACACAGAAAAAAAGTACATCTCTCTCTTTCTAAATTTATTTCTGTAAATTTTAGTTGCAAGGAATTATTGATGATCAGAACTATTCTCTGTGTTTAAAAAACAAACATGAAATAACTTCTGTAGAAGACCTACTACTTTCTAGTAAATTTCAGAAGACTTCTTAGATGTGACTGAATAGAAATGAAAGGGTAATATCCCAAATATTCATTTAAGCTATCCTGAAATGAGAGACATGCATTTCCTCTTTCTCCATAAACTTTCATAGAAAACCTCATTGAAACTTTTCAAATCTTCAACCTCTGATTCTCACTGAAGGCTTTAATTCATGACACCAAATTTAAATCCAGACCTAACTTTGAGGCTTATTAAAATTTAAGCCCTTCCACTGCTCCTTATATTCCTTCATTCCTTTTGAAGCTAAGCTAGAGTATCTTGTATCTCTCCCTGTATCTAGTGTGCTTTTACTCATTCCTAGTCTGTGAATTTCCACCTTCTGCTTCCATTTTAAATGTTTACCATGATAAAAAAAGAGAAGACAGTGATTTTATTCCAATATTATTTCTGTAATCTTAAGTTTTCATTGCTTTTCCTTAGGTTACCACATAGTCACAGTGGTTTCCATCATGACAAGGATGTCACTTCTAAGAAACATGAAGGGAGTGCCGAACACATTCAGAAACATAACCCAAATTTATGCTAGGTTGGATGTTATGCTTAGATAGATCTCCTTTATCCAAATTCTTAACAGAAAACTCAGAAAACAATCTAGTTATTTGATTTCCCATGTGTTTTATCTACTTTGCTTTCCGAGCATAAAGACTGTGAGCAAGATTTCTGTTTAATTACAGGTCAAATGTAATCATTTTCAATTAAAACGTAATAAATAAGAATAAAACCCACATACATTTCTATGAAAGTTGTTATCATAGCAAAGTAAGTGAAAGACTTCAGACTTGTGAGCATGTTAACTAACTTTAAGCTATTAACCAAACCACTTATAAACTGTAAAACGCATGATCCCAAGACATAAGTCAGATAATCTTGTTGATGTTAGGTATGAAAATACTAATGAATAAGCTTTTTGAACTATTTTACCCTGTATCTGAGGAGGACATTTATAAAGAAACATCACAGCATTTGTGGTTTAGAAAGTGCAAGTCCTTTCGTTCTTTACTTAACTGAATGTTTAAGAAATAAAATAAATACTACAATAATATTCTTGGTTTCATTTTAGTTTAATTCTTATTATTAATAAAACAGCTGAGGGGTTTTTTAAACCTTAAAATATGGTCATATTTTCGGATTCCTGCAAGTATCGGTAGGACAAATTCACATGAAAGCTAACCTTGGATTAAGATTAAAAAATGTGCTCATTGCATTTAAAAAATTTTTGAAATAAAAAGTCACTGTCAGCTTTCAGTTCTAAAATCAAAATTGTCTTGTAAAGACTATCAAAGCCAATAAAAAAAAAAGAAATGTGAACTGCACTTCCTAGTGTGACTTTTGCATTAGAGCAGGATGGATAGAAGTAATAAGACTAATATGGAACAATGACTTCTACTTTGTAACAGGCAAAGATCTACACAGCTAAAAGAATTACTTTTCCAATCATTAATTTTAATTGAAGGTTAAATATGGTAAATAAATTCCATCAATAACTATTTTACTTTCCTTCTCTTAGTCATTTAAAAAGGAAAGAAATATAATATTTTTGTCACCCACTTAGTCATTTCATTGACAGGTAAAATATCTTCTAGCACCTAGACACTACATTTAAAGGAGGAAAAAAATTACTACATTGCACAATAATGAGAATCAGTATTAACAATTAACTAGACTGTCTTATCTACTAAAACAACAGGAAATAAAGGGCAGGTGCATTTCCTTTTAGAGAATGCAATTAAACTCTACTGCTGGTCCAGCTTCTTGCAAAGAAATCTTTTATGTAACTCTGTTAATGTAATACTTTTAATGGTAATGATAATAATGACAGGAAAGGGGAGAATTTTATTCCTTATTGTTCAAAACACCTTATCTGAAAGTCAGGTTTAACAGAGAATACATCCCCTAATCCAAACAAAAGTAAAATAAAACAAAACAACAACAAAAAATGCAATATATGACACACTTTAATTAATGACGTGGAAAGAGTTATGCAATACAAAGATTTAGGGTAAAAAATGAAATCCATCCTCCTAAAGACTGCGAGGTATTGGGGTGGGGTTGGGTGTGGGGGGAATCAGCTATGAAAGCAAAGAAGCTGAAAAGTGTAGTAATCTGAGGAGATACTCCTGAAAGTCTCTGCTGAGAAACTCTTACTGATGAATGTGTTGGTTTCATGTATTTAGACATCTACTGTAATTTTAGAGTGTATGATATCCCATCTGACAGAGTATTGTTTGCCGAGATGAGGAGGGAGAGAAGGCTGAGGAAGAGGAAGAAGACCAGAAGGAGAGCATAGAGGAAAAAGATAATAAGTAAAATATGTTCATCTCACATCTTCCATTTTCCTCTTTGCTGACTGAGTCTAGTTTTCCTCTCAACTTGCCGTGTTTTCCCTTCAAAGAAATGAATTTCCTCCTTTCTGTAAGTATTACTTGTCTAAAGAATTACCGGCAAGACTTGGAATCTCTTTCATAGTAATTTTGCCTTTAGCTACATGAAGACATAGGATGAAAACCTCCTCACTGTCTAAACAATCACTGCATAACAAAGTATGAGAGACAGCAGCTAGAAGTTATAGATATATAATATCTATATAATTCTATATAATTCTCATCTGTCAAGGGGATTCAGTTTAGGCGTAAGTCATCCATTCTGGAGATTGCTAGTTTTGTACTTTTGTAAATGGCTCACTGAGTTTCTGGATTGGAGGTTTGTTCAACACGTAATCTTCACGTAAATTTTGAAATATATATATTTTTTTCCTCAGAAAGTGTGTGACAAAAGTTAAAAAGACATTAAATAAATCTTCATAGCATGGCAAAGGAAATAACTCTAAAAATCTATTAAATACCATTATTTAAAAAGGCAAATAACTTGAAAAAATAAACATTTAAAAAGAAAATATAAAGGGAAAAAAATACTTCAGATTACAACTCCCCTCCTCAAAACTGTTATGTTTTCACAATGTAATGTTTCAAAATTAAATGTAAAACAATTATTTGTAATTTAATAGTTTGCTGTGAAGAAGATTTTTTTGCACAAAAGGCTACAGCAAACATAGTTTTAGTATGGGTAAATTGTGCCTGACAAATTTGGTAGCCTTCTACAACAGGTTTACAACATTTGTGAATAAGGGAGGAGTGACTATCGTCAAATGCCTGGGTTCGCACACAGCATATGATACAGTCCCACACAACACCTTTGTCTCTAAAATGAAGAGACCTGGATTTGATACGTGGACCACTCAGTGAATCATAGAATCACCAGGTTGGAAGAGACCCTTCTTTCAGTGAAGAATTTTTTCCTTATGTCGAGCCTGAACCTCCCCTGGAGGAGCTTGAGCCCATTCCCTCTTATCTTGTCCACTGTCACTTGGGAAAAGAGGCCATCTCCCTCCTCTCCACAACCTCCCTTCAGATAGTTGTAGAGAGCAATAAGGTCTCCTCTCAGCCTCCTCTTCTCCAACCTAAACAACCCCAGCTGTCTCAGCCATTCTTCATAGGGCCTGTTCTCCAGCCCCTTCACCAGCTTTGTCACTCTTCTCTGAACTCCCTCCAGAGCCTCAACATCCTTCTTGTGCTGAGGGGCCCAGAACTCAACACAGTATTCAAGGAGCGGTCTCACGAGTGCTGCATTCAAAGTGTTACTGTCAAGCTTAGTGTCCTGGCAGAGACCAGTGACAGATGGTGGCCTTCTGGGGTCTTTATTAAGACCAATATTATTTAACATCTTTGTTGGGGTGATAGGTAGTGAGACTGAGTGCACTCTCAGCAAGTTTTCAGATGACAAGTGGTGCTGTGGATACTCTAGAGGGAAAGGATGCCATCCAGAGGGACCTTGACAAGCTAGAGAGGCTGGTCAGTAAAAAACTCATGAAGTTCAACAAGGCCAAGCATCAGTTGCTGGACCTGAGTTCAGCAAGCCCTGCAGAGAATGACTTGCATGTATCGTTGAATTAAAACCTGAATATGAACCTGTGAAACATGTTAGCAGCCTGCAAATCCAGTCCGATCCCGGGCTACCTGAAATTGTGGTCAGTCATGTGAGGGAGATTGTTGCTCTCTATTCCACTCTTGAGACCCTACTTGGAGTACTATGCTTATCTTTGAGGCGCTCATCATAAGAAAGATATTGACATGCCTAAGAGGGTCCAGAGAAAAGCCACAAAAATGATCAGGAGTACTGGTACACCTTCTGAATGAGGATAGACTGAGGGGTTTGCACTTCTTTAGTGTAGAGAAGGGAAGGCTCTGGAGAACTTATAGCTGCTTCACAGTACTTAAAGGTATCCTTCAAGAAAGATGAAGAGAGGCTATTTATCTGGAATGTAACGACAGGATATGGGATAATGGTTTTAAGGTAAAAGAGATCAGATATGGATTAAATGTTAGGGAAAAGTTCTTTATTGTGAGGTTGTTGAGGCAGTGGAACAGGCTGGTCAGAGAAGTCATAGATGCTCCCATCCTGAAAGCATTCCAAGCCACGTGGGGTAGGCTTTGAGCAACCCAGTCTACTGGAAGTTGTCCCTGCCTATGGCGGGTGGTTGAGAGTAGATAATCTTTAAAATCCCTTCCAAACCAAACCTTCTATGTTTCTGTAAGTAGTTTAACAATGCTTATAATTATTGAACTGTTCAATAAATACAACTCTTATTTTTAATATCTCGGTGTCAATGGCACTGCTTGACAGTACTGAAGTATTTAAGGCACTAGCTGTTGGCAGCAAACACTAACAATTTTTTTTCAGAGACGTGTAGTTATAAGCTCACCCAGAGAACAAGTCTATCACAAAACAGGCTATGTAAAACAAAAAGATGCCTCTTTCTACTGTCATTTTTCAGTAACAATCTGTTGGCATACTGCTCTTTGAAGAAGTAAATTGAGACCTCCGAAATTTAAAAAATTTGAGTGTTTTTAGCAAGAATATTCTTGGTTTTGCTAAGTGATGATCCTTGGACATATTTTGACCTACACAAGCATCCTCATAGATATCTCATTGTTCTAGAAGTGACAAGAAGCAGGTTTATGCAGTCAGAAATCATAGAATGATGGAATGATGGAATGGTTTGTTTTGGAAGGAACCTTAAAGATCATCTAGTTCCAACCCATCTGTCTAGGGTAGGGACACCTCCCACTAGACTAGGCTGCTTAAGACCCCATCCAGCCTGGCCTTAAACACTTGAGGGAGGCGACAGCCACAACTTCCCTGTGCAATCTGTTCCAGGGCCTCGCCACCCTCATCATGAAGATTTTCTTCCTAATGTCTACTCTAAATCTTCTACCTTTAAAGTCATTCCTCCTCATCCTATCACTATATGCCCTTGTAAAAAGTATGTAATGCTGTAGAGGCTTTACAAGTCCTGTCACGTTATACTTTTCCCAAACCTATTGATGTGGTTACCCCATCTCAGAAAGTCACCTGGTTGGGTCAGGCAGGACCTCACCCAAAGTACAGGTAAAGCTATGCTGGCTATATCTAATTACCTCACTGTCTTCCAGGTGCTTTAGTGTAGTTTCTAGGACGATCTGTCACATGATCCTCCCAGACACAGAGGCGACGTATAGCAGTTCTGTGTGTCTCCAACAGAATCAGCCTCAAATATGAAAAACTAGTGGAGTAATACCTCATACAACTAGGTAGTGTAAAAAACCTGTGCCAACCAGTTATTTCTGTGATTTACAAAAGTAAATCAATAAATAAATAAAGGTATCACAGAAAACATTGCACAGAACTCATGTAGGCAGCTGTGGGTAAAGCAAAATTGTTTTTTACTTTTAACATATAATATTTCACAGAGCTCATTAGTGAATGAAATAGTCCATGACTGGAGTGGTAATTTCATTCTGAAACTACAATTACACAAAATCTGCATACATTCAATAAGGAATTAAAAATCTATTAGATAAGTATAACTTATCAACTTAGGAGGACATCTACTCTGTATCAAGGGTATTGACTGGTTTCCATGAAAGATCCTGCCATTTAATATTCGTTTATTATCTGTAAGGACAATTAAATCAATTTTGCCAATGCCTCTACTATAACTAAATATTCACTCTTTACAAAATTTCTCGTATGTTTTTGTTCTTTGCAAAATTTCAAAGTATTCTAAAGAGAAATCAGAAAATGTTTAAACTTATTCTTCTTTCTAGTGCTATATTTAAATTTCTTAAGTGAGTTATACTCTTATATTTTGCCACACCTTTCTGTACTTTTACAACATCACAAGAAATTTTGAATACACTCCATGTACTCTGATCCAGTGCTTTATATTGTCTAAATGAAGATGTGTGATACATTTCACAGTGCAACAGCTCTTTCTCTGTATGTAATTATAAGGCAACAAGGATAATAGAAGAGATGTTGACTCTTGTTTAAAACCTGTAAGTTGTAAGCTTTCTCATGAATTTTTTTTAAAGTCTCCGTATTCTAAACAGGATACTACATTTGCTGAATATTTACATATATTCTGTAAAGTTTTGAGCATATGTTTTCAGGAAAATTTCTTGTTGGACTTGTAGAGTAAAGGTATTCTAAAAGTTCAGAAGAGGTCAGTTCTTTATTAGGAAGGATACTGGCAGTGATCGTCCAAGAACCTCTGCCCATGTCTTGTTTAAACCTGAACTGTACATTTTGCTCAAAACCATATAGTTTTGGAGTTCCTTTTTCCCTAGTATAGTTAAATTTAGTAATTATTGAAAATTTTTATTAATTTTCCATCTAGCAAACTGTTTTGGTACAATGGTACCAGTAAGAGATACTGTTTAGGTAGAGTTCACAAGTCTGATCATTCCTTCTTCATTTATCCTAGTACACTCTCATCATCTCTGTGTTCGAAATGATTTGGCCATGACCACTTTAGCTGTTCTTTTCAGTTTTTCCTCAAGAACTGGTGCTCTAGAGAAAGGGAAGGTATTCACCTCGAGGTACCTTAAGAAGAAAATATTATTTTTGAGAAACATAAACGTCAGTTTCAATAACAGCCTTTGGAGTACAGCCTAGAATAGGAAATAGCCCGCCTCTCTTTTGCTTTGGCAGGCAGTTTAGATGTAAACTATGCAACCCTGAAAGGTGAGGAAAAAAAAAAAAGCACAAGACAAGACAGCCTGATAATAAAGCCTGAACTATGGAGAACAGCTAGCTTTGGAGTAGTTTAGTTGCTGTTCCTGAATACAGTCAAGCATCATTTCGAGTTATTAGCTACGATGATTTTTTTGCAGAAAGTGCAACCATAAAGAAGTCCTATGAGTATCGCTGTTTTAAAGTTGACCTTCAACTGTAACTCAAGAATTAATAATCTTTCTCACATAGGATATTAGTTTGGAAAAAAGGAGTAATTTGAGGTATTTGTCATACAGAGTAAAATATGGTTCCTTGACAACTGCTTTAGGCCACTATACTATTCATCAAGAGTCATATGGCATTGCTCAAATTGTTCAAATGCTCAAAATTGTCCTACAGAGGAGGCATCACACGTATCTTTGTCTATTCAGCAAAGCCAATGGTTAAATAAGGCGATGACATCAGGTCATATTTGAAAATTAGCAGCTGTGAAATTTGGAATTAACATCTATTTAGTTGTTCCCATTATTAGGCAGTAGACCTGTGTTCGAATAAACATGCAATCATTGTGAATAAATTCATATGCATTATAGAAGCAGGAAAGCAGATTAACTAATGTCAGTGAAACACTCAGTTGCATGGGTAATAAATGAAATAGAAACACTTGCAAAGATATAGAAATACTATAAAAATTTGATATGACTTCTAATACCTGTCAGGGCTGCTACAGATCATTTAGAACAAAGAGAAAAAGAGCAAAAATAAAGGCAGCAAAGACATATAAAAAGTTATATTTTAGATTATATGAAAGAAAATTACATGAAGTAAAATTCTGCAGTTAATCAGGCATTACAACTTCAAACACAAACTTAAGAAACTATGTCTTCTTTCTTATTATTAAAAAAATGCTTCCATATTTCAAGGAACAGAAAATAATACAAGAAAATATGGTGATTCCTGTGTTGGTGATGAAAAACATACATTTGAGATGACTCCATTAAACTTAAATGGATACCTCAAACTCTTCAAAATACAAATGTTTTTCTCAAATACAAAGGAGAAAATGCAATGTCCCAAATCTAAACATTTACTACAGAGGTTAAATTTCAATTTAGACATCATAAAAGCATTTCATTTTCTTAGTTGTTCCATCTACATATATGCAAAGGTGCAGTAAGATATTATTCTATATCAAGTCATAGTATAAAATGAAGGTAATACTTTGTATGTTAACTTGCTAATAAAAATATTATGAAAGACATGAAAACACACCAATTGAGGGGGTTTTGCATGTGTTTTTGCATTTCCATTTCTGCAGTTGGGAGAAAAAAATTCACGGAGTGTAAACAGTACACAGAAGAGGTGCCAGTTTATTTCTTTAGAACTGATAACATTCTACCGTATTCCAGTAGGTTGCAGTAAGTAATAAAACTCAGGCCCTAAGTACTTATCACCACTAAGCATGAGGAGGCAAGTGCACCTGGGGATGGTAAGCAGGAAACTGGCACTGTGGCCTTAGTTAACCCAAGGACCACTCCATTGAGAAGAAACCCTATTATGAGGACTGTAGGTTCACCAGCCCAGCTTTAGTGCCTTACACCAATGTACGCAGCATGGGAAATAAGGAGTTGGAAGCTATGGTAGGGCAAGGAGATTACGATGTCATTACCATTGCAGAGACGTGGTGGGATGACTCATATAACTGGAGTGTACCCATGGTGGGGTATAAACTCTTCAGGAGGGATAGGAAGGGCAGAAGAGGAGATGGGGTAGCCTTCTATGTTAGAGAGGGCTTTGATACCCTTGAGCTGGATTACGGTCAGAAAGGGACTGAGTGTTTGTGGGTAAAAATCAGAGGAGCCCATGGGCAGGCAGATATTGTGATGGGGGTCTGCTATAGAACACCCAGTCAAGAAGAAGCAGCTCTTCTACAAACAACTGAGAGTAGTATCAAGATTGCTACCTCTAGTCCTCATGGGAGACTTCAATTTCCCAGATATCGGCTGGGAGTATAACACAGCAGAAAGGAAGCAGTGCCGGAGGTTTCTGGAGTATGTGGAAGATAACAGCTGGTGAGCAAACTAACAAGGGACAGCACCCTCCTGGACCTACTGTTCATGAACAAAGAAGGCCTTGTGGGAGATATGAGGGTTGGAGGACACCTGGGGCAAAGCGATAGTGAGATGATAGAGTTCTCAGTACAGGGTGAGATGAAGAAGGAGGTCAGCAGAACAGTCACGCTCAACTTTCAGACAGTAGATTTTGGACTGTTCAGAAGGCTGGTTGGAAAAGTCCCATGGGAGGCACTCCTTTAGGGCAAGGGAGTCCATGAGAGCTTGGCATTCTTCAAAAAGAAACTCGTAGCAGCCCAGGAGAAAGCCATCCCCATGTTCCAGAAAAGTAGCCAGTGGATTAAGAAACTAGTGTGGTTCAGTACAGAGGTCTTGAGAGACATCAGTAAGAAGAGGAAGGTCTATGAGCTTTGAAGGAAGGGGCAGACATCCTGGGTGGACTATAGGGAGGAAGCGAGAACATTCAGGGAAAAAAATCAGGAGGGCTAAGGCCCAACTAGAAATCAGATTGGCCAAATCTGTGAAAGACAGTAAAAAATCTTTCCACAAATATATCAACAGCAAAAGGAGGACTAGGGAGAATCTCCAGTCCTTACAAGATGCAGAGAGAACAACAATAACAGGTGATAAAGACAAGGCTAAAGTACTCAATGCCTACTTTTCTTCAGTCTTTAATAGGAAGGAAAGTTGTTCCCTCTGCCCACAACCCTAGGGGTTGGAGAGGCAGAATGAAGTTCCCATGATCCAAGAGGAGGTGGTTAGAGACTTGCTTGCCTAGCTAGAGGTCCACAAGTCTTTGGGGGCTGGATGGAGTCCATCCAAGTGTTTTGAGGAAACTGGCAGATTTCCTTGCCAAACCCCTTTCCATCATCTTCCAGCAGTCCTGGATGACTAGGGAGGTATCACTGGACTGGAGGCTGGCTGATGTCGTGCCCATCTATAACTAGGGACACAAGATGGATCTGGGGAACTACAGGTCTGTCAGTCTGACCTCAGTACCAGGGAACATCATGGAACAGGTGATCTTGAGTGCTATCATGAAGCACATGCAAGAGAACCAGGTGATCAGGCCCAGTCAACATGGGTTCACAAAAGGCAGGTGTTGACAAACTAACCTGATCTCCTTCTGTGACCAAGTGACTAGACTCTTGGAAGAGAGAAAGGCTGTGGATGTAGTCCTCTTGGACTTCAGTAAAGCCTTTGATACAGTTTCTCATGCATTCTGCTTCAGAAACTGTCAGCGTCTGGACTGGACAAGCACACATTCTCCTGGGTGGAAAACTGTTTGAATGACCAGCCCCAGAGAGTGGTAGAAAATGGAGTTTACTCCAGCTGGAGACTAGTGACAAGTGGTGTTCCCCAGGGCTCATTGCTAGGTCCAGACCTCTTCAATATCTTTATCAATGGCCTGAATGAAGGCATTGAGTTCACCCTTAGCAGGTTTGCAGATGACACTAAGCTGGGTGCAATTGTCGATCTGCTGGAGGGTAGGGAGGCTCTGCAAAGGGATCTAAACAGGCTGGACTGCTGGGCAGAGTCCAGTGGCATGAGGTTTAACAAGGCCAAATGCCAGGTTCTGCTCTTGGGGCACAACAATCCTACACAGAGCTACAGACTGGGAGAAGACTGACTAGAAAGCTGCCTGGAAGAGAAAGACCTGGGAGTGTTGGTTGACAGCCAACTGAACATGAACCAACAGTGTGCCCAGGTAGCCAAGAAGTCCAGTGGCATCCTGGTTTGTATCAGAAATGGTGTGAGCAGCAGGTCCAGGGAGGTTATTCTCTGTACTCAGCACTGGTGAGAATGCACCTTGAATCCTGTGTTCAGTTCTGGGCCCCTCACCACAAGAAGGATGTTGAGGCTCTGGATTGTGTCCAGAGAAGATCGACAAAGCTGGTGAAGGGGCTGGAGAACAAGTCTTACGAGTTGCGACTGAGAGAGCTGGGGTTGTTTAGCCTGGAGAGGAGGACCTGGCTGAGGGGAGAACTTATTGCCCTCTAGCCTCTTACTGCCCTGAAGGGAAGCTGTCAAGAGGAGGGAACTGGCCTGTTTTCCCAGTGACAGTGAACAGGACAAGAGGGAATGGCCTCAAGCTCTGCCAGGGGAGGTTCAGGTTTGACATCAGGAAAAAACTGTTTACAGAAAGGGTCACTGTGCATTGGAACAGGCTACCCAGGGAGGTGGTTGATTCACCTTCCCTGGAGGTGTTTAAGCTGCGGGTGGATGAGGCACTGAGGGGCATAGTTTAAAGACTGGTGGGAATGGTTGGACTCATTGATCCAGTGGGTCTCTTCCAACCTGGTGATTCTACGATTTAAACTGTTGATTCTGATAAATTGATATCATTCCAGAAAAATCCAGCGAGGGGACACGCTAGAGGTCTGCCATGAACATCCAACTCACTTGTATGAAATTTGATATACCTCAACACAATGCATTTACCCTATGGAGCATTTCAGTACCGTATCTGAGAGATACTAGTTATAACCCACTACTGCCTTTAACATCATGATCACTGACAATTTCGGTCATTTTTTCTTTTAAAAATTCACTAGCTTAACACTCATTTTTTCCTTAATTAGTTCCCATTCTCCTTGGCTGGTAGAAAATTCAAAACCTTTCAGTGAGTGCCTTCTGATCTGAAAACTGGTTAATACGTAATGCTTCTCATTTTAATGTCCTATTTTTCAAATGTTCATCTAATATATCTAAGAATTATTTCAAGGATTAACACTTATTTTGATTTAACAGAAAGTATACATATTGTCAGTATACTTAGTGAAAAGGGACCTAATTCTTTAAGCCTCTGAGCTCAGTCAGATATCATCGGCTTCATCTCTTTAGAATTAAATATATTTCTAAAACAGTTCGAAATTTCCTTCTGCGATAACATTGTATAGTATCAGACTAAAATTTTTCTCAATAATCTTTTAATGAAAAGAAAAACAAAAGCAAGAAACAGAAATATAAGACATCTATAGGAACATATCTTGTCAACGATCACCCTGAGTCATCCACTGAATTCAAATTACCAAGACTTCTCCAAGAGGGAGCATTTTAACCTTATGGTGATTTGTTTTCTCCTACCCTCAACAAAAACGGATATCTGGAGCTGTGATGCAACCAGATACTGAAAGAAAATCATCAAGTCAGAAGAACATATTCTTCTGACTTGTCTTCATTCTATCTGTATTGCTAGCTGAAGAGGAATTTTGAAGAAACATAGGACTTTCCCCAAGCAAGTGACTCCATTGGTCAGTTACTACCAGTTCCTCATCTCCAGTTCTGGTCTCAGAAACTGAGGTTACCTTGACCAAATAGTTCACTAGTCAGACTGGTCACCATCAGGAAGTGACCTTTGTGGCACTGTATGGAGGTCACTGGGTGCCTCACATGCTGATGCTTCAGACTGATTTTCTCCAATTCTATTTGCTATGCCTGTAATTTCCAGTTTTCCTGAGGGAAAACGCCTAGCCAATCCAGCATTTGCAGAAACTGATGCCGCAGGTTGTTTCACCCTCTATTACTGGCTTTCTGCTTCCCATATTGAATGAAAACTTGTTTTGGATACATAAAATTAGATACATATTTTAAATCCTTTCTAAAAGATACTTTCTAATTGTGTTTATTCTTATTTGTAGTTTAATAAAACCAAACTATCACCTTTGAGTCAATTTGGTCTTTACAGACCAGTAATTTAAGAAGAAAATTACGCATTCTCTGAAGCAAGTAAATATGCTGAAAAATAGCACCTATTCTTTAGCAAGTGTCCCAATAATAATATTAGCATCATTTTTATTATCCATCAGAAAGTAAATAAATTATACCATGATTTAAAGCTGAATGTATTTTATGTAGGGAAGCCAGATTTCAGCACCCTTCCTAAACTATGGAAGATTCTGTGTATAAGATGCTAGGACACATTCCAAGGGATCCAGAAGTCCATATATTACAGAGGCAAGAAAATAGTTTGTTTCTTTTATCTTGGGACAAGCCCAGATGCTGGTCCCGAGGTACCTCTGGGATAGCATGTTCCAACTTCTAGATGATCATTCTCATGCAGAGGGTTTGGGAGGGAAAGAGAACCACTCTACCATGGTTTTCCTATGGCTGTTGTGGCAACACAGGTAACGAGAAGGGTACCTCTACGAACTGATGAAAAATAGAAGTGGTTTGCTTGTAGTTCCAAACAGTCCAGTTACTTTCACCCAAGAAACAAAGGTTAAAACAAAGGCAGGCTCCAGAAGCAGTCCAAACCCTAGTCCCATTCTCTTCATCCATCTATACTTCCCATCCCACCCCATATCATAAGCATTAATGAGCCTTAATTTTAAAAGAAATTAAATTATTAATGGAAATAAAGCTAGGTTGCATCATGATGTTATGTTGTTAACGTAGGTTCCAGTCCCCTACTGACAATCACTTTGGAAAACTAAATTCTCAAAATCATTGAAAAGTTTGTGAACTTCTTACAAACATGGTTTTGTGAGTTGAATTTTCATGAGGCAGATAGTTGTCTTCCCACATGACTTCAGCTAATATTTCTGTGTCACAAAATCGTTACCCGAATATACATAAGCAAATTCATCACTGTAAGTCTAAGTCAGCTAATTCTTTTTGTGTTAAAGTATTCTGAACAATAATTAACCTTGATGTAAAAGGAATGTATTAATATTTGAACTGCAGCTCTCCCTTTTTGTCTTTTCAGCATGATTATTTTTTTGCTGCTGCTTTAATTGGATTTTAAATAAATTCTACTTCTTACTAAGTTTACCAATGACATCTTTAAAAACTGATCATATTACCCAAGTGACAGATATGTTGCTCTCACAGGTGTATGTAAGCTGGTATTGTTCTCTTACCAAGGTAAAAAAAGTAAGGTAGCATAAGGAGAGAATAAGTCAGGGAGAGAGAAAGAAGAGACCAACAGGAAAAAATAAATTAAAAGGAATATAAGAAAAAAATAATCATCATCCCAAACTAGGAAACCCATTTTAAAAGCTAATCTTATATCAGTATTTACGTATAATCTTACAGTATTCCTTCTGTATAGGATTTTCAGGGTTGGACTAAACATCTAATTCAAGACCTAATTTGTACAAAGGGCACTGTAATCCTTGGAAAACTCAGTATTCTGATACTTTAAGTAGAGGAAATTATGACTAAGGTTTTTTAACCTGTGGCTAATATAGTCTCATTTTTAAGAATAACTAATTAATACTCTTTGACAAGAGAAAATATTCCATGATCTGCAGATTATTTAATCATACAAATCTAGGGTTTTCCAGATCATTATTTAAAACAGAAGACAAATTACAACAAGAAATCTTACCAGTCTCTTTTCCTATTTTCATCACATGTAAAATAGTGCTTTGTGTGCCCTAAAACACATGACAACCCTCTATATACAGAATTAAGCATTAAAAACTCATACTTTTTGATAGACTTAAAATTAAATTTAAAAACCGTGTAGCAGTGAAATTTAGAATAGTGTGCTAGCATTTATACAATTTTACTCTACAAATATAAGGAACGGCTGAGAGAGCTGGGGTTGTTTAGCCTGGAGAAGAGAAGACTGAGAGGAGACCTCATTGCTCTCTACAACTACCTGAAAGGAGGTTGTAGAGAGGAGGGAGCTGGCCTCTTCTCCCAAGTGCCAGAGGACAGGACAAGAGGGAATGGCCTCAAGCTCCACCAGGGGAGGTTCAGGCTTGACATCAGGAAAAAAGTGTTTACAGAAAGGGTCATTGGGCATTGGAACAGGCTACCCAAGGAGGTGATTGATTCACCTTCCCTGGAGGTGTTTAAAGCATGGGTAGATGAGGTCCTGAGGGACATGGTTTAGTGTTTGATGGGAATGGTTGGACTCGATGATCCAATGAGTCCCTTCCAACCGGGTGATTTTATGATTCTATGATTCTATGATATTAGTAACCACATAATTAAAGAGGTATAAAAACTTCCACACTATTCTAAACTTCAATGAAGAATCATTCTCAGATAACAATGGACAGGAATTATTTTGTTCTAAAAGAAGCTTAAAGATCGTCTGGAATTCCCGGAAAAATACTATTTCTTATTGTAAAGCTTTCTGTTACAGTCCTATATGTCCGTGTCATGATATTTTTTTTGTTTTAATTATGAAATGAAATGTACATTTAAACAAATAGGAGACCATTATTTTCATTTATGTTTTGGTTGTTTGTGTTCTTGCTTTAAAATATTTAAATGTAATCTATTAAGTATTTAAAAGTCTATACAATTATTTTCAAACTGGAAATTTATGGAAATTTACTGGAAATTTATTTTCTATGTAAGGAAAGAAAATATTTTAATAAGATGTAGTTTCACTTAAAATATCAATCATAATTTGCACATTTTCTCATCTGAATATATGTCTGCCAATGATAGTCTAATACAATTCAGCAAAGAGCCATCATATTTCAAAACATCTGTACATCCGATAGACATCAATGGGATTAAGGTTATAAACTACATTACAAAAAAATGGCAACTAGAGAAAGTTGGGGTTTTTCCCTTCTTCTCAGTTAGACTGAGGTCTCCAGCTGCCTTCTTTCTATGTGCTCTCAGTATCCTGGCAATTCAAGGGGCCAGCATTTTTCGAATGCTTCTCTTCATTGTCCTTGTGACATTTAAAAGACAATGGCCATCTGAAAAATGACATTTTAACAAAAAGTGAATCTGACCTCATATGTTCCAAACAACAGCTATTCTGAGAAAAGACAATTTTTTTTTTTACTCAATGTCTCTGGTAGAGAAAATTTTAAGTGTTAATATATACCAATGAAAAAAAAATTTTGAAGAGTGCAAAAAAACCCCAGTAACTTCTTTTGGAAAACTGTATCTTGCAATTTATCTACTTTCTGAGAAGTCAAGAATGAAAAAAAGAATGGTATGTCTGCATAGATTAGGGACAATGTGGGAAGGAAAGAAAGCACACAGTACGTTTCTTCAGGGGCCCACACAGTTAAATAAAGTAGAGATTCAGGGGATTACAATGCAACAATGACACAGAAAGATTACTGAATGTATCCAGACACATGGCAGTGTAATCTAACTTAGGGCCACAAAATGTTCTTAGCAATACTTATTCACTAAGTAGTGTAATTACAAAGAAAAGTTAAGTGACTTCACTCATTTTATATTTTAATAATGTCTTCCTCTGAATAGCACAAAAAGATCTGGCTTCATTAAATGAGAATTTCTCCTTTATAGTTAGTTTCTATGCTAAATTAATCATAAAACTCCTACAACTGAAATCCACCCTAAATTATCTTGCATATTTATCTTTTCCTCCATTCTTTGGTACAATTTTTCTGGGAACTCTTATTGGTATAAAAAAAATTATATTCAGAGATATGTTGTTAGTTATAGCAGAATTTCAACTCTCAATTTCTTTAATATTAAACCAATGTATTGTATTTAATTATTCCAATGAATGCCCACTCTTTTTTTACTAATATAATACTTAAATAAATTGATATATTTCTCTTCTAAGTTACATTAGGTAGCATGCTTTGGGTGGGTTTTTAAAAGATTAGACAGAGTTCATGTTAAAAATGGCATATTACCTCCTGATGTATGAATAAGATGCATTTTTACAAACAGAAAAAAACATAGCATGACAGAAGGCCTCACTGAAGAAACATAGTTCCCTTTCACTGGGCTTTTGCCCAATGGTGCTGCCTCTTTAAACATCAACACTGTATTAATCACAGGAAAGAGTTCAGGTAGCAGATCAGGCCTGCTGGTTCTTCTCTGGTGAATTCACGTAAAGGATGTTCCTCTCATCCAAATAATTCAGAGGGTGACAAATATTACAGACAGTGAATTTATGTGAATGCTTGTCTCCTGTTTATTAACTCATCTATCTTGTAAGAAATAAAAGACTAAGCAGCAAGGTGAGTGGCTTTTCTTAACCTGTCAGATCAAAGCTGTCTCAAAATAATCAATACCCATAATTACTAAATCATTCTAGGATACTTTAACCATTTTTAGTAGTCTACTTCCACATCTGACAGGCTACTCAGATCCAAAACTAATTAGAAAGAATTAACTCTTAATTATTGCACTGATGCCTTTCATTTATTTCTCAGTCTTACTAAAATTGAGTCTGTAATAACGGCAGACTGGCATTTTTCTGTTTTATTTTGATTAATTAGTATAGCCCTCGCTGTAGAAAAGTATAAGTATGGTATATAAACACAAAATATGCAGAGATGCCCTGAGAATAAACAGACATTTTTTGCTATTGAAATGTATGGGTTTATTTTGTTTTTTTTTTTACATATATTTACATATGTGTCTGTCTCCTGTTTCCACATTACTTCAAGAATACATAGATACATTAATGAGTAAAAAAGACCTCAGATCTCAATGCAAAAAGTAAACTTTACAAAAACATTATGAATAATTAAAAAATAAAATAGAGAAAGAGTAAAAGTAGCATCCTTAAACTTGAGGAGCAATTTAAATTCAAATAAGTATTATACTCTGAAAATTCAGATCTAAGAGGAATAGATGTTTATTTAATTTCCATTCTACCTGAATTCTGAAAATATATTGTACTTTTAAGCTGTTGCCTTGAAAAACTTTATAGACATGATCTTCCCTGTTCATTTATGCTAATGGATAAAAGCAGTCTTTTCCTTTATTTCTGAACTATAGGAAAAGGGAACCCAAGTTCATTTTGGAAATCAAAAGAGGTTGGCACAACCAGTCCATCTGGATCTTAGTTTGAACAGCTGCCAGCTAAAAATATATTTAATTATTTCCAATGTTAAATGAGGCAGACTAGAATTTATAGTTACAATGTCAAATTACATGCCTTTTTTTGCCAGTCTTATTATCTGAGGTGATTTAGGTTTATCAGGTTTGGAGTCAAGACTTTGCTCAACACAAATACTTTAAATTCAGGAGTAACAGTAATAAGCATTTTTAGTCACAAATTATCATAAGTATATAATTTGTCAAATAAATATGGGTAATATAAATACCATAAATAGAGTAATATAATTGAAAAAGCTTTTCAAACAACTATATTACTACGCCCTGCAGTGTTTTTAGAAGTAGAATCGAAGATTAGCCTTAAGTATTACAATTATACTTTATAAATGAAAATCTGTGCATCAGTGGATGGTCAAATCAGTGGATGGAGAGTCTTCTGACAATATCGCCATATAGCATCATCCACGTATTAATCACTGTAGAACTTACAAACATAGTATTTGATATGTATACACGTGACAGCTAGAAAGACTAACTGTCAGTTAAGAATCTGTTGCTGAAGGGCAGACATTGTTAGAAAAACTATAAGTTTAATCAAATTCTGTGGCTTGGTAACAAAGTGTCATTCATGCAGGCTACCAACCAAAACTTTCACATTACAGATGTCAAACTGACCCACTAAGATGGAAGATTTGTTGGAGATTAAATGCAGAATCCTGTTGTGAGTAGAATTACTTATTTCATATTGAGTAATCTTTTCAGGGGCAATCTTAGATATAGTTAAAGGCTACTATTAAGGTCCTCATTTTCATATCTCTGTATATAATTTTAAAGATCCTGCATTACTGTGAATAGCAGGACAATGACTATGTATGTCTTAATATGATCCTTCCCACTAGTAGCAACACTGTTCTATTGCCCTTTTGTTTCAAATATCTTTTATTTTAAGAGCTCTCTATATTTACAATATCGTGATATTTTTGGTAGCATATACAAGACCTTTTTTTGTCATTTTACACTGAAAAATGTCATTTATTTTATTATTGTGTCCCCTGATATGTACTGAGCTCGATTCCCATCTATATTATGATAGGTACATATTACTTTGATAAGACTTGGTACAGAAAAATACTGTTCAAATTATATTATAGATTCTCTACTGTCCAAAGGGCTTTTCGTTATAAAATTCATTATTCTAATTTAGAAAACACTTAAAAATTAATATGTTGAAGGCTGAAGAATGAAGTATTCACAGCAAGACTGAGCTGTTTTCATAAGTCTTGGATTTTTTTTCTTGCAAAAAGTTCTAATAGTTATATTAATTTTACAAATTGAAAAACTTCTATATATTTTTAAATATTATGTGCACATAGGGTGTCACAACCTGGACCCATGAGCCACGTGCTTCTGTCTGGCCCTGACTAGGGGGAATTGGATTTGTTTGTGTGGTGATCTGGAGGCCAATAAGGTCACTCCCAAGGTGAATCTCAAAAGCACTATTTATTTCTGGCTCCGACAAGCATAAACACACCAAGATACCAGGACGCACAACAAAGACACGGGGGTGCAACCACCCAAAGTTACAGAAATGAATCCCTGAAAATAACCCAGGTCAGTCGGATCTGATCCAACACACATCCTGTAAGGTAATGGGTGAGAGGCAGAAAGAATGAGAGAGAGAGGGGGAAGGAAAGAAATCACCATTTCAACAGCAGCAGCAGATCTTGGGGAACACATGGTGACAGTAGCAGATTTTTCCAGGCCACTTGGTCCAGGCTGGTCAGATTGAAGTGTGTGAGTGAGATGAGACTGTCCCCCTGGTTCTTTGAGAGTCATTTATAAGACCCCTCTCCCCCCACTGAAACCAGCTCTGGAGCCCAACTTCACCCCAACAAGGGAGAGCTGTGCCTGCTCCTACTTTGCTCCCCACACTGAACCTCAGCACTACAAGTGGGTAGTACTCAGGCAAAATGTTTAAGGCACAGAAATAAACATAGTCTGACTTTACAAAGGGACATAAGAAGAAAGTCAGATAAGAGATATCAACTTGTGCGAGTCTTAGTCACAAATACACCTATTTCAAACAGACTTAACTTTAAGTTGTGAAACAAATATGCCCATGACAATTAAATATTAAAACAATATGAAACAGTTGCATGCACTACTCCAGCAAAAGACCCCATAGTCTTCTTTATTTTGGAGGACTTATAGGGCCTTTAATTTTCTGTTTCCTGAATTTAAATATATATAACTTAACCAACAGATACTGCAAAGTTATACAGAAAATAGCATGGAAATCAGATTCTTTCATGATTTCTCAATCAATGTTTTTCCATTTTGGACAGAAATGTGATACTTGCAAGCCATCTTTTTGTGTGTATATGTATATGCATAGGCATATGCATATGGGTATGCCTATGTATTTGTATGTGTATGTGTATGTGTGTGTGTATACACAGTAGTTTAGCATCAATAATTATAGGTTCAAGCACTACTTAATGAGGTCAGCAAAAGTGTGCGGATTTTTTCAGTATCTAAGTTAAAATTTTAAGGTTAATATCAGTTTTGGACTGAGCTTTAAATGAAGGATTCTGTCTGGTTTTCAGATGCTTAAAAGTTACTTAAACTGAAAAATTGCATTGCTCAAGGACAAATGTGACTGCTTTATTTTTACTGAAATAAGCAAGCTGTGAAAAAAATCATCAACCAAATTCTGTGAGGAATAACATGAAGTGCACACAGTGATAAAACTGTTGCCAGTTTGGAAAATTACTACAAATGCCAATATATGCATGCAATCAATTTCCCATGGTTATAGTTCTATCTCTGAAGGCAGACCAACTCAACAGCATGCACAGAGACTTAGCAACACATGGAGCGAACCTTTACATTAAGATCATCCCCTCATGCTGGTAGTAATTGTTCCAACACAAGTGAAATTTATTTTCAGGCAGAAACTAACCTATATGTATGCTTCTGTGCATATGTGTCTGTATTATCACAGGGGATGTTGCAGAGGTATTTAAATTTATCCCCAGAGAGAGAGAAAAACATAGTCAAGGTTCAAATTTGAGAAGTAAAACCAAGGATTTTTATGCCACTTAGGAAGAAGTTGAAAGCCAAAGGGTAAATAACTGCAGAACACTACACATGTGCAAAATAATCTTTCTCATTCTGAGTACCCTCAACAGATGAAGATTGGTGTAACAAGTGAATTATGTAGGACAACTGAAATTCATAGGTGGGGTTGCAGCAAGCTGAATATGAGGGTTCAAACAGGATTTTAGAACCAGAACAAAAACAGTGAATTAGTTTTTCATCTCCACCATATATTTTAGAAAGTTCTTTCGTTTACTTAGATCTCATTTAAAGCTTACTTTATTACTTCTTCAGGTTCAGTCCTGCTCTGTACCTTTATTCGTCACAATACAGTTAGTTAGTTATCTCTGCAAATGAATTATTAATATAAAACTGTATTTTGTCATCAAAATTTTACCTTCATGGTGGATTGTGGGGGGAGGAGGGGGTGTCGCACATTGGGCTTCAAGGCATCTTCAGAAATGCCTGGGCTTTTTTCTGTTGTTGCTATTTTAACTTCAGAGGGAGTTTATTTTAAGAGCAAAATCAAACTACTTGAAAGAAAACACATTATCACCTAATTAACTACATGGTAGAAATAAATTTTCTAGCTACTCCTCAATATACTCAAAACTGTCTTGGAACTTTTGTCAAGGCTTTTTAAAAAGAATCACTCTAAAAGATGTGCTCTCAGAAATCTATACCTCAACATTGAATTATAGAGTTGCGCAATGAGTTTAAATCATGTCTTGCTTCAGAATTTCTTTTCCAGCAACACTGAGTTATTGCAGGGTTGGACTTCTGACTGTACTGACAGATCATAGCTTAAAATGAATGATTTGTCAAAGCTATACAAAGACAATTGATACAACGAACATATCAAACTTTCAGTTGACAGTTTTACTTCTAATTCTTTATTCATCTCAGGTTAGTTACCGTTGTGAGAATAACAACAGCTACCTATTCAGAACTTAGCATTTCTAATATTTTGCTTTTGAACGAGAATATTCCATTATTAAAAGAAACTTTCTTTTTCGGCACAGATCATTTACATGATTTCACATTTGAGCAAGAGGAATATAGTACTGTGCCTTTAGGACCGGTTAGATCCTCACATGCTAAAAATATTAAGTATGAACCAAATTGATGATAAAGTGAGTAGACTTACACATAGTGAAAAGTAAATGTATTTGCCCCAAAATACATGATAGGGAATAACAAAGAGCTCTATTTTTCACAGTTTCAAGACCTAACATGTGAAGTGAAGAGCCAGTAGGCAAGAGAAAGAGCTTAACCTTAAGTTTTTCCTGACAAATCATCACTCTCAGGATATATGTTTTAGTGAAAACACAGTGCTAGCTTAAAAAATCCCAAATAAAATAGCCAGAAACCAAAATAACATAGATCCAGCATATGTCAGAAGAGCACATGTACCACTCTCCTTGTCCTATCATTAAAAAAAAATAAAAAGAAAAAAAAATATTACCTTTAAAAGAGCTCATCACTTAAGGTGACAAATTATAAAGTTTTAAAATTCCCATGTCCAGCACGGAGATATGAATGCCTGTAGATATCTCTTTCAGATTCCTTTAATTGGCATGTCCTCCAAAAAAGCTATGTATTCAAGCAGGTCTCAGTTATTGAAAAGATGCAATAGTGCATAGAAGCAAAATGCTCATATCCTGAACCTAGACAGTATTATTCTGTTTACAATTTGGCAATGTGTTCAGATTTTAAAATAATGCCCCAGGTAATCTAATGTTAACAATTATATAAAACTCTGGAACAATCACTTTGATTATCCAAAAGAAAGAGAATGAGATATGCAACTACTTGGAATTTACCACTTACCATTCAAGTAGTTCAAATTATCTGATCAAATAAAAATAGTTGATGGGATAACGAGCTCATAAATTAAGAAAATTATGGTGCATTTTTCAAGATGCCTGGTTCCTGAAAAAAACAGGTTCCTGGTTCACTATTTGTGTGATTGTGGTTCACATAGCACCAAGCAAGCCAATTTCTTAACATATAGCTGAGATGGCTTGAATATTAACAGTAATTTGTGTTATATAATTTAATATGATTTATAAAGATAATTACACTGCTCACATGTAACACAGGGGTTCCATTCATGATATTAATCCTAATGAGTTCCTAATTCAAACTTTGTGTTTCTCATTTTTTTCCCCAAAACATTGACAAATAAATGCTCTGATTTTGTGTTAAGAGACCAGAAGCCTTGTGCACAGTAGGGATATTTTAAGCCATGCTGTGTCAAATTAGAGCTTTCAGAGAGAATCATATTAATCTTCTAAGGGAAAAAGAAGGGTTAAACAAAAATGAAGAGTATGTAGTGATACTTCCTTGAAATCCATTTAAGTAGTAATCCTCTGAAATTAGAGCATACTGTTTGATTTCTCAGTTATCGCTGCAGCAAATCCTTTATTTACTGTGGAAAATACAGTTTGAAGGAGATTAATTCTAATGTGAACTATATTTTACATTATATTTTGTCATACGTGAATTCTTTTCATGCACACAGATCTCAACTATAAGACTGTTATGGAATGCCAGCCAAGTAGCTGTGAACCAATGCAATTTCCTGGCATTTAGAAGCATAAAATCATAGAATAGTTTGTGTGAGAGGGGACCTTAATGATCAACTAGTACCAAATCCCCTGTCATGGGTAGAGATATGTCCCACTAGATCATGCTGCTCTAGGTCCCATCCAACCTGGCCTTGAACAGCTCAAGGCTGGGGGCATCCTCAGCTTCCCTGGGCAACCTGTTCCAGTGCCTCACCAGTACCAGACATGGCTCTAGTCTTCCTCTGCCAGAGATTACAAACATACAGCATGCTTACATCCTGCCCACTCTTGATATTTTCAAGAATCCTTGTGTTATACTTGTGGGTCAGGCAATCCTGATTTGAAGGAAAGTTCACTGAAAATAAATTAGCTAAAAAGAAATAAATGAAAAAGAATAAAATCATTCTCAATGCTGTTTAGATCGGCAAAATACACTAAACAAGAAAAATTAATTTTAGAAGTTTAAAAGGAGACAAACTGTCTAAGTTAAAAAATATATATCTTTCGGTAGTTAATCAAAATTTCTGGTACTGTTATAACAGCATCTTTTCCAAACCTTTTATTCACTAAGGAAAAGAAAATACGTCTAGAATATATAAAAAAAATACCAAACCCAAAACCTGCATTGAATATAATGTATAGACTTTCCTACATTTAGATCTCCTGTAGTATAAATGTAGCAGACCTAGAACATGTGGAAAACGCTTGTGGATGGAACCCTCAGGAATTTAGAACTTGAGACCAGAGCCTAACTGAGCTCAGATGAAAAGCAAACGAACAAATTTACTTACGAATCATTGAATGCCACAGATAAAAAGCACTGAGATTTTAATACCTCTGAAGCATACACACTGGATCCTGTGCACAGAAACACATTGCAAACTTCAGAGTGATGGTATAAAGGTAACATACTGGGTCAGATACTAATCAGAGCACTGTTTCTACTGCAGTTCATAAGAACTCCCACTGCCTGTTGAAAAACTTAGTTGTTGGTCGGATGTTCATGGTAAGACAAAATTTTGTTACACCAGTTCTTTGGAGAATACTTGTGAATTTTTCTCAGGCTGGATATGATGTTTTGGAGGTCCTTTAATGTAGAGGTTAGTTGGAAAAGAAATCTGAAAACATCAAGATTTCCTTTTCACCTTTTTGTTAGTAGAGATGATCTCTAAATATTCCAGTTACTTGAATCATATCCTCCTTAGAGCAATCTTCTTCCTGTGACTGATTTTTTTTAAAAAAAACGGTTTGAATTCAGTGTCATATTTCTTTTTTATTTGTGTAAGGATACTGATAAAACTTTAATTTCTGACACTAAGAACAAGGAATGTCAAAAGAGTATTGGTTATTGAACCAGAATGATACTGCCTACAAATAATTTAGAGATTCTTCTTCATACGCCCAGAGAGATCATGAAGTGCTATATAACTTCTCAAGCTGGCACAGTTTCAAAGTGGAATTTTAGTGTCCAGTGATTTCCTGTGGTCGTTAAAACATTCTTCTACTTCCCTTATATGCAGCAGATTGCAGTGCTTACCTAATACAGATTTACCTGTAAACCAAGGACAAAGAGAAACGTAATGGAGTGTTTGTAAGAAAACTTTGGAGCTTGTAGAAAACATTTCAGTAATTTTGAAAGGAAATCAATAGCATCAGCAGATGAGGATAGCACTGAAACTTCAACTTGGTCATGCTCTAAGCCATCAATGGAAACAGGGCTGGGCTTTGGGGGGTTTTTTTGCTGCTTGAGCTAGACTGAACAAGTTTGGAGAGGGAGGACACTATTGTTATTTTTCCAGGAAAGATGGAAATTATCCAATTCTTAAAAGTGGAGCTGGCAGGACTGGTGGTGGACCAACAGCAATCCCTGGAAATGGGGAAACCACCATGGCTGGTAAGTATAAAACCCACTAATTAAGTGAAAATTTTATAGCTTTTGAATTTTCTTTATGCCTTGAAGGAACAGAATTATTTAGTATTTTAATCCCAGATCTGAATTGGTTTGCAGAGCTTAGGGAAGCATGCTATGCAATGGTCATCTGTCTTCATTCGTCTTAAATATTTATGCCATCAGTTACACTATCTAGCATATTGCTGGGTTTTTTCTTTGTGTCCAGAGTATTTGTGAAAGGTTTTCTTCTTTTGTTTTGTTATCTTCACTTTCATTTATCTTACCAACAAAGGTTCTCTGGAAGCAATCTGTTGTAGGTGAGGTGCTTCTGAAAATGTAAAGCAGTAAACATCCTTCAATAATATGCAACAAAGGAAGGAGAGGAAAGAAGGAAATTACCTGAAGTAGTATAAGCACACTGAGTGAATATACGATATGACTGATTCACTTAGTATATCAGAGATAAGTTTGGTACAATGGGAACAAAAACATGTAGTGTATGCTAGTGTTGTTTTCCAAAAGCTTTCTTTTGTTCTATGCAGAGATGTGATCTATCAGAAATTTATAGAAAGTAGTAGAAGCAAAATTACAGGACTGCTTTTTTTCATGCCTTTCTTTGCATCAAGTATATTAAAAGCTGTTTATGCTGATTCTTTAGGTATTCTCTATGTAAATATTTATAAAACAGTAAAAACTTTTTGTCTTTTCATAACTTTCTAATTTCATTGTTACTGTTTACCCTCCCTCTCTCCTTCCTTTGTCCCCTCTCCTCTCTTCCCCTCTCCTCCCTTGTGTTATTTTTTAGCTATATTTTATTTTTAAAAATTTTCTTCTTATATCATCCTATATTCCTACATTCTCATAAAATGCTAGTGTATAAACTATCACAACAATTTTTTTGTTAAAGCAATTGGATAAAGAAATTTCAAATTAAAAGAGAAAAAAATAAAAGTTTTAACTCTTCAACTCCTACTGGCATATCTGCTCACATGGAACTACCTTCAGCATTTAAAAATACCTAATGTGAATACCAGCTTAAACAATATCTTAACATAGTAATAAATTTTGGTAACTCACAACTGTACAGTAATTTAAAAACTGTCTAAATGTAACATCAAATGTAGGCAATTTTATTAATAAATTAATCTTATTTTTCCCCCGAGAACAAAATAATGATTTCTTCAAGTAAATATACCTTATAAATGTTATATTTATTTTCTAAGAATTCATGTATTTCTCTTCACCCAGAAATGAATGTTGTTTTGCAGCCAACCTATATGACAACCAGTCACAGAAAACTTGCAAGTATCCCAGACACCTATAATTCATGACAGCTGAAGCACTAGCACTCAGGAACATTACTCATCATTTTAAATAATGGTCATTTTTAATTGTATAGTATTGTTTTCAGTAACATCTAATGCATTTATTAAAGTTGTGTAAAGTTAAATCAACAGAGAGAGTATAGTGGAGTTCTAATGGAATTTTCCCATGAAATTAACTTTATAGATTTTAATGGATGTCTTAGTTATATGTTGCTACTAGCAGGGACATATTAAGAAACACAGGTAGATATTTTTTCACAAGTCTGTTTTAATTTTCTTCTTCCCTTTCCTGAAATTAGGTCCAGCAGCCTGAGTAGGGTGGTAAGGAATCTGAATGATTACTGTATTCATATATTCATTGTGCTTTCCCTCTTTACCTTAATTGCATATGTCAGGACATCTGAAAACTCTGACCATATGCACATCAAGTAATTGATCATAGAATCAATCATAGAATCAATCATAGAATCACAGAAACATAGAATCATAGAATGTTTTGGGTTGGAAGGGACCTTTGAAGATTCTAACAGTCAACTGCCCCTGACACAGGCAGGGACATCTTTTGCAGAGCTCTACAGAGTTATCTGGACAGGTTGAGGTCAGTTCTATGGGATTCAACAAAGCTAATCGTTCTGCACTTCAGCCAAAACATTGCATTGCTACAGGTTTGGGGACAAATGGCAAAAAAGCTGCCCAGCAAAAAAGGACCTGTGGATGTTGATTAATAGCTGGCAACACATGTGCTGTGTGCCGAGATGGTCAAGAAGGCCAGTAGCATCCTGGTCTATATCAGAAACAGTGTGGTCAACAAGGCCAGAGAAGTGATCATCCTCCTATACTGAGTGCTGTTGAGACAACATCTCAAATATTGTGTTCAGTTTTGGGCTCCTCACTATGAGAAAGACATCAGGTTGCTGGAGTATGTCCAAAGAACAACAAAATTTGTGAATACTCTGAAGCACAAGTTTTATGAGGAACATCTGATGTAACTGGAGTTGTTTAATCTGGGGAAGAGGAGGATGTATGGAGACCTTATTGCTCTCTATAACTATCTGAAAGGAGGTTTTAGTGAGACAGGTGCTGTCTTCAGAAGTAACAAGTGATAGTACAAGAAGAAATGGCCTCAATTTGTGCCAAGAGAAGTTTAAACTGGATGTTAGGAGGTATTTCTTCACCAGAAGGGTTGCCAAACATTGGAACAATCTGTGCAGGAAAGTGGTTAAGTCCCTGTCCCTGTAGATGTTTAAGAGATGGGTAGATGACACATTTGGGGACAAGTTTCAGTTGTGGAGTTGGTAGTGTTATGCTTAAGGCTGGACTCAAGGGTCTTAAAAGTGTTTTACAACATGTATTGTGGAACTTAGGGAACTTAGCCCTTGGTTTAGTCTGTATTTATCTCCTTCTCCATATTTGTCTACATTATTATTTCTGAAAGATTCGCTTTTTCTAATCCTCCACTAGATTATGTGAAAAAATTTTTAGAAAAAGACTAACTGGCTGCTTAAAAAAAAAATCACCTTCTACCGTAGGTTTTGGGGGGTTTTTGCATTATAGTTCAATTTTAAAATAAATAAGAATGAATACAGTGAAAAGTAGATTGTTCTCAAAACAGAAGGCTGTAGATTGTTGCACTCCTGTTTTTCCTGTTCTTTAAAACTGCTTTTGTTTTCAGAGCATTTCACTGAGATCAAGATGGAATGTCAGCCAAAAACAGTTTAGCTCAATGTTTTCCATTAAGGAATATGCTTGAGTTTTGATCTCTTTCATAATCACTTAAATATGTAAACCAATGACTTTCATCTTTAATGGTGTGGCAAGAAAGATTAAGCAGACTCCTTTAAGGACTATTATCCTTTGAAGCATGCACAGTAATTCCAAATCATTAAATTTTCAAGCTGATTATACTCCTCCAATGTGATATTTTATTTCTTCTTTTTATAATTACACATTTTAAACATCAGAGTGAATAGTAAAACTATAAAACTGAAAAATCTAATAAAGCAACATTTCTGTTGTTGAGTTTTCAAATACAACTATTTGAGTTTGAGTAGATGCTGTGTGGATGATAGCTGAGGGATGTTACAGCAATATAGCTCATATTATATTGCAATTTAAAATATTATTACTACCTGCAACAGTAATAAATCAGTATCAGTGATTGTCCTGAGTATCAAAAGTATTAACTATAAAGCAATTACAGCAAAGAGAAACTGGTTACCTTAAAAGTCAAGTTTCAACAGTATGCACATAATCTTTTGCAGGGCTTCATTTCAAATAGAAATTAATATCTATACAAATTTATACTCCAAATAGATGTTTGACTAGTTCTTTCACTCATTCTGTTCAATGGCAAAACTCCTACAGAGCCTAAATGAGAATATAGTTCCAACACTGCCCAAAGCTGAGCCCACCAGTTATACCAGTGCTGACTCATTGATAACATATCTAAGAAAGGGTAAAAATGCTGCAAAACAGCTGTGAGAGAGGAATGACAAAAATGAGTAAGAAATAAACCTGCAGACATCAATATCAGAGAAGAAGGTGGGAGGTGTTCCAAGAGCCAGAGAAGAGATTCCATGGACTGTAGTGAAACAGGTTGTGTCACTGCAGCCCACAGGAGAGCAGAAATTCATACTGCTGCCCAAGGACAATCCCATGCCAGTGGCAAGTGTATAAGCCTTAAAGCAAGTTGTGTCCTATGGAAAGCCCATGGCATAGCGGGTTTCCAGATGGAGCTGTGGACCATAAAGAAACCTGTGCAGAAGCAGGTTCCCTGGCATGAACTGTAGTCCCACAGGGGACACACAGTGGAGCACTCTGTTCCTGAGGTGCTCCAACCCATGGAAAACACACACATTGGAGAAATTCTTGAAGAAGTGTAGCTCATGGGAAGGGCTCACACTAGAGCAGTTTGTGAAGGACTGTATCCTGCAGAAAGGGCCTCACAATGGAGCAGGGGAAGGTGTGAGGAGGGAGAGGAAGTGGAAGAGACGATGTGTTATGGACTGACCATAATCCTCATTCTTCACCTCCTCTGGATCACTCATAATGGAGAAGTTAGAAGAGTCACAACTAAAGTCATGCTTGGAATGAAGGGAAGGGTATGGGGAAGGTGTTTGTACTTTTGTCTATATTTCTTATTATCCTAATCTGTTATTAATTAAAAGAAAATTACATTAATCTTCTCCATGTTACATCTATTTTGCCCATCACTGTCCTTTCTGAAAAACCTCCCTATCTTCATCTTGACCCACAACAATTTAATCTTCTTTTCTCCTTTTCTCTTGCTAAGGAAGAGTGGGACAGCAGTTGGATGAGTGAATTACATGTGTTGAAAATGATCATAGAATCATAGAATCACCAGGTTGGAAGAGACCCACTGGATCACTGAGTCCAACCATTCCCACCAATCTCTAAACCATGCCCCTCAGTACTTAGAATCACCAGGTTGGAAGAGATCCATCGGATCATCGAGTCCAACCATTCTTATCAAACACTAAACCATGCCCTCAGCACCTCATCCACCCACTGGTGCCTTAAACACCTCCAGGGAAGGTGACCCAACCACCAAACTGGGTAGCCTGTTCCAATCCCCAATGACCCTTTCCGTGAAAAACTTCCTCCTGATGTCCAACCTAAATCTCCCCTGGCAGAGCTTGAGTCCATTCCCTCTTGTTCTGTCCCCTGGCACTTGGGAGAAGAGGTCAGCAAACTCCTCTCTACAACCTTCTTTCAGGTAGTTGTAGAGAGTAATGAGGTGTCCTCTCAGCCTCCTCTTCTCCAGGCTAAACAACCCCTGCTCTCTCAGCCGCTCCTCATAGGGCCTGTTCTCCAGCCCCTTCACCAGCTTTGTTGCTCTTCTCTGGACTCGCTCCGAGCCTCAACATCCTTCTTGTGTTGAGGGGCCCAGAACTGAACACAGGATTCAAGGAGCAGTCTCACCAGTGCTGAGTAGAGAGGGAAAATCACCTCCCTGGACCTGCTTGTCATACTGTTTCTGATAAAAGCCAGGATGCCATTAGCCTTCTTGGCCACCTGGGCACACTGCAGGTTCATGTTCAGTCAGCTGTCAACCAACACCCCCAGGTCTTCTCCTCCTGGCAGCTTTCTAGGCAGACTTCTCCCAGTCTGTAGTTCTGCATAGGGTTGTTGTGCCCCAAGTGCACCTCATCCACCTGCACCTTAAACACTTCCAGGGAAGTCGACTCAACCACCTCCCTAGGCAGCCCATTCCAGTGCCTAACGACCCTTTCAGTGAAGAATATTTTTCCTTATGTTGAGCCTGAACCTCCCCTTCTGGAGCTTGAGTCCATTCCCTCTTGTCCTTTCCACTGTCACTTGGGAGAAGAAGCCAGCACCCTCCTCTCGACAACCTCCCTTCAAGTAGTTGTAGAGAGCAATGAGGTCTCCCCTCAGCCTCCTCTTCTCCAGGCTAGACAATCCCAGCTCTCTCAGTCACTCCTTGTAAGACTTGTTCTCCAGCCCCTTCACCAGCAAGGATCATCTAGTCCAACATGTATGCCTGCATAGGACAGCAGCAACATTCAAACCATGTGTCTGAGGGTGCTGTCCAAATGTTTCTTGAAAAGCATCAGGTTTGCTGCCATGACTACTTCCCAAGGAGCCTGTTCCTTCATCACCCTCTGTTTCAAGACCTTTTTCCTAATTTTCAACCCAAACAGCACACCTTCCTGCTGTTCCCTCAGGTCCTATCACTGGTCACCAGACCAATCTGATCAGCACCTGGTCCTCCTTTTTACCTAGTGAGGAAGCGGTAAAATGTGATGAAGTCTCCCCACAGATTCCTCTTCTCCAGGATTAACACACCAATTTGTCTAGATTCCTCTGCAGGGCCTTTTTTCCCTCAAGAGTGTCAAAAGTTTGTCCCAATTTCATGTCGTCAGCATACTTTGTTAGTAAACCTTAAAGTCCTGTATCCAGGTAATTTACAAAGATTTAAAGCATACTAGCCCTAAGACGGATTCCCGCAGAACCCTACCAGTAACTGGTCATCAGTCTGATGTAACCCCATTTACCATGACCCATTGTGCACAGCCTGTCAACCAGTTGCTCACCCATTGCATTATGTGTTTGTCCAGCTGTATGCTGGACATTTTGTTTTGGAGGGTACTGCGAGAGACATTTTCAAAGTCCTTACTGAAATCCAGAAAAATTATATCAACAGGCTTCCCTTGGTCAGCTAGAAAAGTAATTTTGTCATAGAAGGAGATTAAGTTTGTCAGGCAGGACCTTCTTATAAAATTATACTAGCTGGTATTTTCAAATGATTGTATCAGGTGTTTAAGGCATACTAACAGGCCTGTACTTACTGAGGTCCTCCCTGTTGCCCTTCTTGAACTGCTATCTCTTCAAATTCCCAAGAGCATTGAAAAATCACAGAGAAGTCTCGCTCTGATGTTAGCCAGTTCTTTAAGTAGCCTTGGATGAATCCCATCAGGCCTCATTAACTTACAGGGATCAAACTGAAGCAGCAAATCTGGCACAAGTTCAAGGTTGACTGGAACTTTATAATTGTTACAGTCATGGTCCTCTAGCCCTGGGCTCTGTAGGTGTCTGAACCCATCATCAGTGTTGAAGACTGAGGCAAAAAAAAAAGCACTTAACATCTTTGTTTTGTCTATATCCCTGTCTATGTGGTGTCCATGCTCATCAAATGAAAAAGTTCTTTTTATTATTCTTCACAGTGCTGTCCAACTCCAACTCTAATTGAGCTTGGGTCACACAAATTTCTACCTTACAGTAGCAAACAGCATGCCTGTAGTCCTCCCATGTCAACTGTCCCTGTTTCGCTATCATTTTTTATTTTTCCATTTATGCCCTGGTAAGTGGTAGCACCCACAAAAGCGCATGAAAATGAGGACATGTGGAAAGCTGCACATCAGAAGACATTTGCAGATACAATATTATGTAATTACAATAGATATAATAGTATGTAGTTTGCATTACAAGCTTGCAAATTCTTGCAAACTATACTCCTTGCACGTGTACTAACTATCTCCTATTGACAGAGAACTGCTGCAGCTAAAAATGCATGCCCTCCATCTGAGCTCTGCACACATCTGTTTTCCTGAAACCTGATCAGGAACTCAAATTCTTCTCAGAAACCTCGTTCCCTTGCTTCCATTTTCCATGTATTGTTGCAGCTACTTGAAATACAATTTCAGACCAAGAATAACATGAGTGTATTTTCCTATGTTTATTAACCCAAACGCCACAAGTGTATATTTTGACTGAGAACTTCACCTAACAAGTTCTAATGCATTGAAAAGGGACTTTATCAGATTTTATGGTAGTTCCATGGGAAAGCATAAAGTATCACAGGTTTTTATCTAGACCTAGCTAGAAAACAGAAAGCTCTGTAAAGTTTACAGGTTTTGGAAGTATTTGCATGAACAGATCAGAAATGTTTCAGATGATACCTCTGAATATCAAAATTGCTATTACTCTTAATATCTTTTGGTTTAGTTCAGAGACTTTATGAATATATCATCATCAGTAGTTACCTTGTTGTTTTACCACACTGGACTTTTGGAAAAATTATCATAAAAGGCCGAATTACCAAATACTCTGTGAAATCAAGTTTTACTCAAGGCATTACAGCAAGGAAGAAAACGCATGATTAGTAGTGATTAACAACAGCAATAGCTTGTAAAGGCAATGCATGTAATCATTATTATAAGAGAATAAGTTCAGTGATCAAGAAAGATACACCACAAATCCTTTTCTTATCATCATTGAGACCTGTAGCTGCTGGGAGGTGAGGGATTTCTTTTTCTCAGTAAGGATTTGGAGAGGCTATATCAGTAACAGTGAAGCCCACACAGTTTGTTCACTCATGGGTGAGGTTTCCCCACCAGTGCTGCAAGGGGATCAGCCTTTATTCCACTGAACAACTTTCATCACCTAAAAACACAGTCCCTGGCCCTGGATACTTACTGCCTCTCTTTCTCATGCTTTATTGCATGAAGAATAGCACTGCACAATCACACTGATAATAAAACACTTTCTCATCCCCATGTATTAAGAACAGGACAGCACAATTCTTTTGATAACAGCAGTGTGAATAGTTACAGGTTGAACAACACGTACAGCAATGCAATCTGAATCATCCATGGGTCACCTACATTGCTCTAGTCCTGTTCATCATGTCCTGTCACTTCATGTGGTCCTCTTACCTATGGAGTAGTCATACCCTGAATTATTTATTCATTCACAATGTAAGTCTGATATAAAAATCATCTAATTGTTCTAATTTCAAGTCATCCATGGGTTACCTGTATCATTTCAGGCCTGTTGATCCGTTCCTGTCACTTCACTTGCCCACATGAACAAAAGAAGATTTGACTTTATTTTTTTTTTAGACATCCTTCCACCCACCTTGACCCCAGTTGTTGGAACTAGTCCTCTTGATTAAATGATTAAACAGATAGAATCTTATTAAAATGTTATAATTCTGACAGAAAAAGAGAGATGATTCTGTAGTTACTGCTATGGGAACTGAGTCGCATGTGACTATGACCCTCTTCTTCTACTTCTCAAATATCTGTTGTGCTGCCTACTGCCTATTATGAGGTAACATTCTATCATCTGGATTTTGCCAAAAATTGTACTTAGAAAAATCTTTCCTGTCAAAGGTGTTATATTGTGATTATTTAAGTGATAAAATCCTAGCTGACTGTCTTCCAATGTACTCCTGGTATGCCTAGTTTTCTGGAGCCCTGTGGCAATTATTTTGAAGCTGAAGGGGTTTTATATAAAAGAAAAAACATATCTTGCTCCACATACAAAAAAGGGCCTATCAGTTCACTTACATGTGCATTCAATGCATTAATCATTTTCTATAAATCAGATTTTATAATTTCTATATTCTTTTGTTCATTTACAAAGACAGCTGAGAAAGATACCGAGACAAATTTAGATAGATACAAACCGATATAGGTAGGCTAGCATTAGTTTAAAACTAAGAAAATGACCACATATTAAGAATGTATAATACAGTAGTTCAGAATGACCTTTTATAATGCATATGCAATTTATTACTCAAATGAGGAAAAAAGTTGTGCTTCAGACCACAGCAGATTTTTACTTTGGGATTATATTTAAGGCATTATGTTTGCCACACTTACACTCATTCAGTCCAAACTCAGAGCACGGCGTTTTGCATATATGTGTTGCAATATGTTCAACTGTTAAGCTATGAGTGTTCCTAGAAACAGATTTGTTTATGAGACTTAAGATAAATTTTACCAAATACCTATTACATGTTAGTCTGGCTAGTCTCTGTATATTCACATCTCATGCCTTTACTCATTTAAGTAAAGGTTTAATATATAAAAATACGTGTCATAAGTACATCTGCAGACCTGGAAAAAACCCCAGACATTTCAGTTTACATGTGAAAGCATTTATCTCATTTGTTATCCTAATGCACTTGTATGCCTAAACCGGTAAGTACCCAAGTAATGGATGCCACGTAGCATTTACAGACTGTAATCAAGACATAAATTTTCCTTTTCTGCAAAGTAACTTTGCTTTACCACCATTTCTTACATAAGGTTATCAAGATGGGTGAACTACATAGAAGACAGAGCAAGATTTTTCAAGTCTCATACTATCTGGTGATTTGATCTAGTGTGAGATCTCAATGTTTCATTTCTTGTAGTTTAAATTCTTATCCTTTCAAAGATGATTGAACCAGTAAAACAAAGTCCTCTTTCAAGATAAGAAATAGACATTTTTTCTAACTGAGACTGAAATATTTCTAAAAAATTACCTGGCATGTGTAACTAAGCACAATGCTGCTAAAATAAATACAATATATATGCAACTTTTTTTTTGTTACTAGATTGCTTTCATATGCCTTCTTTCTATTTTAGAGATAACCTCTATATTTTCATTTCTTTTATAATTTTGACGTTTCCTAGCATTACTGTTTCTTTGCCTATTGAAGTGAAGGCTTCAATTCCACTCCTCATGGCATGTGGTCAATGTGGCATTCACCATGATACTAAACTCTCCTGATCATAGCACACATCTGTCTTTAAAATTTTTAATTGCATATTTTCAATTATATTTATTATAGCTGGTAATCTGCTGATATGGGCAAATGAAACGATAGATTTGAGGAAGGTTCTACAGATTTTTCCACAGCTCAATATCCAGACTTCCTCCTATCTGTGCTTAGGCACATAACTGAAACCCTTGCATTGAGAATGTCACTTCATTTACCTTGCATGGTACAGAATAGCCAAAATTATTCTAGCTTTGTGGTGGAGTATAATCCTTTCAAGTAGTATTAACAAGGAGTGATGATTATTACACAACCAATTTATGCACCTCAGCTCTATGTCTAAAGTTAAAAGAGATAGTTCCTAGATCATATCTGCTCCATCAAATCTCACTGTGGGTAAGGAAGTTTCTTGTTAATTCTTAGAAAAAAAATTTGGGGGACTTTTGGCTTATCAGTTAATCGCCTTGATTTTTATTTATATTTCCCATTTATGAAAATTGTTCCTCATGTTCATATAAACATACCAGACATCTACTTCAAAGAATCACAGAATCACTTGGTTGGAAAAGACCTGCAGGTTCATGAAGTAAAACCATTCCAATCAATCAATAAACCATGCACCTCAGCACCTCATAGAATCATAGAATCATGAGGTTGGAAAAGACCCATTGGATCACTGAGTCCAACCATTCCTACACCATGCCCCTCAGCACCTAATCCAGATGTCTCTTAAACACCTCCAGGGAAGGTGAATCAACCACCTCCCTCGGTAGCCTATTCCAATGCCCAATGACCCTTCCATGAAAAATTTTTTCTGATGTCAAGGCTGAACCTCCCCTGGTAGAGGTCATTCCCTCTCATCCTGTCACCTGTCACTTGGGAGAAGAGGTCAGATCTCTCCTCTCTACAACCTCCTTTCAGGTAGTTGTAGAGAGCAATGAGGTCTCCTCTCAGCCTCCTCTTCTCCTGGCTAAACAGCCCCAGTTCTTTCAGCCATTCCTCATAAGACCTGTTCTCCAGCCCCTTCACCAACTTCGTTGCTGTTCTCTGGACTCGCACCAGAGCCTCAACATCCTTCTTGTGTTGAGGGGCCCAGAACTCAACACAGTATTCAAGGTGCATTTTCACCAGTGTTGAGTACAGAGGGAGAATAACCTACCTGGACCTGCTTGTCATGCTGTTTCTGATACAAACCAGGATGCCATTGGCCTTCTTGGCTACCTGGGCACACTGCTGGCTCGTCTTCAGTCGGTTGTCAACCAACACTCTCAGGTCCCTCTCCTCCAGGCAGCTTTCTAGACAGACTTCTCCTAGTCAGTAGCACCGCATAGGGTTATTGTGCCCCAAGTGCAGGACCCGGCATTTGGCCTTGTTAAACCTCTTGCCATTGACCTCAACCCAGCAGTCCAGCCTGTTCAGATCCCTTTGCAGAGCCTCCCTACCCTCCAACAGATCAACACTTCCACCCAGCTTAGTGTCATGTGCAAACCTGCTAAGGGTGCACTCAATGCCTTCATCTAGATCATTGATAAAGGCATTGAACAGCGCTGGACCGGACACTGAGCCCTGGGGCCTACAACTTGTGACTGGCCTTCAGCTTGATTTGACGCCATTTACCACCACTCTCTGGGCCTGACCATCGAACCAGTTTTCAACCCAGGAGGATATCCGCCTGTCTAGTCCAGACACTGACAGTTTCCTAAGGAGAATGCTGTGAGGAACTGTGTCAAGACCTTTATTGAAGTCCAAGGATACTACATCCACAGTGTTTCCCTTGTCTAGTAGGCAGGTCACTTTGTCATAGAAGGTGATTTGGTTAGTTTGTCAAGACCTGCCTTTTGTGAACCCATGTTAACTGGGTCTGATCACTTCAGTTTAGTATTTTCCATTCTCACATTGCGCAAGAGAAGATGTAGACTATTTAATATATGAGAGCAAGGGAGTCTGTGTTGTCTCACCTTCACATCATTAATTTTATTCATCATATCATTTCTCTTATTGGAGTAATTATTGAAGAACAATGAGAATTTGAATTATTTTCTTAGTGTTATATTATAAGATACAGTTTATTCTTACCATCTAATGAAATGGATACACATGCAAATCAGAACTTAGAGAAAAAGTGGTGCTTCCAAAGTTTAACAAAGTACAATATATGCTGACAAACTGAAACCTAATAAAGAATGCAAGAATATATTCATAATCTCATGAGTTCTAATAGATGTGCAGTTAAGCTGCAAAACTCAAATGTGTTTTCCACATTCTTTCAAAATACAACCTATCCCTATACCTGATAGTGTTATATCCTTTCAGAAACTCTTTTAAACACACCAGTATGAAACATGACAGCAGGCTTAAAACTATGAGATATAAGCCCAAAGTTATAGAAAGACGTCTAAAGCAAAGTGCTCTTTGGGTCTGTGTTAGGCAGAAATTTCTGCTGCTAATCAAAAAATGTTGACCATCTTCCTCAGAAGAGATTTTCCACTTGTTTCTGAAATATTTTTCAACAAGAGAACAAGGAACAGCAGAAATTGTACAGGAACATTGATATAGTCTCACAAAAGTTTTCTGAGTCTGAAAGTATTAAGAAATTGAGAAATGAACAGGTAAGGCAGAAGAAGAGGAGGAAGGATATCTGACAATATCTAAGACAAGTAGGAACCATCAAATTAATTTATAAAGTTATAATCAGGTCATCTAACTTGTATTGTGTCTGGTTTTCTTTTTCTGTTAAACTTTGCTTGAAACCTCTTGTTTAATTTGACTTCATGAGCAGGAAATAATTGTAGGCATCTGTGCTGTTTCAAATCCATTTTGCTGTTTAGATTTGAGATAGCATTTCATTCAGACTTGGACTAGCAGTACAGTTTTTTTATGTAACTTTGTCTCTATTTATTCCACACAGTGATTTTAAATGTAATAGCAAAACTTATATTCAGTTACACTTTCAATAATTTTTCAGATCCTTGACACATGTAAATTGAACAAATCTCTAATGTTTGATGAGTAGAAAAAAATCCCAAGTACAAGTAAATTTACAAAATTGTAGAAATTGTATTGAAACAAATCTATGAATTCTATAGGACACAGAATCCATTTCAAGTGATTGGTTCCAGGTAGCCCTGTAAAAATGGTGTCTATTTCCCTGTTGACATTGCAATCATTTTTTTAATTCTTTTTCCTGATATTGGAAACTTCATTATGTTGCTATGATAGCAAGCTGTCTGTGTGATTCTCTCAAGGTTTGATGCACTTGATGAGTATTGTCTTTGGTGCCTTTATAAATCACTGCAGTAAATTATGCAGTATTTATCAGTCACAAAACATCACTGTCGTAATCAGAGGTTTGCACAGCAACAAGGTGTACATCTTTTTCACACAAGTGTTGAAACTTCAAGGAGTCAGAAGAGTAAGAAGTGAAGGAATTGGTATCAGAACAGAGGTCAGTTCCGGGCTAAACAGTAACTGCAGATCCAGAAAGCTATCAACTCCTGATCCGTACTTTGTCAGTCAAAATAGTGTAATGATTAGGTGTAAAGAATGGTACTTTCCTCAAAGGTTTGGATAGCCCATTTATTCACCTTATATCCAGCTGTTCTAAGTTTCTCCAGTACGAATTATTTTTTTAACGCATTCAAAGGGAGATAGCAAGTAATAAATTGAAAACTAAGATCCTGTGGAACTGGGATTCTCATCTCAAGTTAGACTATATTTAGGAGCTTTCTTTCAACAAAAAACCCCCATGATACATCTTCTGCTTAATCAATGGAAACTAACAAGTTCTTTTAACAATATCGTAATCCAATTTATTATCAAATAAATACTTTTCTTCATATAAATGTTGACTTCTTTATTTGGCTTCATATTGCCAAAAGACTAATGTATTGAAATTTGTTTTTAAATCGCATAGCTGTCACTACTATTATGAAGCATATATGGGACATAGCAACAAGTATCGCATTTCAGAATGAGGATCACACACGTTTCTGAAAAAATATACCAGCAAATCCAATTACAACATTTATCATGGTTTAACTGCAGCCCAGCTTGATTGATAGCTAAATGCAAGTAGTTACAATGGTATCAATTTCCTTCCCCTTCTCCCAGGAAAAGAGCAAAGAGAAATGAGAGCTAAAACAACCCTGTAGGCTGGAAACTAAAACAGTTTTAATAAATCAATGATAATAAAAAGGGAAATACAAGTAATAAGAATATAATTATATATATATATGTACATATATATATACAGAATCTTGACATCCTGGATGACTATGTCACCACAGTGGCTGCAGGGTAGGCAAGGGGAAGAATCTTGGATGAGACTTGATAGTAGGAAGGAACTGGACTCAGGAACATTGAAAGTACAATTCAGCTGTTCAGAAGATGAAAAGATCTCTGATCTTTGATAGCACAGAATCTACATTTAGAGTAGAATTTTAAAGATTTACAAGAGATTGGGTAAAATTACAGGAAAGAGAAATTTATACAGATTATTATATCTTCTTCTCTATCTCCCATCAATACTATACCTTTGGCCATACTTTCTTAATCAGAATAAAAAAAATGTTTCATCACTATTAGCTTTTTGTGTAGATTTTAGTCTCCTTGATGCCAGAGACCTCATGCTCTCTAGTAACCATAAAAGCTACTGTGACACAACTGAGAATGATTGTTCTGAATTAATGTATTTTCTTCTTATCAAGTTCTGCCCCTTGTATTTAGATCCTGGAGTCCCTATATATAAGATTCTCCATTATGGTGGAACCATCATTTCCAGTGGGGACACATGCTAACATATAAATATAGTAGCATACCTTAATGTGAATTTCTGAATATTTTTCTTTTGTGTTTCCTTCAAATAAATTACCATCATATTTTTTTTCTATTTAAAAACTTATAAGACAAGCAGAAGTGTCTAAAACTAAACTTTTCAAAGATTTTACATGAATACTGCAAATATATGCGGGATCATTCAGGAAACTAACTTCATTATTGCAGAATTAAGAGCTATAAACAATAGCCAGATTACTTTCTCAGGTAAGTATATTCTGATTTTGATGAAAACATTGTTAGTTGAATTTCCAGACACAGAAGAAGTTCTGGAATAGTCATACAGTGAAACTATTTGCTGTGAGAGCTGGGGAATTTTCAACTGTCTGAAAGGCCTTGAAACTTGTTCTTTCATATAACAGAAGGAATTAGAATAATTTGGATATTCTCTAGTACTTCTTATGTCTTTCTGCCTCCACCAGAATCAAACAGACTTGAAACTTCTCACTGATACAATAGTCTTGTATTGTGGCACTCCAGATTGGACATCTCTATAACCCAACTGCAGGACCTATTGTGATTAGGAGTCTCTTGGTTATTCTTGGAGATTTCTCCAGAGAGACTCCTCTTTTTGATTGGATTTCTGAAGTCAGACTTCCTTTTTTTTATAACCCATTAGTATACTTCTTACGTAATGCATATATTTTTGTAGTCTTTGTTTTTGTTTAAATACTTGTTTCAGTCCTAAGTAATTTTTTTAAAATCTTCTGCAGAGTAGTTGAAGTGACTGTTATTGTCCACTTGTTTTTATTGTACCTTTAATAATTGATCCTGAAATGACACAGAAGCAAATAAATTATTATACACTAACGGTACTCATAGCTATATATGAAGGGAGTACCGCATGTGAGGACAAGTAGGACAAAGGAGGACAAGGGAGACCATACAGGCCCTTTTGGACTCAGAGGGAACAGCAGTGACAGGGGACGAGGAGAAGGCTGAGGTACTTAATGCCTTCTTTGTCTCAGTCTTTAATTGTAAAGAAAGCTGTTCCCTCTGTGTAGATACCCGGGAAACAGAGGAGCAATACGAGGCTCCTATAGTCCAAGAGGAGGTGGTCAGAGCCCTGCTTGGCCAACTGGACACCCACAAGTCTATGGGGCCAGATGGGATACATCCTAGGGTTTTGAGGGAGCTGGCGGATGTATTGGCCAAAACCCTTTCCATCATCTTCCAGCAGTCCTGGAAGACTGGGGAGGTACCTCTGGACTGGAGACTGGCTGATGTAGTTCCCATTTACAAGAAGAGTAGCAGGGAGGATCCGAGGAACTACAGGCCAGTCAGTCTGACCTTGGTGCCAGGGAACGTCATGGAACAGGTGATCTTGAGTGCTATCATGAAGCACTTACAAGAGAACCAGGTGATGAGGCCCAGTCAACATGGATTTACCAGAGGCAGGTCCTGCAAACCAACCTGATCGCCTTCTATGACAAAGTGACTCGGCTGCTGGATGAGGGAAAGACTGTGGATGTGGTCTTTCTGGACTTCAGTAAAGCCTTTGACACAGTTTCTCACAGCATTCTGCTACGGAAACTGTCAGCCTCTGGCCTGGACAGGCGCACACTCTCATGGGTAGAAAACTGGCTGGATGGCCGGGCCCAGAGAGTGGTGGTAAATGGTGTTAAATCCAGCTGGAGGCCAGTGACAAGTGGTGTTCCCCAGGGCTCAGTGCTAGGTCCAGTCCTGTTCAGTGTCTTCATCAATGACCTGGATGAGGGCATTGAGGGTACCCTTAGCAAGTTTGCAGATGACACAAAGCTGTGTGCAAGTGTCGATCTGCTGGAGGGTAGGGAGGCTCTGCAAAGGGACCTAAACAGGCTGGACCGCTGGGCAGTGTCCAACGGTATGAGGTTTAACATGGCCAAATGCCAGGTCCTGCACTTGGGGCACAACAACCCTGTGCAGAACTACAGACTGGGAGAAGCCTGACTGGAAAACTGCCAGGAGGAGAGGGACCTGGGGGTGTTGGTCGACAGCCAACTGAACATGAGCCAGCAGTGTGCCCAGGTGGCCAAGAAGGCCAATGGCATCCTGGCTTGTATCAGAAACGGTGTGACCAGCAGGTCCAGGGAGGTGATTCTCCCTCTGTACTCAGCACTGGTGAGGCCGCTCCTTGAATATTGTGTTCAGTTCTGGGCCCCTCACCACAAGAAGGATGTTGAGGCTCTGGAGCAAGTCCAGAGAAGAGCAACAAGGTTGGTGAAGGGGCTGGAGAACAGAACCTATGAGGAGCGACTGAGAGAGCTGGGGTTGTTTAGGCTGGAGAAGAGGAGGCTGAGAGGAGACCTCATTACTCTCTACAAGTACCTGAAAGGAGGTTGTAGAGAGGAGGGAGCTGGGCTCTTCTCCCAAGTGACAGGGGACAGGACAAGAGGGAATGGCCTCAAGCTCAGCCAGGGTAGATTTAGGCTGGAGATTAAGAGGAGGTTTTTAACACAGAGGGTCACTGGGCATTGGAATAGGCTGCCCAAGGAGGTGGTTGAGTCACCGTCCCTGGAGGTGTTTAAGACACGGGTGGATGAGGTCTTGAGGGACTTGGTTTAGTGTTAGACAGGAATAGTTGGACTAGAAGATCCAATGGGTCCCTTCCAACCTGCTTGTTCTGTGATTCTGTGATTCTGTGAACTGGAAGGACGCAAGTAAGCTAGAGAAAGTCCTGTTATAGACTGAATAAATTATTCCAGTGGTTAAGGCTAAAACATGTTTCATAACTATTTAGTAATACTGTGTTAAGGACTGTGGTTATCTTCCCTTGAAGACAAACAGCCTTTCAATCACATTGTGCATTGCAAGCATCACAACCCTTAGCCCATACCACTTACAAAGAAATCTTCTTTCTTATGTGTGCTGCTTTTATTTAAAGAGTTATCGCAAGTGGACTAGTGCCAGCTTTTCTACTTCGAGGACTTCTTCAGCGTGTGTCTGGCACAGACTACAAATTTATGCAGTGGCCTGCTCACCAGCTTGAGGCCATACACATGACAACCAGCTACTGAGTGGCCAACTAACATTACTACCAAGGTCCCTTACTCATTTTAGATGTAAATGAGTCCCTCTGAATGCTGGAAATGCCTAGAGCATGTGTGAGGCTTCTGTTAAACTGTACAAGAAAAACCAGTGAAAAATAACCCCCCACTAAACCTTTGGTGAGAGAACTCTTACATTCACCTTCACTATCGCATCCTGTCAGCAGCCATCCCAAGCTGAAGTGTCCTTATCAAACAGTGACAGTTGTGCCTCCAGCAAGCTCTCTACTGAACAGGAAGGATGTGAGAGGAAAAATTAGTGTTGCCCATGATCCAAGTCTTTACTCCTCTACAGAAAAGGAGAAAATTCAATGAATCAGTAGGTTCTTTCTCTCCTGACATTAAATAAGAGTGTAAACTAGAGGCTTGCCAGAGTCATGTGGTTTTCAGGTATCTCATCTTGAATGTGAGGCTTCACATTTGAACTGACTTCTGCAACACAGATTCTAATTCTTGTTAATGGGACAGCAGATTGCAGAGGCTACCTTCCTGGACTGTTTCCTCCTTGGTTATCCCTGCCAGCAGACAAGATTGTACTGGGAGAATAACTGGACATGAACAACTGGCTACAAATTGTGTCTCCTGTGAAAAATCTCAGTTTGGAGGTGGCCAGTTGGTCAGTAATTGCAAGGATCTCCCTCTGAATTTTGCTGCTCCATTTTTTTTCCTCTAAATTCAGCTTACTGTTAGGTGAATTAGTTCTTAGTACTCCTGCCTGGAGTCAGAAACTACATCAGTCTTCAAGAGTCAAAGTCTCCTTTTCAGGGAACAATTTGAAGAATTGCTAAAAACTTTACTCTTGAATCAAGAGAACAGCTTCTAAATTACAAGAAGTTGACGTACTGTGTTCAAGTGCACTAGAGTTCCCCCACCCCACCCCCAACTCCTACCCTGGCATTGGAAATGGAGGATGGGGTGGTTAAATGAGCTAGAAGTTAACATTCTTGAGATAATTAAAGCTTACATTCTGCTGTCAGTAATTTACATTATGATCTCATTTGACCCTAACCCCCTGGTTAAATGAGAATTACACCATTAGCGTAGGATTAGGTTCATTGACTTCAAAGAATGTAACTTGATATATGATAGCATGAAGAATACAAACATAAAAAGCACAAAAAAAATCAAATTAAATATACATTAATATTTCCATAACATTTTAAATATGTAAATTTCAGTTTCATAAACATCTAAACATCACTTCTTCTGTATATTAAATGGTCCTGTCTGTAGAGAGATGATTTGCATTGGACCCTTTGAGAGGAGACAGTCCTGATTTGTAATAAAGGAACATATGTTCTGAAATAACTATGTGAGTCATATGACATAAAATACATAAATTGTAATGCATTAAAAACAATTGTAAATTTCCCAATTTAGTGTGACATTTTATATATGATAATGGAGTTTATGTGTGTTCTAAAATTATATATATATTCAAGACTGCTTGCATTTTCCTTTACAAATTATACTAAGCAAAACTTATTTAAGCTTATCTACCATCACAATGAAACTAACATCAGGCCCTTTCTTTTGAATGACAAACTTATTTAATTAACAGCTGTCAAGACCCTACACCTTGCCCAATCCACTGACTGGACTGGATAACTTTTTTTGTTTCCTACACTATCTTGTCAAGTTCAGCAAATTTAAACTTCACACTCTTATACTTCTGGATTTTTTCTCAAATTGTTATTACACTGTCATAACAGTTAGACTACCATCTTTGTCATCTCTGCTCCTCCGATAGCATCAACCACAAAATATTCTGGTTTTCCCTGAGGTATTTAGCTGTATTATTTTCCTTTCCCTGCAGTCATTGCTCTAGTGAACACAAAGGTAATTGTCCAGGTGGTAATGACTAAGCTGAATAAGAGCTGTAGTTCAAAGATTAACCAGGTTCAGATGACCAATTTGTGCATGCTAGTAGTTTATGCAATTAGTTTACACTTACCCTTCTCCTTCTCTTTTTCCCCATTATCATTCAAGGCCTTGAAAGATTTTTAATGAAGGAAGCATGAAAGAAAGATAAAGCTTAGTGTTTGGCTTTATCTAATACAGTGAAATAAATGAAAAGTCTGGAAGGAGTTACAATTTTATATAAGTTCCCCATCTCTGTGAGTGATTAAATCATTTATTTACATGAACAGAGCCAGATAATGTATATTTTAATTAAATGCTATTAAAGACAATGTCTGGGGTACATGTAATCTTTTGAGCTACATAAGTTAACCTTCAGTAACAACAGAAGTATTTTTCATTCCCAGAGCATTCCTACATTACCAGTATATTTTGCTCCAGTTTCCTTATCTTCTTGGGTTAATTTATTAATTCATAATATTGTTAGATAATATGGTGAATTGGTTTTGTGTTTTATTTTTTTAGTGAAACAGATAATGCAGAAGTTATTTGGCTACAAATACATATTCAGAGCATCTGTGATTGGCTGCACATTCACTTCTGCTTTATTATCTTTCAAATTTAGATAATATGCAGGTATCTTAACAGTCATGTAGTTGTATCAACAGTGTTTTCAATGAAAGTGGAATGGTGGGCAATTATCCACTAAAGATGAATCTTCAATTTAGTACAATAAAAAAAACATACAATGGAGTCTCTTATATTAACTGTTTAATGATCTATAAAAATGCACATTGTTTCAAAAACTTATAAATTAAATTATGTAAATTAATTCCTTTATATTAAATATAAACAATTTTAAGAGATTTTAAAGCATGAGCTACAGAGGAGCATTTGGAATCAAGTCCAGAATTGAAACTCAGAATTAAATGTAGAAAGAATAATCACGTATATCTTCTTTCTGGTCTAACTGTGAAACCAGTAACAAAGCTTTAATGTATATTGAATAATAGTCATGAGATCAATATAATTAAAAGCAGTGGAACTGACTAGTCCTGCTGTTACTTGACACATTTTTTTATATTCAGTTCTCACACACACCTAAAAGGCTACTGTTTGTCTGTGCTACGTATCATACCAGCACATGTAAGTGTCCTATTCAGTATCAGGAAGAGTAGTGTCTTCTGTGTAATCTGGAGAGTTTTCATATCTTTCACACAGTACTTTCTTATCTGAAACAGCTCTGGATATTAGTCATGACTTAAGTCAGCTGAAATATAGCAGACACACCTTGTTGGAACTGCTGATACAGTCATTCAAACTACTTCTAAGTCAAATGATTTTCCACTGGACTGGAGGCTGGCTGATGTACATGGCTGGCCCATTTACAAGAAGAGTAGCAGGGAGGATCCGGGGAACTACAGGCCAGTCAGTCTGACCTCAGTGGCAGGGAAAGTCATGGAATAGGTGATCTTGAGTGCTATCATGAAGCACTTACAAGAGAACCAGGTGATGAGGCCCAGTCAACATGGATTTACCAGAGGCAGGTCCTGCCAAACCAACCTGATCGCCTTCTATGACAAAGTGACTCGGCTGCTAGATGAGGGAAAGACTGTGGATGTGGTCTTCCTGGACTTCAATAAAGCCTTTGACACAGTTTCTCACAGCATTCTGCTATGGAAACTGTCAGCCTCTGGCCTGGACAGGCGCACACTCTCATGGGTAGAAAACTGGCTGGATGGTAGGGCCCAGAGAGTGGTGGTAAATGGTGTTAAGTCCAGCTGGAGGCCAGTGACAAGTGGTGTTCCCCAGGGCTCAGTGCTAGGTCCAGCCCTGTTCAATGTCTTCATCAATGACCTGGATGAAGGCGTTGAGGGTACCCTTAGCAAGTTTGCAGATGACACAAAGCTGTGTGCAAGTGTCAATCTGCTGGAGGGTACGGAGGCTCTGCAAAGGGACCTAAACAGGCTGGACAGCTGGGCAGTGTCCAATGGCATGAGGTTTAACACGGCCAAATGCCAGGTCCTGCAATTGGGGCACAACAACCCTATGCCGAGCTACAGACTGGGAGAAGCCTGACTGGAAAACTGCCAGGAGGAGAGGGACCTGGGGGTGTTGGTCGACAGCCAACTGAACATGAGCCAGCAGTGTGCCCAGGTGGTCAAGAAGGCCAATGACATCTTGGCCTGTATCAGAAATAGCATGACCAGCAGGTCCAGGGAGGTGATTCTCCCTCTGTATTCAGCACTGGTGAGACTGTTCCTTGAATCCTGTGTTCAGTTCTGGGCCCCTCACCACAAGAAGGATGTTGAGGCTCTGGAGCAAGTCCAGAGAAGAGCAACGAGGCTGGTGAAGGGGCTGGAGAACAGGCCCTATGAGGAGCGGCTGAGAGAGCTGGGGTTGTTTGGGCTGGAGAAGAGGAGGCTGAGAGGAGACCTCATTACTCTCTACAAGTACCTGAAAGGAGGTTGTAGAGAGGAGGGAGTTGGCCTCTTCTCCCAAGTGACAGGGGACAGGACAAGAGGGAATGGCCTCAAGCTCTGCCAGGGGAGATTTAGACTAGAGATTAGGAGGAGGTTTTTCACAGAAAGAGTCATTGTGCATTGGAATAGGCTTCCCAGGGAGGTGGTTGATTCACCTTCCCTGGAGGTGTTTAAGGCATGGGTGGATGAGGTCTTGAGGGACATGGTTTAGCGTTTGATAGGAATGGTTGGACTAGAAGATCCAGTGGGTTCCCTTCCAACCTGGTTGTTCTATGATTCTTTGATTCTATGATTTGTAAGTGAATACGTCAAAATCTACACTCCTTTTTCTTCATATGCTTGATTTACTTCTTTACATTTAAAACTCAATACTCTTCAATCAGGTCTTGAAGGCAAAACCTCTTTAACATAAACCACATTAAAGAAAGGAAAAAACAGAGGTACCATGAAGATTTACAGCTTCACAGTGGTCATAGAGCAATTTTACAGACCTTTAATTTGTTAGTAAATCAAACTAATTGCTCAGAAATAGCCACCTATTTGTGTCTTTTTCAATGGACAGTACTCCAAGATTCTCAGCAATTCATTTCTCTTGCAGTGTGATTCTCTCAGAGAGAAGAGAGTAAGTTTTTGGAGAGCATTAACAATTTCAGTCTGATTGCAGCTCATTCTAACTGTTTCACAATTGGAGATGGAATTTTAAAGGAGAATCTCCTACATCAGTCATCTCTTTCTCTTACTTGGTTTGTGTAAGTAATCAGGCAAGAAAACAGAATGGGACTTCTCAGGAAAATCTGAATTACACAGATTGTGGGGTTTTTTGTATTGCTTCATCGAAGTAACACTGTGGACTTCAGGAGGCAAGGTTATTTCAGAAAGCTGTGTTTTAGTGTATATCATTTAAAATAACAGTGGATGAAACCTGATTTACATTTTCTAGCTTACTGCTTTCCTGTATTCTAGTGTGTTTCATTATTTCCATGGCCATTTTGTGAAGTCATTCAGCAAATAAAAGCATATATGCATATTGTTTGCTTAACTGATAATCAGAAAAATGGGGGAAAAAATGCATATGTCCTGGGGCTTTTCTTTTGTCTTCAGATACATTGTTGACTGAAAAGCTGGATTACCCAATATGCAAATAGCCAACCTCACATGCCCAGTTGAGATGTTGATTTTGTTAAAGAATTGCACAAGCCTGTGTGCTCAGTGGCTCTTTCACAAATCAAGTATACCTTTCAAGCCTCTGCACTGAATTTATTACAAAATTTGCAGTTGCATCATACAACTTCTTTACTACGCATGCTTGGTGAGAACGGGACCTGATTCTGGAGGTGGGTGTCATGTTTGTCTGTCAACTGGCAGTCTTGTTGACAAAATCTGATTTAATATGTCCTTTGGTTCAGATGTGCAGGGTGCCTTCCAGCCCTAGCTACTCTATGATTCTATGTTTCTATGAGTTCTCTGATCTTTTACTTAATACAGGTTCTGTTATATCATTTAGTATTAACAAACACTACTCCATTCTGCTGGTTGCTTATCAAAATGTTTAGAACAGTACATTCTTTTTGCAGCTGTATCACTGAGTGCATAGGACATATCTTTGCAGAAGATTGACAAAACATAGGTTGAATACTTAATCAAGCATTATTTTAAGACAATCTCTTTAAAACCGATAATGATCTAAAATCTATTTAATCCCCATATGAATTTTGTAGGAACTCTCTTCCATAGGATATGGTCATAATGACCACAATCTGATGTTGTATGAATCACCAACATCCAGGTTTTCAGTGAAAAAGAACTTGAGTTGCTCCTGCTTTTTGTTGAAGTTTCTTGGATACCTCCTCAGCTGTTCTGTATCAAAGCTGGTCATTTTGCTGTATTGCAGTGAAACTGCTTGAGTTTACATTCACTTCACACTCATTTCATTTCCCAATGTTTCATTTCATGACATTTTGTTTCACAATTGTCAAAGCTTGGCATATACGTGTTTCAGAAAAAATAGAAGGTGAAATACTGAGTTATCTGAATATATAGTGAAGAGCAGAAAAAATGTACCCAGGTCAGTTCCAACCTGTGCACCTAGTCCATGAGCAGTAAACCTTATTAAACTGAACCTTAATAACCTTAATAAGGTTAATAATATTAAGGTTTAATAAGGTTAATAATATTAAGGCTTAATAAAGTTAATAATATCAAGCTTCAGCTTAATAAACTGACAGAGTCTCTGTAATATTTTTCACCATAAATGTTTTTAATAAATCTATAGAAAAACTCAATGAGACTGGATTCCTCCTTCCTTATGCTTCTTTGAAAAGTTCAGACAAAACCAAATGCAAAAAACTCTCTTCCCCTTCAACCCCACCCCCGCTCAGAACAAAACAGAAAAAGATCCCAAATCTTCCATCTGTGAATGAAAATAATCTGTCATTTCTTAGGGAGTTAATGCAATATGTATCAGCAAGTAGTTTGTGAAACATAAAAATTAAACCATTAAAACCACTGAAATACTTAATTTGAACATATTTTTAAAAAAGTTTCCATTTTGGAAATGTTGAGATATTACCTCTCAAAATTTTACACAAAGTTTTTATGTTTACACTTAATTACATTTCATTGCAAATCTATGTCTATGGTTCTGAATTACACAAGCCAAATAACTGTGACAAGGAATTGGGGACTCTCAGCTAGATACTGTACCGTTAATGGGGAGCAGAGTTCAAATTCCACACACTGGGAGAATTTTTCAGGTAGCGACTCAATATTTTTCCAAATTGGACCCAAAGAAACTCCAAACTATAGCTTTACTTTTTATTAAAAATGCTCATTGCCAGGGAAATTTATTTTCTTCTGATGATTTTTACACTTCTCTCACTGGTTTCATGAACACCACATGAAGGAAATGCTGCCCTCTCACAACTTAAAAGGGTAAATGAAAAAAAATTTACTTTTTCTGGGTTGCTGGGTTTGTTCAGAACTTGCTGTATGCTACTTTTCCAGGTAGTCTTTATGTGAGTTAAGGCTGTTCTTTTGCTTTTCATTGCTGCACAACTGAACACTCGCTGGACAACTCCACAGATTTATCTCTGTGCTCCATTCTCAACCCTTTGTTTTACTGCAGTTATTTTTCTCCTTTCACTGGTAGTATTTTCTTGTACTCTGCATTGGCCATTTACAACAATCTCTGGTCTGTTCACAGCATGTTATATTTTCTTCAGGGACTTTATGGGCTTATCCAACCAGCATCAACTTGCCACATATTCAAAACACTTTCTGATGAGCACTCCAGTTGCAACTCTGTCTCACCCTAGACCCATGAGCCACACACTTGTGTCCAGGTGGCAATCCAGATGACAATAAGGTCACTCCCAGGGCAAAATTTAAAAGCAAAGTTTATCCTCCAGCAAATGTAAACAGATCAAAATACTGGGGTGCACAGGCAAGATGTGGGGGTGTGACTTCCCAAAGTTACAGAAAGGAAATCCAACATGTTCAGATCAAACCCTGACCCCTGAACGTAGACTATGTCATTTGGATCTGACCTGACACTCGCACCGTAAGGAAACAGGAGGGAGACAGAGAGAAAGAGGGGAAAAGGAGAAGGAAAGAAGTCCCCACATCGATGGCAACAGAAGTTCTCAGGAACACATGATCGCAGCAATAGCTCCTCTCAGGCCACATGATCCAGACCATTCTGATAGAACTGATGCTTGAGAGAGAGCGTGAGAGTTCAGGACTGAGACCCCATGCGTTTGCTCTTTGCAAGGTCTTTCATAGGGCCCGTTCAGCACCTCTGGTAGATCTGTAATCATACATTGAGTCATTTACTCTAATTTCTCACATTACTTTTTACCTTTTTCATTACTTTCAATCTCTGTTCTGTAATGCAATGCAATGCATGATGAATTTGTTCAAGATTAGGATATTAAAGTAGCTAATGATTTCTTCTTCAAATATAAAGAACAGGAGAGAAAGGGGCTCAGTGTGAATGAAAAATGAATCTTTCCAATGTTTGTGTTTAATTTAAAAGGAAATACTTATTCCAATCACCTTAGTGTGTTTCTCCAAATCCATATAGCATTCCAAATTTTAACATTATTTCCTTTAACTTTATTCACTAATGCCTGCATCCTGTTTTTTTTAAAAACATATGTAATATATATTGCCTCTTTAGTTTATATCAACTTTTTCCAATACAGAATAAATAATAAACTCTCATTTTTTATGGGAGGAGGAATGCATGGTATTTTAAATTATGGAATTTCTGGAAGAAAATTCTGGACTGCTCTTCAGACACGAAGTTAAATTTTCATGTGAAGTGTTGTATTTTATAATTTATTTTTTGGGGACGTAGAGTGGAGGAGTGGGGATAGAGTACAATAGAAACACACAAACCAAAAAAAAAATAAAATAAAAAAACCCAAAACACCTATCTTATTCACCTCTATATAAGAAAGTTTCATAAAGTGCATGACACTTCATTATCTTCAGCAGTACTGGGAGGTTTTTCCATAGCTTAGTAATGAGAATTATGGTCTTATTGCAGGACTAGGTATCTGTTTCCATTCAATTTGGCCCAATTCTGGTAAAAGATAAAAGATAGTATGAGATTTTTTATTTTTTTTTATATATCCATGTACATATTCTGAGAATCCTGAACAGAAGATACACACTGAAATTACGTACTTGGCAAATTCTTGCATAAAAGAGTTCTGGAAACTGACAGCCTCAAACATTCGAGAAAGGAATTGGAGAACATAGTGTTTCTCTACTAGGCACTCCAGGAAGATGAACAAAACTCTACAGTCACGAGACTGAAATACTTCCATCAAAGTTGTCAAGATCCATGCTTTTACTCGGGTTCCATACCCAGATGGGGATATGAAAATAATGTTATTTTCCTGTTCTAAGCTCTACCCTAAAAATAAATCTGGATGTAAACGGACTTAATCCAATGTTCCTTGGGAGTGACTAGTCACTAAAAACCAGCTAATATTGATATAGCTACAATTACAGCCACAATTTTGTTGTTCGATGTATAGATCTATATTCCCAGTCTACGAAAGACAGGTCTGCCACTTTATGGTGCAACATTTGTTTTTACTGTAGCTTGTAAACTGACAAAAGTGGTTCTTTATAATTAATAAAAATATGCATGTAGGTGTATATTTTAGTGCAGATATACTATAGTTCATATAATAAAAATTCAATGTTTCAGAAGTATGTATCAGTGTAGAATGCAAAACTTACAGGTGTTATGAAGTATTTCCAATTGTAGACAACTCATTCTGTTAAACTTCAGAAATAAAACATGTTAACTATCTACTGTTTCTCTCTTAAACATGTTTGAAGTTTCCAATCAGAAATTCATCAGAATATTTTTTAATTTTCTTTGACATAAAAACTTGCATCTTCAGAAATAATGTAAAATTTGAATAAAAGAAAAAAAAAAAAAAACCTCAGGAGTTCCCAAGAATGCCATGGAGAGGACAAAACTCTGAGAGAATAAATATTAGTTTCCTAAAAGTTTGTCATACTCAGAAGCCTCAAGTAAAGCTTAATGTTTTCTCTATCCCTATGCAAAGTGGAATAAATTTCATAACATTTGAACTGGATTAAATACCTGCAAAGAGAAGAAAACACTTAAAAAACATTTTTCTTGTAGAGCAAGGTTTTCTACTCTGCTTGCTTTAATTAACAGAGGGGGGGTTTTGTGGTTATCCTGTGAATTCCTCCTGCTTGAGTTTCCATATCATATATGTGTTTAATACATAAGAGTCAGCAAAACCCACAGGCAAGCCTAAAGCCAAATCCACTATTCGCTGAAAAGACTCTTCAGTTTTCACGTAGTGCTCATTGGGCTTTCTGCATGGTTTGTACCTCACAATTCCAAGTTGATTTACTGCATTTGCTTTAATCGATTTTGTTTTCACAAGGACAGAGATGCTCTTTTTAAAATTAGCTTGACAAACAAATAGAGGTTATCTCATATCTTCATGTGTCTCTGTAGAAGAGTTCATTAAAATGACCGGCTTTATCTTGTTAAACAAAAAAACTTATTCTATGCTAACTCTTCCTCTACAGGATGGAGCTACAGATAAAAAAATGTAGGTTCTTTTAATTGCTGTCCCTCAGTCTAGTTCAGCTAATCAACACATGAGGGCAGAAAGTCATACTGGAGAGTATGTGTTGTTATACCTGCTCCCCAGTATAACCTCTTTTCCTGATGCTGCATCTGGTTCTTGCCTGCTACTGTCTGCTGACAGATGTGTTTGTGGTGTAAGGATTCACTATGTGTCCAAGGCATCAGTTCATTTATGGGAGCCAAAAAGCAGGTAATTTTTGAGTACAGCCTTAATGAACCATTAGTGCAAAAAAATTAACTTAGTCTTTTACTTTAGGCTATCTGAACGTCTAAATATATTAATAGTTGTCCAAGTCCTGAGAAAATAGTAAACCTCCAAAACTGAATTAAACTTTTTATAGGCATCAAATGTACTCAGAGGAGGCTTATAACTCTGGAGGGGGAAAAAAAAAACCAAAAAAAAAACCAAACCAAAACCAAAACACAAACCTAAGTATTTCTTTTAGTTTATTATTTTAAATCACTTCAAGCCAAAAGAAAGTTGTATTTCTTTCAAACATCTCATTTAATAACTGCTGTTTTATGTACAATTCATCTCAGGTCTGTGAAATAAGACAAGTATGAACAAGCAAGCTCAGTCACATCCTCAGGAAGACTAGATTCTGTGTCACACAGACATCACACATATGCAATAGTAAGCCTGATATGTCAGAGAATCTGTACAAGTAGAATAAAACTACGCTGCATCAAAGGTACTGACTGTTCACTGAAGTTTGCCCTACAGCAGCAGTAGGACACTTCAAAATCAGATGAGGTAGAAAATACTTATAAGACTGTTTGTTGTCCCTAGCCAAACACCTTATCACCACTAAGGCCTTGATATTCTGTTGGCAGATACAGAAGAAGGTCCTCTTCTGTGGACCTGTCTGTAGCTTTCCTTGAAACAGATCATCTCATAGTGACATAGTCCTCCGTAAGAAACTATTCTATTAGGGAAATTGGTAGAGAACCTTGAATCAGAGTAACTACATGTTTTATTTCTTTTTTTTTTTAATGTGACTTCAAAGGAAAGTTTCAAAGGGAGTTGACACAGAACATGTATTAACTCCAGAGCAAAAGGCTAAAGAGTTGAGAAGAAGAGAGAAAAAAGAGATTGTCCTCTTCTCTAGACTTTTCTCTTCCAGTGAAATTATAAAATGTGTGTTCTAGGTGTCTTGCCAGCCCACAGCTATAACTATTGCATTGTGTTCATGTCCCAGGTGACACGGTGCTTTATAAGTGACTGCAGAGCTCTTAGGTCAAACAAGTACTTTATTTACCTCTCTGGGTGATGACACCTGCACAGGAGGAAAGAGTGAAGGGATACTGAATTGACCTTCAGTAGGTATATACAATCTACTGCAAATCCTACAACAGCTGTTACTCACTGAAGAATTGTGTAGTTGAAGTCTGTTTGCATTACTAATATCTCTCTAATGACACTGAATATTAAGATGAGAAATCTTGAAGCATACAAACAAGATGTCAAAATGGATAAAAAAAATTAAATTTTAAAATTGCCCCTGTGTTGTCCTCTTAGAAACTATGCATTATGTCTTGTAAACCATGGGTTAATTAATTATCAAACCTTTTTGCACCAAAATACCATATTGCAGAAGAATTGCACTGGTATTATTTCTTGGTTATTAGAATCGAAAAAAACTATATAGTTAGTTCTTCAAATTCAGATTTTAAGTTGTAGACTACAACACTTTTTTCTCATAGTTGTATAAGTTTCAGTGCCAGAGTACATAAAACATCAACAGGTAGGTAGCAAGTTAGTCCCAAAGCCAGTCCAATTATACATGTATAGAACCTTTAATGCATACTTTTTTATCAAATATCCTATTAATAAAGTTTTTTGTTCTGTGGACAGATGGTTAAAAATTTTTTAGACTCCAAGTTTAGTATAGAGCAAAAATGACCTTCTAGATACATATATAGAAGTCTTATACTTAATTATTATTAATAGGTAAGAAGAAAACATTACCTTAGACCAAACAAAAAAAGAACTGAAGTAAGAAATAATGTATTATTCCCAAATCATTTTGATTCTGGTTTAGAACAAGAAAAAAAATAAGATACTATGCCTTCAATGTCCATATTCATCAGCCACTGAAAGAAAAATGTAACTTAACCACATCTGAAGGAAGGTCTCAGAAGTTTAAAGTTCAAACTGTCCTAAAAGAAGCAAGAGTATTTTTTCCGATTGCATATCTTAATGTTGTCTCTGGTTGCTCTGTGCAAGAGCTTAGAGTAGCTTTTCAGTTAAACTTTTTCTCAAGTAAACTGTTGGGTTTTTTGGTTTTGTTTTTTTTTGTCTGCCAAATATACCCAATTTGTGTTCTATTCATACTACACTATTAATTTCTGTGATTATTGTCGTAGGCTTCAGGGTGGGCGTGAAGAGGACTTCTTTCCTCATACTCTTATGCAATGCTATTCATATTTAACATCAAACAGTGTTTGAAATATTTCTTACGGTGAATAATCTTCAGGCTTTAATAACCTTCAAACTCACACAAAACTTTCATCCCACCCTACAGACCTATATGTGAGAGCTGCCCAGTGTGAAAGCATGAAGTCTGATAGACGTCATTTTTGATCTCAAACTTACACGAATTAAAAGGGTATGAAATAAACTACTTTTGTATCAAACCTGCTATCAAGCATTTAATATATATGCTGGGTTCACTTTGAAATGGGCAGATGTTACTAACTATAGGATGGTGGAAATTCAGGCTTAAAAATTCAGTGTGTCACAAAGTCAGAGGTAGACTGTGGTGATGAACCAACAACAAGGTTTAAGGACCCTTGACTTTCCACTTATACCTGACAGAGGCCACTTGGACCTTTTACAAAGGACTGAAATACATTGAGGAAGAGTGGTAGTGACAAAAAAAAAGAAGAGTGTCTGAGAGTCTCCTACAGTTTCTATGCCAAACCTCGACCACTGACCACAGGGCACCTTTTAATACTATTTGTTAATGACATACCCCAGCAAGGTCCAAGTGTGAAAATGGATTCTGTGTGATGCTAATACGTAAAAATTTCATTTCCTTAATTTACAACTCTAAACTCTACCTTATGCTCTTAATCTGCTTTTCCATTCTATTAACAATAGCCTATTTTCCACACTTCTCTGACAAATACTGTCATTTCCAGTATGCAGACAGGAAGACATTAAGCAACATATGTAACCATTACTTGCTGCCAGCATTTATCCACTATTATTTTTTTAACACGAACCCTAATGTCTATGGTACTTGTGTAGAGACAGATCTTCTGTCCATATTTCACCAAGACCTTTACAAACATAAATGTTGTCTTGTTTTAAATGTTGTCAACAAGAACCCAGCTAGGCAAAGCAATTTTTAATGAGTGTATAGGCAAATTATGATTTTTTTCTAAGAGAGACCAATAGCAGTTGAGAATAGAGAGTCATTGCCTGTTGTAGGATCTAAGTATCATTTGTACTAGAAATAGTTTTGTGTTTTGAATAGATGTAAATTTTTCCAATAATGTAGTTTGAATTTGGGCACATTCTAGAGAATATAGTAGTACAGTACAGGAGATAATCTAAAACAGAACATAAATGCTAAAGTAGAAGGAAAAAGTACAAAGAGAGAAAGGAAAGAGGAAAAATACTGTTTAAAATCTCAAATTATTTTTGCCATAAAAAGTCAATAAGATTACAAAATCTGTACCTTAACCTCCAAGAATCTTCCGAGGAATGTCATGAATCATAGTTTTCTGTATGAAGAGTTAGTATATTTACAATAAATAGGTGATCATGTAGAGTTTCATAGCATGTAAGTCAAAGAAGGTTGCTCTAAGTATGTTTTATAATAAATATAGAATGTTAGACAGACAAGAAGTTACATTTGCTACCACATTGTTAAACTTTTCTAGATATTTGATTGTTTTATTTTTAAGTGTATCTATTTTAACCTGCAAATATACAAAAAGCTGTTTCTGAAAATTATGTATGTTTTAGAAAGTATTTGTTCACTTTTCAGAGGAAGTTAGTGTTACTTAACATAGAATAAGTGTTTGAACTTCCTTTAATAAACCTTGTATTATTGTATTTTTCTTTTTAAAAGAGAGACTTATATTTTACCTCACATGAAGCATTGTACTGCTCTCTTTATAGAAGGAAGAAATGAGAGAAGTGATTTCTTAGAACAAGGAAGTCTCTGATGGGAGATAATAGTGTTTTACATGATGTTTCTTATCTAGGGTAAAGAGTAATTTGTTGGGTAGTTACATGTTTTGTATTACACAATGATGCAAACCTTAACCGTACAAAGTACCTTTGACAACATTCAGAGTGATGATGCATTTATAAACAAGATGTTTATTAAAAAGAGAAAGTAGGTAGTGTTTTTTTTTTTTTTTGTTTCCTCTGGCAGGGAACATAGAAACAAAACAGATTTTCTGATTTCTCTATAACTGTGCACTGAAAGATAAAGTTTGATGTGGACTCATTAAAAAACCCCATCCTCAATATAGTGGAAAAGTCATAACATTGCCATGAAAACTGGAAGATTATAATAAAATTTCAGTATGTGATGAAATGTGGAAAAAATATATATTCAGCAGATTTGAACTGTTTATCCCTAAATCAATTCATTTTAGTGTGTTTTCAAGAAGTATCTACAATACAGTCTGATTAATGTTCAGCCTTGAAAATGTTGTAACACCCTGCATTTAGGTACTTACTCCTTATTGATATACCTACAGCTAGTGAAGTTGTATGTTCATAGGATAAATAAATTTGTGGTTATATTAGGAAGGAAAATTTCATTTTTGCATTTTATTGGAAACACAACAATTTTTATTCACTCTGAGTGTATGAACTACAGCCAAACAGGACACAGTAGGAGTGCCAGGTGGTAAATGTAATTAGCCAAAAAACATAAACTTCAAACATTTGCCTTAAGTGTTCTGCAAGCCATCTGCAAATCAAAAATATAGTAATAAAGTAGTGTTTTAATTACTTTAAGTACTGAACATATTTGGCAGAAATTATAAAGGTCATATAGTTCTTACCCTTATTCAATAGTAATAATAAGTTGACTAGAAATTAACCGACAGCATTTTTTCAGAGAGGATTTCCATTGATGTAAGAAAGCTGTGTGTTATATTGTACATATCAAACATGTTGTTAGTATCTTCATTCCAAGACCCAATAAAAGGCTAAGGCAGCTGAATTGACAATTAGCTGTCTGTAAAGCATGTTAATGACTCAGAAAGTCCAGATTTGTGTCATTCTTGGGCTAGAAGAATATGTATCACTTACTTATCCAGATTTACTGAGCAATGTTTTCTTAAAAGACTTCGGAAGCTCAGCCTTAAGGGTTTCCTGTATCTCCCTCCCAGAGATACCATTCTCCACTGAAACTGTGGGTTATTCAAGAGATCAGTGTTGGATGGTAACTTTCTGCTATACTATTTTTGGGTGTTATATGTATTTTTTTTCCCTTGGATAAAATGCACAAACATGTCCCAGATTTAGGAACCTCTGGGATGGCTATCAGTTTGACCATCAGACCACTGAATCAGATTCTTAACTTTATAGCTGCATAAATAAATCAAGATCAGAATGTGTGATGTTTTCTTTTAGATGTCATTTCCTACTAGTTTTTGAAAGAATTATTTTATATTTCAGAGATGGGTTCTACAGTCCCAGCAGTACCCCTGAAAAACTGCCCCTATCATTTTGTCTATTAAAAAGGCAGTATTAAATGCATTACACAAAGATACTATAACAGTAACAGGAGGAAGACAGCTTGCATGCATGAATAATCTAAGATTTTTATAATTAAGAAACATTCATTTATTACAGTGGAGTATTTCTTTATGGTTTACAAAGCATATTTTCTATCCTTTGTGATAGCCTTAAGGACTTACATTTGCTAACTGACCTTATTTAAATACACTGTCATTATTACAACACAGTTGCTACACATACACTCAAGTGTGTGACATTATTTCTAAAGTGTATTCTACAAAACAATCCCCACTCGTTTTCAAAAACAAGACTCACATTGATACAGACTTCACCTGCACCATGCATAGATTAAAATGCAGGAAGAACAGATCCAAATTTAATATAACCCATTAACTATTATTTTTTGTTCAGGATGAACAGCAGCATAATCTTCCTTTTAACTATCTTTCCATGCTGTTATCATGACTTTAAAGGAGTGCAGTTTATTGGTTAGCTTCTGTAACCAACATGGAAAAAAGTAAGAGGAATATTAATTTCTAAGAAACCTTCATAAATAAAGTGGAATTGGATAGCCTGCAAAGAAGATTAAAGGCTGCTTTTCTCTGTCTTTTTCTACTTCTGAAATTTCATTATTATGGTGCAAAACAGTGATAGCTCTTCGTATCCCCAGAGAATATTTTTTTTCAATCATATAAATTTCATTTGCTCAGACATCTATAACAAGACAGAGGTAGCTTACAATAATTTACATTTCAATCTTCCAACAGCATGTGAAGTGGAAAACAGTTCTGTGACAATAAATTTTTATTAGCTGAGCTAAGTGTAATTTACAGCAAATATATGAAAATCTTCTCAGCTCACTTCATCCTGACTGATAAGGCAGAAAGAGCAATATATTAACATAATGAATATGTGAAGTGTTTAACACTGTTTACTTAACATGTTGTCTATTGCATACAGAATATTAGTTTGAGACTTTTTCAAGAAAAGTGACATCAGCAATTGACAGTTATTGATTTGGCAGCAAGGTGATGTAACTGTTTTGATGAAAATCAAAATCCAATTAAGCTTGACTTCGTACCTGAACTATTTACCACTGACAGAGTGCTGAGTAAATAATACTGACAATCGGCCATGCTTTAGTGCAATGAAATAAGATGTTTAGATATAATTAGGAGGAAGTTTTTCACACAAAGGGTCATTGGGCATTGGAATAGGCTGCCCAGTTTGGTGGTTGATTCACCTTCCCTGGAGGTGTTTAAGGCATGAGTGGATGAAGTGCTAAGGGGCACGGTTTAGTGTTTGATAGGAATGGTCGGATTCAATGATCCGATGGGTCTCTTCCAACCTGGTGATTCTACGATTCTATGATAATGCAGCCAAAAGAGGGTATCTTTGAATTTCTCTCTTTACAGACAGTAGACATCCATACTGAACAAAACCCTTTTCTTCAGATATCCATCCTGAACAAAAGTTTTAATTACTAATGGCATGGTTGAATTCAAAAATTTCTTAAGGAATGTCAATATGAAAAAATAAAAGCACATCTCCAACTCACTCAAAAAGCAACCATTCCAACAAACAAGACAATTTATATTAATAAAATTAAAATAATAAATTATTCATAGAATCATAGAATCACCATGTTGGAAAAGACCCATAGGATCATTGAGTCAAACCATTCCTACCAAAGACTAAACCATGCCCCTCAGCACCTCATTCACCCATGCCTTAAACATCTCCAAGGAACGTGAATCCACCACCTCCCTGGGCAGCCTGTTCAAGTACCCTTGAGGAATGAAGGAATGAATGAAGGAACGAATGAGGAATGGATGAGAGAGCTGGGGTTGTTTAGCCTGGAGAAGAGGAGGCTGAGAGGAGACCTCATTGCTCTCTACAACTACCTGAAAGGAGGTTGTAGAGAGGAGGGAGTTGGGCTCTTCTCCCAAGTGACAGGGGACAGGACAAGAGGGAATGGCCTCAAGCTCCACCAGGGGAGTTTTAGGCTGGAGATTAGGAGGAATTTTTTCACAGAAAGGGTCATTGGGTGTTGGAAGAGGCTGCCCAGTTTGGTGGTTGATTCACCTTTCCTGGAGGTGTTTAAGGCACAGGTAGACGAGGTGCTGAGGGACATGGTTTAGTGTTTGATAGGAATGGTTGGACTCGATGATCCGGTGGGTCTCTTCCAACCCGGTGATACTGTAATTCTGTGATTCTGTGATACTGTCCTTGCTAATACTCATCTCCACAGAGATATGGGCAATCCCACAGCAGAAAAATTACTCATTACCTTTTTAATTTAGATGGTAGTTGCAAATAGGTGGTAAGGCACAGGAGAGACTAATGTATGGGAACAAATAAAACTTGATAATCTACTACTGAACTAATCAAACCTTGAGTTTACACCAGGAAAAAATCATGTCCAGAAATTTGCTCAAACATTAAGCTAGTCATGTCATTTTTGTTATGTATTTCAGCAATTGGTGGTTATTTTAATTGATGATTTTTTTTTTCACAGCAAAGGTGTGGAACTGGTGACAAGTAACAGTTCAAGGAAGTACAAGTATGTTATCAGTTTAAAGATATCTGATCTCATACACTCATGGCCTATCCTACTCTCAAACTTAGGCAAAAAGAAATAATTGGATGTGTAGGTAAAGTTGGATAGTACCAGTACTGACAACTGAGATTGAGGGAGCCACTGAAAAACTGCACAATTAATGCAGGAACTCTCTGGCTATAGCAGTATATTTATATATTATAACCAGCAGATATTAAGAGTGAGAAAGGTTTAATGACTTGTGCTGAAAATGTCTGTAGGAAGTAGAAACAAAATGCTGCAGATCAAGTGCCTCTGTGCAAACACACTGCATGTGGCATGGGCTGTGTTCTCATTGGCATCACAGAGACATGATAGGATAGATCCTATGATCAGAGTATTGTAATGGAGAAGTATAGGTTTTTTAGGAAGGACAGGCAGGGAAGACAAGGAAGGAATGTCACCCTCTACTTCAGTGACTAGCTAGAGTACCTTGAGCTCCACCTGGGGATGTACAAGGAGTCAACCAAGAGTCTATGGGTAAGGATTAAAAGGAGGGCAGGGACAGGTGTCATTATAGTGGAAGTCTGCTACAGGCCTCTGGACCAGGATATGTGAGTGGATGTGGCCCTCTGAAGACAGGTAGGTACAGCCTCACTTTCACAAACCCTGGTCCTCATGGGGAACTTCAACCACCCCAATATCTGTTAGAAGGACAACAACAGGATACAAGCAGCCCAGGAGGTTCCTGAAATATGTTCATGGTAACTTCCTTATCCAAGTGATATAAGACCTGATGAGGAAGGTTCTATGCTGGACCTTCTGCTTAACCAAAAAGGAGAGGCTGGTGGGGGACGTGAATCTCAAGGGAAGCGCTGACTACAGTGACCATGAAGTGGTGGAGTATAAGATCCTTAGGGCAAAAAGGAGAGTGTGCAGCAAACTGACTACTTTGAACTTCAGTAGAGCAGATACTGGCCTTTTTGGAGATGTACTTTGTAGGTACCACAGGATAAAGCCCTGGAAGGAGTTGTGGTCCAAGAAAGTAGGTTAATATTCAAATATCACCTTCTCCAAACTCAGGACCAATTCAAAGAGGAAAGTCAGGCAAAATGACCAGGAGGCCTGCATGGATAAACAAGGAACTCATGGACAAACTTTAATGCAAAAAAAGAAACATACACAGGGTAAAAGCAAGGGCAGGTGGCCTAGGAGGAATATAGAGAACTTGTCTGAGCACCCAGGGATTAGGAAAGCAAAAGCCCTGATAGAATTCAATCTATCCGTATGCTGGCAATAACAGTAAAACTAGGGAGAATGTAGGCCCTCTCCAGAAGGAAACAGGTGAGCTGGTTACCCAAGATATGGGGAAGAATGAGGTACTCAACAACTTTTTAGCTTCAGCCTTCACCAGCAAGGGCTCTAGCCACACCACCCAAGGTGCAGAAGGCAAAAGCAGAAAATGAAAGAATGGACTGTTCACTGTAGGAGAATATCAAGTGCAAGACCGTTTAGTGACCCTGAAGGTGCACAAGCCCATGGGACCTGATGAGATGCACCTGTGAGTCTTCAGTGAACTGGTGGATAAAATTGCTAAGCCACTATCCATCATATTTGAGAAGTCATGGCATTCCAGTGAAGTTCCCACTGACTGGAAAAGGAGAAGAGTAACTGTAATCAGCAAGATCATGGAGCAGATCCTTCTGGAAACTCTGCTGAGGCACACTGAAAAGAGGGGAGACAACTAGTCTCCCCTTAGTGAAGCCAACATGCCTTCACTAAGAACAAATTGTGCCTGACAAATTTGGTGGCCTGCAATGGAACTATAGATGAGGTGGATGAGGGAAAAGCAACTAACAACATCCACCCGGACTTGTGCAAAGCACAGGATACTGTCCCACACAATTTTCTGGTCTCTAAATTGGAGAGACATAGATTTGACAGATGGACCGCTTGGTAGATAAGGAATTGGCTGTAGAAGAGTTGTGATCAATTGTTCAATATCTAAATGGAGACTGGTGTTGGGTTGCATTCCACAGGGCTCGATATTGGAACCAGTGTTGTTAGCATCTTTGTTGAAGGCATGGGCAGTGTGTTTGAAAACACCCTCATGAAGTTTGCCAACCACACCATGTGACATGTTGTGATCAGCATGCTCAAGAGAAGAGATACCATTCAGAGAGATGTTGACAGACTTGAGAGGTGGGCCTGTGCAAATCTAATGATCAACAAGACCAAGTGCTAGGTCTTGCACATGGTTTAGGACAATCCCATGAACAAATACAGACTGAGTATAGAATGCATTGAGAATAGTCCTGAGGAGAAGGACTTAGAGGAGGTGGTAGATGAGAACCTCAACATGAGCCAGCAATGTGTGCTTGCAGCTCTGGAAGCCGGTTGTATCAGAAGCAACATGACAGCAAGATGGAAGGAGGTGATTCTTCCCCTCTGCTCCCCTCTTGTGAGACTTCACCTGGAGTACTGAGTTTAGTTTCTGTGGTCCTTAGCACAGGAAGAACATGGATTTGTTAGGGCAAGTCCAGAGGAGGGCCACAAAGATGATCAGAGGGCTGAATCAAACAGGCTGAGAGAGTTGGTCTTGTTCAGTTCAGAGAAGAAAAGGCTTCAGGGACACCTTATAGTAGCCTTCTGGCAAATAAATGGGGCCTACAGGAAAGCTGGGGAGGGACTGTCTATGAAAGAGTGTAGTGAAAGGATGATGGGTAATGTTTTTAAGCTAAAAGGTGATAGATTTACATTAGATACTAGGCAGATTTTTTTGCTGTGAGGGTGGTGCAGCCATGGACTATGTTGCCCATGGAAGTGGTGACTGCCCCATCACTGGAGGTGTTCAAGGATGTTGATGGAGGTGTACAAGGATGTTGGATGGAGCTTTTTCTGGCGGCCTGATCTAGTGGAAGGTATCCCTGCCCATGGCAAGGGGATTGGAACTAGGTGATCTTTAAGTTCCTTTCCAATGCTAGCCACTCTATAATTCTATGAAGAAGTAAATTACTGCACGATTGTATTTATCTTTTCCTTATAGAGTGCATATCATGGACTTGCTTACAAATTTATGGCATTATCAATATTGAAGTGCACTGAGTAAATGAACCAGACTTTATATGCATAAAGCATTGCATTAATTTTCTTCTACGGGTCCCACCTACATGTTTCTCTTGCACTAGACAGTGCTATGAAAATAAAGTAAGATTTTTCTACCAGCAAGTAAACAACACACTGAAGGTCCTGAGGATGATGGCCACCATAGCCTAGAATCTTTTCCTATTCAACGCTATCCTTGGAAGAAAATTACAACATCCTCCACTAAGAAGAAGAGGAGGGTGATTGTTGTAGGGGACTCCCTCCTCAAAGGAATGGGGGAACCCATTTGCAGACCTGACCCACTCCACAGAGAGGTCTGCTGATTACCAGGGGCATCAGGGAGGGAAATAGCTAGGAAACTCCCTTCCCTGATCCATGAGACAGACTACTCTGGTAGTAGTCCAGACTGGTAATGATGGTCTAGTAAACAGTAAGGTTAAGGACATCAAAAAAGACTTCAGGACCATTGGAAAGATGATGGAGGACTCTGGGGCACACGTAGTGTTCTGCTCCATCCCAAGGCTAAATGGAGTGGACCTGCAACTTACAAAGAGGAACTCTATTAATGCCTGGTTCTGAGCCTGGTGCAAGGAAAGGGGCTTTGGATTCTTTGATCACAGGGTGGTTCGTGCACACTCTGACACAGTTGTTAAGGTTGGGGCACGTGGGTCTCCTAGTGGGCTACGGCCCTTGCTAAAATCTTAGCTAAGCTCATAAATCGAGCTTTACTTTAGATGTGAAGGGGGAGGGATTGAGTCAAGGCTAGGCAAGAGAGAACCTGGATGTGGGGCACTAGAGATTAGGAGAGGGTATGCTGGTGATGACCACCAGTACATCACCACACAGAAAGTGGGGGAAAACACACACCTGGGGATGCTAAGGGAGATATGGTCACTCTGGTGCTAACTACTCCAGTTACCAGGCAATTGGGAATGAGCTCTGTTCCCTCTAAGAGGGCTGAAGGCTCGACAGCTCAGTTGAAGTGCATTTACACTAATGCAAACAGCATGGGGAATAAGATGGAAAAGCTGGAAGCTGTCGTAGGGCAACAAGCCTATGATGTTGTTGCCATCACAGAAACTTGGTGGGATGACTCATGTAACTGGAGTGCAGCTATGGTGAGCTACAAACTCTTAAGGCGGGATAGGAAGTGTAGGAGAGGAGGCGGGGTAGCCCTTTTTGTAAGGGAGGACTTGGACACTATTGAGATGGATTGTGGCGATGAGGAGATTGAGTGCCTGTGGGTTAAAATCAGAGGAGACCATAAGAAGGTAGATTTTGTGATGGGAGTCTGTTACAGGCCACCCAGCCAAGGAGAAGCAGCTGACGAGCTCTTCTATAAACAGCTGGGCTTAATCTCCAAATCAATGCCTCTTGTTCTTGTGGGAGACTTCAATCTCCCTGATATCTGCTGGAAGCAGTCTAGGAGGTTCCTGGAGTGTGTGGAAGACAACTTCCTTGCACAGCTGGTGAGTGGACCAATGAGGGAAGGTGCCCTCCTGGACATGCTGTTTGTCAACAGAGAAGGCCTGGTGGGGGATGTGGCAGTAGGAGGACACCTAGGACTAAGTAATCAGGAGATGATAGGGTTTTCTGTTCTAGGTGATGTGAAGAGGGTACTACTGCAGGACAGTAGCATTAAATTTCCAGAGGGCAGACTTTAAACTCTTTAGAAGGCTGGTTGGCAAAGTCTCATGCGAGACAGTACTTAAGGGCAAGGGAGCCCATGAAGGCTGGGAGTTCTTCAAAAAGGAGATCCTAGCAGCTCAGGAGAAAGCCATCCCCGGGTTCCAGAAAAAAAGCCAGTAGGGGAAAAAAACATCTTGGTTGAGTAGAGAGATCTTAAGTGACATTAGTAAGAAGAGGAATGTTGATAGACTCTGGAAGAGGGGACAGGCCTCTTGGTGGACAACAGGAGGGAAGTGAGATCATGTAGGGAAAAAACCAGAAGGGCTAAGGATCAACCAGAATTCAGACTGGCTAAGTCCGTGAAAGATAATAAAAAAATCTTTCTATAAATATATAAATAACAAAAGGAGAACTAAGGAGACCATGCAGTCCCTTTTGGACACAGAAGCAATAACAGTGACAGGGGATGAGGAAAATGCTGAGAAACTTAATGCCTTCTTCACCTCAGTCTTTAATTTGTAAAGAAAGCTGTTCCCTCTGTGAACAAACCCCAGAACTAGGGGAGCAATACGAGGCTTCTGTGGTCCAAGAGGAGGTGGTCAGAGCCTTGCTTGCCCAACTGGAGACACAAAAGTCTATGGGGACAGACAGGATTCACTCTAGGGTATTGAGGGAGCTGGCGGATGTATTGGCCAAAACCCTTTCCATCATCTTCCAACAGTCCTGGAAGACTGGAGAGGTTCCACTGGACTGGAGGCTGGCTGATGTAGTGCCCATTTACAAGAAGGGTAGCAGGGAGGATCCGGGGAACTACAGGTCAGTCAGTCTGACCTCAGTGCCAGGGAAAGTCATGGAACAGGTGATCTTGAGTGGTATCATGAAGCACATGCAAGGGAACTGGGTGATCAGGCCCAGTCAACATGGGTTCACAAAAGGTAGGTCTTACCAAATTAACCTGATCACCATGTATGACAACGTGACTCGTCTGCTGGACGAGAGAAAGTCTGTGGATGTGGTCTTCCTGGACTTCAATAAAGCCTTTGACACAGTTTCTCACAGCATTCTGCTTTGGAAAACTGTCAGCCTCTGGCCTGGACAGGCGCACACTCTCCTGGGCAGAAAACTGGTTGGCTGGTCAGGTCCAGAGAGTGGTAGCAAATGCTATTATATCCAGCTGGAGGCCAGTGACAAGTGGGGTTCCCCAGGGCTCAGTGCTGGATCCAGCCCTGTTCAATGTCTTCATCAATGACCTGGATGAAGGCATTGAGTGCACCTTTAGCAAGTTTGCAGATGACACTAAGCTGTGTGCAAGTGTCGATCTGCTGGAGGGTACGGAGGCTCTGCAAAGGGATCTGAACAGGCTGGACTGCTGGGCAGACTCTAATGGCATGAGGTTTAACAAGGCCAAATGCCGGGTCCTGCACTTGGGGCACAACAATCCTATGCAGAACTACAGACTGGGAGAAGTCTCTCTAGAAAGCTGCCTGGAGGAGAAGGACCTGGGGGGGTGTTGGTTGACAACCAGCTGAAGATGAGCCAGCAGTGTGCCCAGGTGGTCAAGAAGGCCAATGGCACCCTGGATTGTATCAGAAACATCATGACAAGAAGGTCCAGGGAGGTTATTCTCCTTCTGTACTCAGCACTGGTGAGACTGTTCCTTGAATCCTGTGTTCAGTTCTGGGCCCCTCAACACAAGAAGGATGTTGAGGCTCTGGAGTGAGTCCACAGAAGAGCAACAAAGCTGGTAAAGGGTCTGGAGAACAGACTCTATGAGGAGTGGCTGAGAGAGCTGGAGTTGTTTAGCCTGGAGAAGAGGAGGCTAAGAGGAGACCTCATTGCTCTCTACAACTACTTGAAAGGAGGTTGTAGAGAGGAGGGAGTTGGCTTCTTCTCCCAAGTGTCAGGGGACAGGACAAGAGGGAATAGCCTCAAGCTCCGCCAGGGGAGATTAGGCTAGGCATTAGGAGGAATTTTTTCACTCAGAGGGTCATTGTGCATTGGAATAGTCTTCCCAGGGAAGTGGTTGATTCACCTTCCCTGGAGGTGTTTAAGGCACAGGTAGACGAGGTCCTGAGGGACGTGGTTTAGTGTTTGATGGGAATGGTTGAACTCGATGATCCGATGGGTCTCTTCCAAACTGGTGGTTCTATGATTCTATGATAAATAATACTAATCTTCAAGTTTCTAGACTCAGAGAATATGACGATTTCTGAACCCATTAAAACTTGTTTCTGTTGCTTAGAAATAGACATAGAGTTGTTACATGTTAGTGTCCATATTTATGCTTTTTTGCTTTCTTTTACAGTATCTATTACTTTCTCTTCTATTGAACTATGACTGCCAGGCATTACATCACTGCATGTTAATTAAAAATTTCAATATTCAACTTCCCAAGCATTTTTACCTTCTTAGTATAGCTAAAAAGTAGTGTTAAAAGAAAGATTTGCATTGCCTTAAATGTAGTTTTTAAAATCTTAATTCACAAGCTGAAATTTTAGGAGGTGAGAATTGTAAAGGTCTTTTGAATGCCAGTTTCTGTTTCTAGCCTGTATTACTGAGCACCTTTAATAACAATAGAACTATCACTCCTACATGACACTACTGTCAGTGTTCACTTTAAAAGAAAGTGAGCTCTTTATCCCAGCATGGCTCCAAAGCAATCCAAAAACACTGAGGGGCTAGGGGTGCACATGATATCTACTAAATAAGATGCATGCCCTTAAAACACTGTATTCAAATGAACAAACAACCCCTACACCACGGAGCATGTACAGGAAAAACTGCTGCTGTGGAAGTTATGGAACAACCCATCACTAGGCTACAATGGCAACAGTGTAACAATCTGGTCAGCCAACCTCCAAACCACCATGGAGTGTCCCAGTGTTTCTGGAGTCAACCACAAAATCAAACTGGAACTGCCAGCTACAACCCACTGCAGCTGCAGGGGTTGCAAAGAGAAAGGGAGAAAAGGAGAAAATACAGGAAAGAATAAAAAAGAGAAATAGTTGCAAGAGAAATAGGAAATATGAGAGAGAGTCACCAGGACCTCTTCATGCAGCAGCAAGTGTTTCTTTGTCCTGCATGTCCAGATGGTGGTGGGTGTCCACGCACAAGACGAGACAACACAAGACAAGATGAAAGACTGCACAAAACCACCTTTCAGGCTTTCTCAGGGATTTTAAGCTGAGGGGTGAGGGAGCAGCGGGGAACACAACAGGTAACAGGCTTAGGTATGCCCCTCTTCCCTAGACAAGTCTGGACATGCTCCCCAGCACTTCTGTCTTTGCCACCGGGACTGGGATCCATACATCTGCTTTGGGTCATTAACTCATGCCAGGCTGGGTCCATACAATGACTTCTGAAAAAGACTTCTGAGAAGAAAGAAGATATACATAATGATGATAGAATTTGTATGCTTTTACTTGTTTAGAAAAAAAATTACATAATTATTTCTAGGTAGGTAGCTATAATACCAGACAACAACACTGGCATATTTGTTTTCCATTGTAGTAAATGTGACTTTTAAAACAATGCCCTCTGTGTATCAGATGACATTTCTTCATGTTCTCTGAAAACATTGAGAAGTTATACTGCAGAATTTAACATAGAATCATAGAATAACCAGGTTGGGAGAGACCTACCGGATCATCGAGTCAAACTATTCCTATCAAACACTAAACCATGCCCCTTAGTACGTCATCCACTCATGCCTTAAACACCTCCAGGGAAGGTGAATCAACCACCTCCCTGGGTAGCCTCTACCAGTGCCCAATAATCCTTTCTGTGAAAATTCTTCTCCTAATGTACAGTCTAAATCTCCCCAGTGGAGCTTGAGACCATTCACTCTTGTCCTGTCCCTTGTCACCTGGGAGAAGAGACCAGCACCCTCCTCTCTACAACCTCCCCTCAGGTAGTTATAGAGAGCAATGAGGTCTCCTCTCAGCCTCCTCTTCTCCAGGCTAAACAACCCCAGCTCTCTCAGCCGTTCCTCATAAGGCCTGTTCTCCAGCCCCTTTACCAGCTTTGTTGCTCTCCTCTGGACTCGCTCCAGAGCCTCAACATCCTTCTTGTGTTGAGGGGTCCAGAACTCAATAACCTCCCTGGACCTGCTTGTCATGCTGTTTCTGATACAAGCCAGGATGCCATTGGACTTCTTGGCCACCTGGGCACACCATACACATCATACGTTACTGAGGTGTGTTTGTAATTTGTTGTGGTTCTCTTCTCAATCACATTGTGTATAATTTATGAGTGTCAAAGCACATGTCTTAAACTAGTCACAGCTCCCTTTCTTAGAAATCCAACACCCGACATCTAAGAAGCCAAAGACATGGAATATGACAGTATTGCTGGAGAATGTAAAGCAATTTAAAGCAGGCTGTGTCATGATCCACTCATAAGCGGACATGTGATGGTACATTTTATTTATGATTTCAGAGTACAATGGGAAAAAGGCAATAATTCAACATGTCAAGGGAGTTAAATTTCCATCTAAACTGGTGCTTTAGTAATTGTGTTTGTAAAGCGATTTGCGATAGAAAGAGACAGAGAATAAGGAAAGAGATTAGGAGAAAAGAGGAGGAATAAGGGTTTATAGCTACCACCATGGGTCCACAGATGTCTGATGTCTCTGGAGGTCCCAGTCCAGAAGGCATTCTACTGCTTCTGTCTTTGATTTAGGTGATCTCACGGTGGGGGAATCTTTTGTCTTCTTCTGTCTTCTTCTTCTGCCTAAATTCAACTTCCCCAGAGCTGTCTTTTATGCTAGTCAATAGACCTGTGACCTGCCTTTGCCTGTGGAGATATGCCAATCTCCACCTAGCAGGCCACACATGCCAAGAGAGGAGTGTCAGCTGGCCTCCTCCCTTTGCGCATGTGCTCCTCCTGGTCATGGTGGTCTACCATGATCTAACATGGCTAGTAGTCATCATCACCTTGCATGCATGCTTTGTTGGGGTAGGGGTTGGTGGTGACTACTGTCATTAATCTTCCTGTCTTTTCCTCCTTGCTTCACAATGTTAGGGAGCAAGGAGGCTTGGAGACAGATATAGAACTTTTTTGAGATAAGAAATTAGGTACAGGTAGTTAGTTACAAAGCATTCATCCCATACCAGCTCTGGCCATTTTCATAAGGCCTACATCTTGTGATTTATACAGTCAAGTTCTGAAGCTTAGAATGAGAAAATGTTAAGGGCAGAAATTGAGCCTTTGACCGACTCTTACAGGCTGTTAGGCTAACAGACTTGTGAGAGTTTGACAGAAGGTTTCAAATACAGAAAGCACAAGAAGGGGCAGAAGATAATAAAGAAGTTCTGCCAGCAGGAGGAGTGAGGAATATGTATGTGTGAAAATGTGTGAGAGAAAAAGTGTTAGTAAACTCAAATAACATCATTTGGAAGAAAACTTCAGCACAAGAAAGAATGAGGAACTGGCAATCAAAGAAATTCTTAAAGTGACACTGTTGCTGACCTTTGCAGTGGAATAGGGAGCATCCCAGCAAACACTGGAGCTCACTGAGAGTATTGAGATATCTGAGCTTATTATGGTGGGTGTTTTCCTTTCCATTCTTAAAATCCAGTTCATAAATGCTGTCCAATGAGCTGGAGCATATTTCTTTTCATAACATATAGAGCTTTTTTAGAATAATGCTGTGTATTAGCATGTATGAGAAAACTGAGATGATTTTACTCCATATTCTCAAATTTTACAATGTTCTTATTATAACTGGAAACTTGTTTCTGACAACTCAAGAGATGGAGGGTTTTTTTATATATTTCCAAGCTGTTTTGAGTGAGTATAATCTGGAATTTGGAACAGAAGGTTTCCAGCTGGTTGCTGATAGATTCTCAGCCAAAATAGAAAGATTAGTAAGAAGCCAAAGTTTGGGAGAATGCACATTAATACAGCATGTATTATCCATATGTTTGCACATATAAAGGTCCATGTGCTCAGTCAATATATAACTTAATCTAGGTAAATGAAAACAAGATTTTCTAATAAAAATAGAATGCTGTGTGATATGAAAAATGTCACTGAACATACAAACATCACAAGTTCTCCTCCATTTCAAAATAAAGTTCAGTATACAGAAGACTGTAACAGTGGGCAATTCAGAACATTTACTACATGCTATGATGACATGCTGGAGCAAGAAAAACATTGAGGAAAACTTACCTCTGTGAAATAGCTGCATTCCTATAGAATCACTTAATGTTACACATCAATTACAGAACTTAATAGATGCTGATTAATTGTGCTACAAAGAACACTTGACATTTGTGTTTTGCCTATTTCCTTCAATATTTGTTACTTTTTTTTTTTTTTTGGTAATTTTTTCCTTATTTCTAACAATCAATTTGTGGTTTGCAACCAAAATAAAACTGCATGTCAGGCAGTTACACTTACCACAAACAAAAGATTTCCATCCATGCAAACAGCTGAAACAGAGCAACTGTGTAGAAAAATAGTAGAAAAAACTGTAGGTAAGGGTACAGAGAAGTCATACTAAATTGACCGTTTGTATAGAGTTCTCAGCTGATTTTTATAAGAGCTTTTTTTTTTTTTTTCATTTTGGATAGTTGCTATGAGAATCAGAGTTCTGGTTTTGTTAATACAATATAAAATCACTTCATCAACATGATAGAAAGTCACTAATACTCTATGACTTTATCTCATTAGTACCTTCATCATGACATTAGAAACTCAATAGAGGACAGGAGGTCACTGATCTTATGGAAAAGTCCCTAATAGATAGTAGCAGTTACTGATGTGGTAGGGAAGATGTAGTATTTCATAGGACTTCAAGATTTACATATTACAACATTACCTGGTTTTGGAAGACAATTTCTGGTCCAGCCATAGTACATGAGTTTTGTTGAAGAAATTAATTTTGGGTTTTTTCAATCACAATTGTTTTAAAGTTAAAGAGAAAATATACAAAATTCATGCAATAATATTATATGCTTTTAAAAGAGAAAGTAAAATTTTATTCTGAAGAGGTAGGGCCTGATCTAAAGCCTGTTACAGAAAATTCAAATGTTTCAGCCATGTTTTGTGGTTTTACTCCTTTTATAATTAGGTATCATATATACATAGCCAAATGTTTAATAAAGTCCTCTGTATGGGGACCAGAATTCACATTAATTTAAAAGTAATTTTCAAAAGATGTAAACTGGCGTCAGCCACGAAGAGTCTTCTAGCCTCTTTCCTAGTACTCTGATTGAGAACTGAAGGGGACAAAAAGTATTGCATTTTAAAAATTATTTTTCCTATCCTAATTCAAACTGGTTGCTATCCAACTTCATTTTTTTTTAAACTGGGATGGAGCTTTCCTATTGATTAAATCTGTATTAACTTCCGTCACCCAAAACAATCTGTTGCAAGAAATGCTTAGAGAATTCATGGATATTTTTTCGAGTTTAAAACTTTAAAAAAGATATTAAGGTAAAACATCACATATTTGTGAAGTTAGCTATCAGTACAAATGAAACTATGGAACTACAATTGTTGTTATCCTAGAATCAGATCTGGGGCATCAATATACAGAATTACAACACTAAAAATTGAAAACAAATTTGAATGAAGAGAAAAAAACATTAAAAAATATGGGCATACAATGTCCAGGGCTAAAGCATTCTCTCACAAGTGGAAATGTTTTCCTATATTGTCAATATATCTCTTATTAATGATTTTCACTTATAGAGTGGATACTCAGCCTCTTCCCAAATTATTTAGCCTCTTAGAGACATTATTGACCTTGACAGGTCAGTAATCTGATCCAGGACAAAAATTCCCCTGCCATTTCCAGGAGAAATGCCGTGCTTCTGGAACAGTACTCTGAGATCTCAATGATTTGTTGTCAATCTACTCTCTGTCCCAGAATGCAGTCAATACAGAACTTATTATCTCCAAAGTGAACAATTAGTTTGAAGTCTCATATGTTTCAAGCTTTGTATTGTGCATTAATTAATTTATATTTATCCAGATGTGTGAATAAAGCTGACTTCTGGTCACAATTATCAGCTTTTTTATTTTGAAGTCACTGGCATGAGTCATACAGGAATGTTTCCTGCAAAGTTCTGCAAAGGCAAAAAATCACCTTCACCATAAGTCATTTAGAAAGACAGCCTTCATTAGCACTGAAGACATAATCACAACAGCAGTTTCAGTCTGTGAATGATTCAATATTCTAGTTAGAACCATTCGACTGGAATTTCAGTGCAGCAGTTTGTTTAGAGGCTAATACTATCCTATAACTTTAAGACCACAATGCTAACTGAACATTTCCTTTTGAAGTCATTAGGTGGGAAAGCTTTTAAGAGATGGTTCATGTTTCAGTTCAGTTAGCAATAAATTACTTAGTACTAATAGACTTTAGTTCCATATTTTTCTTATTATATTTTGCAAGAAGATTGCATAAAATAGGAAATGTGTTTCCCTGACAGTGGAGTTCTAGTCCCCAGGAGTCCCCCAACCCCTGAATCACAAAATGCAGTCATTGTACAGTGGTCTAAGTGCAACTTAGAGAAGGTCCTTGTCCTTCCCTTGCTCTGTCTTGCTATAGATGCTTAGAGCTTCAGAAAGACACAGACATGTATCAATAATCTTGGGCTGTTTTTTAACAAAACACATGGGGAGCAAAGAAAGGTACTAGCTGGCAAAGTCAACCAATGCCCAACAGTATGTATGTGCTCTTCCTGGGGCTTATAGTACTCTGTTTGCAGCTAAAATATTACACACTACATAAAGAAGCAGTACACTCCTATGTAAACAACAACAACAAAACCACAAAACAAAACAAAATGAAACAAGACTGCTATATCTGCCCCAACAGTGCTGTCATCTATAGGGCATCTTCTGCAGCTTGTTTTCCAAAACTGGTGATTCATTGATATATAACTAAATCTGATCTATTTCATTAAGATAATGAAGCATGAGAACAGACAGAAAATTACCAACAATTTCCAACATATATACAATGTATATATGCATATAAACATATACTTTGTGTTATGTGTAAGTTAAAAATTACAAAAATAATAGTAAAAATACAGTTAAATATAGACATTCCTGCTCACTTAATTTCAACCCATTGATTGCATAATACCGAAGGGTGCCAAAATTATAGCTGTTGTTGTACATGTACATGTACAATTACACGTATATTTTTAAAAAAACAGTAATGTAAGTTCTATAGAACTAGTCATAAATTATCTTCTGTACTGCATGCTTCACAAGTGTGTAAATTCTCTAATTAGTCTTCTGGCATACTAAGATAGAAACTGGGTTTGTATGTATTTTTCACCCAAAGCCTTGCCAACACACACAATAATAGGAATAGATAATAACATTACCTCTCTTCTAGTTTGTTAACCTGCAGGTATATAAAGATATTTTAGTTTCAACCTGATATGAATAAGCCAGATTTTTCTCTTAATTTTATTCATGATATAAGGAAAAATGTCCCTTAGAGTGGCCAGATCTCTGAGAAAAAAAAGTTTTTTATTTCAGAGAATCAGCAGTTCCTTAGGTTAATAGCTGATCTTTTCACTGTAGATACTTATGGAGTACATAATACTATTTGTAACAAGCACACAGAGAAAAATTATAGACCTGCTCCAGTGATAAAATTACAAACTCCAATTCCTGAAACTGCAGAATCGTCTTCAGAAGTAACTGGTCAGCTGGGTACAAATTGACACTATTTTCTATAGTATAAACAAAATCACAGGTAAATTTTAAGGCTTAGCATATCTCAAAGATTCATGTCACTTCTGCACTCCTTTCTGCTGCTACAGACATTTGAGGTACCAATACAATTGATTTTTAACTATGTTCAAAAACACACCTGTATGAATGAAAAGAGATTTCTGGAGCTTGGCTAAAATATTCTGAAGAAAGAAAATACTCTGCTATCAGGAAAATTTTCTGTATATTCGTTCAATAGGAGATGCCACTAATTTTTAGAGTTGTGTTTGCTGAATCATTTTCCACCTCTTTTCCCTAAGGTGGTTTGACTGGACCAGCTATACTGATACTTACTGAGCCCAACAAACATATTTTCTGATTATAGCTATTCAGCTATGAATGTAAAGAAAGAAAAATCTGTAATGAACGTATAGAAAATAGTTTTACTGACATCTTCTCTGATGCCTAAATAAGGCATCGCTTTTCTGAAGTTTGCAGTATATATATGGTAAGGAGACATGGGCTGGGAAGGACACTCTTCCCTTTATCAAGCTTGCAAGTAATTTTACATGGAAGACTGCTTAAGCACGGAAGACATCAGTACACAGAGAGACTAGCTTGGCTGCTGTGATCTTATCTTTACATAACAAAGCCCTTGCCTTTTTTCTGTTAGTCTTTCACCTCCAAAAACCCCATTTCTTACTGCACAAATATTTTGTGTTGCTAAAATTATTAAAGAAGTAACAGAGAATTTGGTTAATAAGAAGAGACGGCGATAAATAACAGATCAAACTAGGAGGTCCTGTGGAATCTACATGGTTAGTTCTTTAATTCTATGTAATATTTAAACTTGATTAATTCTCATAAAAATAATAGAAGTCAGATGCTAGATTTAATTGGTAATAAGAGGGAAAAGAATGCAATGAAGAAATAACTGCATCGATGCATCCTACATACTTTGCCTCTTAATTTCTAGACAAATATGCAGTCAATTAACATTTTTAGAATGTGGTCATTCACTTCCACAACTTTATTGTGAGTAAGAAGAAGCAGTTGTGACAATGAAAGGAACAGTAGAGAGATTAACATCTGGGAAGAAGTTTAGCAGGGCTGCATTATGCCACTGCATCTGTTCTGGTTTATACTTAAATGGTACTGCACATTTATCTTGGTGGTTACAATAGAGGAGTTTAAACTAGAGGAGGCAACCAGTTGCTGTAATGTCAAGTATGCCGTTGCTGCGTTTATCACTGGGTCTGAGCATTTGCTTTGCAAACCAGCAATGACAGTGGCTGTGGCTAGTTTGGACTGAGACTGCCTGGGAATGTAAAAGGGACACAGAAGAAACACAGAGAACTAGAAAGCACATTATTGCAAAATAACACAAAAAGAACAAGAAGGTAAAGCAAGGAGTCTTCACAAGGTTTTTATTGTAGGGATATGAAATTAAACTCTTCCTAAGATCTACAGCATTTGCTATGGAACAAATAAACAGAGTAAGTCTGGGAAGAAAACAGCACTGTTTTTTATTCCTGATGATATGTCTAACCTGACTGTAAGCAGTAAGTCAAGATCTAACCTTCATTTTAACTTTTATTTTACATTCCTGAATTAAGTTCTTACAAAATATGAACAATCTTTTATTTTTTTAAGTTTTATGTTTTTTTACTTGAATGCATCATGTGAAGACAGTATGTCTGGGGAAGGACTGCATCTTTTCAAAATTTTAGAAAACCTAGTGGAAAATGAAATCCTATAGCAAATGTATTTGCATACTTCACAAGCAATCATTTTACTAGCTGGCATCCTGACAACATAAACAACTACTACCAGCTAATGATCGCAACTAGAGAATTTATATTCAGTCTTATTCCATTTTAAAATACAGGTATTAGTACCAGAAAACTGCATAACAAAGCATATGTTTTAAAGAGAAAATACAATATAGTCTGGTATTCTGACTGACTATTTGAAACAAATTGAAAAGATAGAGTACAAAATTTGTTTGGATAAAATTAAGAAGAAAAGCAAATAAACCAAGAGAGAATAAATTAGGAAAGCATTTATTACTGTCAAGCAAAGCATAACCAGTAATCCTCAATTGATATAAATCCATGAAATGCTGGCTTCTTTAGTTAATGCATCATCTTTTCCTGCCTCCATACCTAGACATTATGTTAAGGGGGAAGAGGAGGACATTTTTACTTATTTTTCAGACTGATTTAGTTTCATAATATATTTATAACTAAATAATTATTTAAAAGCATATTTTAGAAAGTTACTCACGTGGTTTTATAGCAGGAGTCTTTTGTGAAGGTATTTTACTTAGAATAAAACTGTAACGAAAAGTAATCAAGATGAACTATAAATTATTCTGCCCACATTCTCCCTCACTCTTTGTAAAGTGAAATGCATATATGTGGTAGCTATATAAACTGAAAATCTCATGAAAATCAGGTATTTAGAACTGATAGTTGCAAATGCCATAAATTCTTACCCAATGACCTTGAACTACTTTAGAATAAGGCAAACAAACTTCATTTTACAGGAACAGCTATTTCTGTGAGCAAATGTATTATATTTTTAATACACAGATTTGTACTCTAGTAGTTTATATTCTGCTCTAATTACTTCTCAAAGCTGAATAAAATATTAAAAAGACCAGTAAATCCAATTCCAAAAGTCATATACTATGAATATTCAATACATTACTCATTCCATGGATTTATTCAACACTATTTATGTTTGACACAATGGTAATTACATAAATAAAGCAAGATGCTAAGTGCCAGAAATAATTTTCAACTGTAACTTAAGAGTAACTTGAACAAATAGCATAACTGTATGATGAGGCATGGTTACAATATAGAAGAATGAGATTATGGAAAATAAGAACAGACAGAACACTTCATCTTCTCTCTTTTAGGAGTTCTGTTTTCAGGATTCTTTCTTATATTTAAATATTTATTTGCACACCTGTTTCAAATAGGGCCTGGGGGCTGCAGTGAAAACATTGAAATAAATGAGAATGTTGGCATTGATTGCAATGTATTTTCTCCTTAGCTTCATCTCAGGTGCCACACAAATGGATTCTTAAATATGCCATGCATTTTGATCATATATATGCATACAATCATGTTTTACCATGTAAGGCTGAATAAATATAATCAACTATAACAGTATAGAGAAATTCAAAGGTTCACTGTAGCCCTGGGTCGTACAAAACATGTTAAACTTTTGTGTTCTCTGTGTTTATTTAAATACTCATGTTGATCTATCAACAGAGGTATACATTCCATTCATGAGCATACAGGGTAATCAGATTAATGCATTAGTATACAGTAAGCTTTCATCTTTCTCATATGGATGTATGTGAATATATGCACCTATAAGTACTGATGTTCACATATATGTAGACTGTAATAACAAATTGTATTTGGCCTTGCAAGCAATGATATTAAAAAGACTACTATGAGGGACTGTTTCAAATACATCCTGAGTCAGAAAGCTCACTAATAAGACAAGAACCAATCATATTTCTGATCAGTTTGTATTCTAGGTTTTTCTTTAATGCAGGTTTGTATTAGCTAGAATAAGTTGATCTGCCTTGACTTCCACCATTGTGAGCTATTTCTCTGTTTCACGCTACTGGAAGGTTATTACTATCAACAGCAGAGGTCCTAAAGTGTTGGAGTATACCTGAAAATATCCCAATCACTTTTATAAGACAGGCTCAAGATTGCATTTGGACTGCAGTATGTTGTCTTTGAGATCAAATACATGCAATTTACAACACAGTTGAGAAGTATCCGTGGATGGTGAATTTAGAATCATAGAATTACCAAGTTGGAAGAGACCCACCAGATTATCAAGCCCAACCATTCCCATCCAACACTAAACCATGTCCCTCAGGACCTCATCTACCCTTGCCTTAAACACCTCCAGGGAAGGTGAATCAACCACCAAACTGGGCAGCCTATTCCAATGCCCAATGACCCTTTCTGTGAAAAACTTCCTCCTAATCTCTAGTCTAAATCTCCCCTGGCAGAGCTTGAGGCCATTCCCTCTTGTCCTGTCCCCTGGCACTTGGGAGAAGAGGCCAGCACCCTCTTCTTTATAACCTCCTTTCAGGTAGTTGTAGAGAGTAATGAGGTCTCCTCTCAGCCTCCTCTTCTCCAGGCTAAACAACCCCTGCTCTCTCAGCCACTCCTCATAGGGCCTGTTCTGCAGTCCCTTCACCAGCCTTGTTGCTCTTCTCTGGACTCGCTCCAGAGCCTCAACATCCTTCTTGTGTTGAGGAGGCCCAGAACTGAACACAGGATTCAAGGAGCAGTCTCACCAGTGCTGAGTACAGAGGGAGAATCACCTCCCTGGACCTGCTGGTCACACCATTTCTGATACAAGCCAGGATACCATTGGCCTTCTTGGCCACCTGGGCACACTGCTGGCTCATCTTCAGTTGGCTGTCAACCAACACCCCCTGTTGTTCTTTCTGTGTCCAATAGGGACTGTATGATCTCCCTAGTCCTCCTTTTATTACTTATATGTTTATAGAAAGATTTTTTTATTATCTTTCACAGACTACCGATCTGATTTCTAGTTGAGCACTAGCCCTTCTGATTTTTTTCTGCACAATCTCACTTCCCTCCAGCAGTACAGCCAAGAGGACTGTACTCTCCTCCAGAGCCCATAAACATGTCTCTCCTTCTTGATATCACTTAGTATCTCTCTAGTCAACCAAGGTGTTTTTTTCCCCTGACGGCTTTTTTTCTGGAACACGGGGATGGCTTTCTCCTGAGCTGCTAAGATTTCCTTTCTGAAAAACTCCCAGTCCTCATGGTCAACCTTGCCCTTAAGTACTGTCTCCCAGGAGACCTTACCAACCAGCCATCTGAAAAGTTTAAAGTCTGCCCTCTGGAAATTAAGTGCTACTGTCCTGCTAACCACCCTCTTCACTTCACCTAGAACAGAAAACCCTATCATTTCCTGACCACTTAGTCCTAGGTGTCCTCCTACCACCACACCCCCCACCAGGCCTTCTTTATTCACAAACAGCAGGTCCAGGAGGGCACCTTCCCTCATTGATGCATTCAGCAGCTGTCCAAGGAAGTTGTCTTCCACACACTCCAGCAACCTCCTAGACTGCTTCCTTTCTGCTCTATTGTACTTCCAGCAGATATTTGTTCTTCCAGGTTCTTAAAGTATGGGGTTTGAATCCTTAGAGTGCATTATAGAGGGTGGAGCACCTCCCATACAAGGATGGGCTGAGAAAATTGGAGTTTTTCAGCCTGGAGAAGAGAAGGCTCCAAGGAGGCCTTATAGTGACCTTTCAGTAACTGAAAGGGGCATACAAGAAAGCTGGGGAGGAGCTTTTTACAAAGGCTTGTAGTGATAGGACTAGGGGGCATGGCAGTAGATTGGAGAAGGGAAGACTGAGACTACACAGAAAGAGGAAATCTTTCAAGATGAGGGTAGTGAGGCACTGGCACAGGTTGCCCAGGGAAGTCGTGGCTGCCCCATCCCTGGAGCTGTTCGAGGTCAGGTTGGATGTGGCCTTGGGCAGCTTGGTCTGGTAGGAAGTTCCCCTGCCTGTGGCAGGTGATTGGAACTAGATGATCTTTAAGGTCCCTTCCAACCTAAACCATTCTATGATTCTGTCAGGAAGACTGAAGTCTCCCACAAGAACAAGAGGCATTGATTTGGAGATTAAGCCTAGCTGTTTATAGAAGAGCTCGTCAGCTGCTTCTCCTTGGCTGGGTGGCCTGTAACAGACTCCCATCACAAAATCTACCTTCTTATGGTCTCCTCTGATTTTAACCCACAGGCACTCAATCTCCTCATCGCCACAATCCATCTCAATAGTGTCCAAGTCCTCCCTTACAAAAAGGGCTACCCCGCCTCCTCTCCTACACTTCCTATCCCGCCTTAAGAGTTTGTAGCTCACCATAGCTGCACTCCAGTTACATGAGTCATCCCACCAAGTTTCTGTGATGGCAACAACATCATAGGCTTGTTGCCCTACGACAGCTTCCAGCTTTTCCATCTTATTCCCCATGCGGTATGCATTGGTGTAAATGCACTTCAACTGAGCTGCCGAGTCTTCAGCCCTCTTAGAGGGAACAGAGCTCATTCCCAATTGCCTGGTAACTGGAGTAGTTAGCACCAGAGTGACCATATCTCCCTTAGCACCCCCAGGTGTGTGTTCTCCCCCACTTTCTGTGTGGTGATGTACTGGTGGTCATCACCAGCATACCCTCTCCTAATCTCTAGTGCCCCACATCCAGGTTCTCTCTTGCCTAGCCTTGACTCAATCCCTCCCCCTTCACATCTAGAGTAAAGCTCGATTTATGAGCTTAGCTAGGTTTTAAGCAAGGGCTGTAGCCCCCCCTAGGAAACACATGTGTTCCATCCTTAGCAGCAAAGTCTGGGGGTGCATGAGCCACCCCATGATCAAAGAAGCCAAAGCCCCTTTCCTCACACCAGGCTCAGAGCCAAGGATTAATTGAGTTCTCCTTCCTGATGTCCAGGTCCTCTCTATTTAGCCTTGGGATGGAGCAGAATACTATTTGTGCCCCAGAGCCCTTGTAAGAGTTGGTCAAAGGATCAATTTCTGTCTCAACATTTTTTCTCATTTTTAGCCTCAGAACTTAAAATCAGAAATGTAGTCCTCAGAAAACTGCCAGAACTGTACAGAATGAATGCTTTGTACCTAATTACCTGTACCTGGTTCCTTATCTCAAAAATGTTTTGTACCTGTCTTCAAGCCTCCTTGCTCCCTACCATTGTGAAAGATTCATGATGCAAGGAGGAAAAGACAGGAAGACTAATGACCACAGACCCATAGCCAACAGAGCATGCATGCAAGGTGACAATGACTACTGGTCTTCATTGCCTGACCACTGCCACCAGAAGGTGTGCGTGAGCAAGGGGAGGAGACCTTCAGACACTCCTCTCTTGGCATGTGTGGCCTGCTAGGTGGAGATTGGCACATCTCCGCAGGCAAAGGCAGGTTACAGGTGCATTGACTAGCATAAAAGACAGCTCCAGAGTAGCTGAATTTAGAGGGGCAAAAGGCCACCCCCTTCACCGTGGGATCACCTCCAGCAGAGACAGAAACAATGGAATGCCTTCTGGACCAGGACACCCAGAGTTGCTGGATGTATGTGGACCCGTGGTGGTAGCTATGAACCCCTTTTCCTTCCCTCTTCTCCCTATCTCTTTCCTCGTTCTCCGTCTCTTTCTATTACAAGTCATTTCATGGGCATAATTAATAAAGTGCCAGTTTAGATTGAAATTTGACTCCCTTGACTCTCTTTGAATTATTTTGCACTCTGAAACCATAAATCAAACAAACCATCATGTGTCTTCTTACAAGTGGACCATCACAGCCCTCCATCATTTTCCCAATGGCCTTGAAATCTTTCATGATGGTTTTGGTCTTTCTGCTTACTAAATCATCATTACCAGTTTGGACTGCTATCAGAGGATAGTAGTCTGTCTTAGGGACAAGGGAAGGAAGTTTTCTGGCTACCTTCTTCACAGATGCCACCAGTAAGCAGCAGACCTCTCTGTGGAGTGTGTCCAGTCTGCAAATGTGTCCCTCCATTCCTTTTAGGAAGGAGTCCCCTGCAAAAATCACCTTCCTCTTCTTCTTAATCGAGGAAGTTTTTACCTTTTTCTGAGGATGGTGTGGCCTAAGGAAAGATTCTAGGCTGTGGGAGCCATCATCCTCATCCTCAGGATTAGTTTCCAGCTGAAGAACATGGTACTTGTTCACCAGGGGGATATGGGGTTTTGCTGTCTGGGTGAGTGGAGCAGATTTCCTTCATCTGGCAGGAACTTGCTGCCATTCCCCATCTCTTGTAACCACAGCTTTGTTCTTTGCAGGTAGATGTTGTTTGGACATACCAGCTCCAGTAGCCTACTGAATTAGTGAGAGGGCGCTATTCCCCTGGTCTATCTCCCTCTCATACTCCTTGATGGTCCACAGCCTCTTCACCTCCTCCCTTCACTCCTCCACCATGCGACAGATTTCCCTGACTCGAGTGCAGCTTTCATAGGTGGAACCAGTAACAGAGGCATGAACTGGTGTGGGAGCAGGGGACTGCCTGCAGCCTAGGGTCTGGGTAGCTGCATGCACCCACTGTGGCTCTATCTGGGTGGCAGCATCCATCCTTTCTGCTGCAGCACATGGAGCAGCTTTAATCTTCTGCCAGGTGGCCACCATGGTCTTCAGTGCCTTCTGTCTAGTCTCTAGGTGGTCTTTGCGCCCCGCCTTTGCAACCTGCCTTTTTGCCCTGTACACTCGAACTGCCCAACACCTCTTTGCCACACTCCTCTTCATGGTGGTCCTAGGGTGACTGTTTAAATCTCCCACGGTAGCCTCAGGGACCGCCCCCTCCCGTCAGACACCATGTGTGTGTGCCGGCTGACGGGAGCCCTATACCCGCCTGGGTTTTTCTGGGATTTTCCCTGATCAGGGAAGCTCCCACTGCCTCAAAATGTCTACCCCACCACAGAACTCACCACTCAGAGGTGCTGCCAAAGAACTTGACTTGCCCCCACAGAGAGCTTGAAAACAAGCTAACAGGTTGCATTCACAGGTGACCTGTAATATATTTAATCACTCAACATGTCATTTGACAATTGGACAAACCCAATCAAAACCTTTTTATCACTAACAGTGAAGAGAAGGAAATATCTAGGCATATTTCATCTTTTGTTTTCTCCACTGTTGAGCACTGGTTTTGTTCTTTAGCTAAATTTGGAAATCTTTATGTTGAAAATGTCTGCAAAGGAACTGGTAGTTCTTAATGTAAAATATCCCTGTAGAGGAGTAGACTCTAATTTTTCATTTTTCTGAGCATATAAATACTTTTCTTTTAACATGAAAATCCTATCTCTTCTGTTGCTTTGGGGGAGGAGGGGAGGAAGGAAAAGACAACTTTAATATAGTCCAATTTATCAAATTGGTTCTTTCTTGCTCTAGGTTATTTCTCCTTGATATTCTCTTTGAGTTTTTAAATTAGTGCTTCATAGAGCTATACAGCACAAATTATTTAGCTGACTACTACCTTTGATTTGTGTTCACTATGTGTTTGTATGACTTTATCATTGTTCATCGTTATTACATCCATATGGGAATGACTTACATTGTCATAAATACAGAGGTGAAGTATTTCATTTGGAAATCAGTATCTTTTCTGTTCATAATCAGACAAAGAACTATAGTGACAGTGCAAATAACTATTCTTGGTTTTGTAGGCATCTTTTCTCTTTGACACCCTTTCACTTTACAACAACAAAATTCAGGTTTGCCCCTTTTCTAACCAGCACATGTATGCCTAAAGCTGTCCTAAAGGCACCTCTTGCTAATGCTGGAACAAGGAAAATTATAAGCTGCATGTTAGTAAGCACAAGATGTTTATGTCATGTTTAAACTACAGGGGCCTCCAGACTGCAAACACTAATAAACACAGCTTTCTTTCAGCCTGTATATTATTCTCCCTTTTCACTTCTAGTCAGTCATCACAAGCTGCTTTGCAGCTCACTCTGTAGAAAGCATAAGACTCTTATTAACACTCTACCATTTAAATAATCATCTGTTCAGCAGATGTCAGTGAAATGTTTGTTTTAGGATTCTCATGAAAGAATTTTCTGTTTGGAATATTAAGTTATTTTTGTCTTTTTTTCCAGTACCAAGTGCAAGACAGTATAACCCCTTCTTTTAGCTTTATACTAAGCAGTTCTAAGGGAATAAACTCGTACCTTAGGAACCTAACTTTCTAAAAATTAATGTGACTGAAATTCTGTATATACAAACCCTATGTCTTCTCATAAAAAAAACCTAGTTGCTAGTAAATGTCTTGTGAATGTAGGTAGGTGACAAGACTTGCAGTTGCTGGTTTTGTAGCTTATTGTGTAGTTATAGTATAGGTGACTTATACTTGATTGTTAGAAGAAACAAGGAATAACCCTTAACATGTCTGCCCCACAAAATTTCATTTTCTAGACCAAGCTACACCATTGTAGTTTTACTAGTTTTCAGACACTAAATCCAGAAACTTCAGCCATGACAACAACTCTGTGTTCCTAGTACTGTTTAACACCACTGTTCTGTAACTCATCATTTTGTTACTGAGACATTTTATACATACAAGATTCACTAAAAACAGTAGTCTACCTGATTAAACTCAGGTTCATATGCAGCAGATTTATGCCAATGTCTTAGAAATGTACAATTTTTCCATGTGTGGAAGTACATACATAAAGTATCTTATTACATAAAGAAGTAAAAAATACTTGGTTTTTAGGCTATAAGACATTATCTTTCGAGGCAGTAAGAAAAAGGAAACACAAAATATCAAATCCTATCCAGTAATGTATTTCTTTATTCCAAGCTATTTCTGTGTCTCAACCTAAGATCACAGAAATAAAAAGCTTAAAACAAGGTAAGCAGAAAAATTAAAAAGCATTGTTTCTCTTAACTCATATTCATAGGAAATTCAGCATAACAAGAAACTGATAAATCTTTGCATACAACCAATTTTACTTGTCTTTCCTCTTTTTATATTGTTTTCACTCAAAGTGAAGAAATCAGAATTTTCTTTGCCTAAGATTTAGTTAATGGTTAGCAAAATGCAAAGCCTTTCTCTTACTTTTTTTTTTCTCGTTCTGAATTACTCATGTAATTATGGTTTCAAAAATTATTACCCAGCAGGAATTCCCCATAATTTTACATCATCATTACAAAAAATAAAATACTCTTTCTTTGCCAAAATATGAGACTTATCTAAGAGTGTATATGATAATATTTAATGAGTGTGTGTGTGGTAATATTTAACATTTAATATTGGATATAACAATATTTAATATTAAATTACCTCCTCAGAAAACAATGTCCAATATTAGTAGAGAACATTTTTCCATATTTGTCCCTGCTACTCAGTATACAAATATATGTATTTTCCTAGCAAATCCTGGATATGCTGAAGGGACAGATGGATCTTTGGATTCTTAGAACATGTACAATAGTTCAGAGTAATATTTGAGTTACACCACATCAGATCTATGCTGGCACCTGTTCAGTCCAGCAGAAATCAGAACTGATTCCTGAACTATCAATTGAAATTGGCAGGTGTGCCACTCTTACTCATTTCATCTATAGGAGCCCCATTTTTCTATTCTTGTGAAAGCCTGGTGCAGAAAGTCCCTTATTTTTCTGCCCAGTCAGTTTACTGCCTCAAAAGCAGCTGATACTTTCTTAGCAAGACATCCTCGAAGTAACTGGTGATCACAGAAAAGCAAGTTGGATTAAGGTTCCCTGAACTTTCCTAGACACACTTTATCTTTTGCATGGCAGAAAGACAACTCAAAAAATGGTTTTGTATTAGTCTTTTTTTAACCTGTAAAATCACTCTGTTGGTGCTTAAACACCTTCAAGACATAGCACTAGGGGAAATATACACTAAGAAAATGTCAATAGCTGACTATCCTTTCCACCAAGGACATGAAAACCTTCGAAAAATTGGTTCATGTTCTGTCTTGTAGCTATTTCACAACCAGCTACCACTTTTTCTGTTTCTATCTGCTAAACTTCACACATGGGACAGATATGTGAGGATGATAAATCTTTTAACCTGGGACAAGTTTATCACTTCTGGTAATAAATCTGTAAGTACAAGGTTTGTGGAAAAGATACAAAGGTTGTGTTTAATACCTACTGGAAAAATATTTCAGAGGAAAAAAATTGTTACAACTGATAGGCTTTGCATGAATATCTTTAAGGCATATATTCATACAAAAAGTGTAATTTTTTTGCAGAAAAGGCAGCCTTTTGGAGAATACGCATGACTAATGGAGATTAAAGTTTCTTTCATGATCGGAACAGGTCTCTTTGGCAACATTCATGAATAATTAGTGGTATTGTTAGGTCATTCTTACTGTTACTCTTAATCTTTATTGTCTTCATTGTTTATTCTGTTTTCTTTATGGGTTGTTCCTTCTTTCTCCATTTGTTATTTCATTTTGACTTTCTCTCTAAATTGATTTTTGACTCTTACATCTAATAACAAATTAAAAGGCTTTTTCTTGGTTGGTTTGGTTTTGGTTTTCCCTGTCAAAAGCTTTGAAAAGGACTGGTGGGGATTATATTTCCCTGCTGACCTTAGAGTAGGAATATAAATATACAAGTGTAACTTCTGTTTTCTAGTCATTCATAAAGGATAAACTTAACTATGACACAAGCTAATTATTTTAAGTGTTGAAACTTTTCCCCAATGCATTGTTCTTTTTTTCTGTTGTTTTCTTTTCTAGGATGTTTAGTCAGGGCTTTTTTTATAAGCATAAATATATAAAAATATCACTAGAACAGCCTTTCTCCATTTACATTTTCCTCCTGTTTTTAAGTAAAACTGCTTAAAAATAGTATTTTAACATATTGCTTTATAACTCATATACTTAACAAAGCACTTGAATATCTATACAAGAGAGTTATTTTTTTAATCCAGTCTTTTTAAAATAATGACCGAAATCTGCTACTACATCTTTTATTTCAGGCAGATGTTTTAAGGCAAAAGGTACTTCTTAATCATCTAGTATAAATTTTTCCATTTTTAAAAAATATTTACTGTTCTTCATTGATTTAAGCTATGGCAACATCCAAGAAATCCACTGAGGATAAGTGCTTTGGTGTGCTAGATGTTGCAGAAACTGAGATGCCATAGATTGCCCTTGGCTGGTCACCATTTGCCCACCAAAGCTGTCCTGTCACTCCCCTCCTCAGCCGAACAAGGGAAAGAAAATACAAGGAATGGCTTGTGAGCCAAGGTAAAGACAGGGAGAGATCACTCACCAACTACTGTCATGGGCAAAACAGACTTGACTTAGGAAAATTAACTTCATTCAATTTCACAAAGATGATTGGAGTGCTGGAGCACCTCCCATACAAGGTCAGGGTGAGAGAGCTGGGCTTGTTCAGTCTGAAGAAGTCAGAATAGCTTAATAAAATATTGTAGAATGCTCTTGTTCCACCCTTCCTGTCTTTTCCAGCTCAGCTTCACTTCCCATTCTCCTTCTTCCTTCTCACTCCCCAATGGCACAGGGGGACAGAGAATAGGATTATGGTGAGTTTATCTCACCTTGTCTATATCACTCCTTCCTTTTCAGGGACAGGACCCTTCATACTCTTCCTCTGCTCTATTGTAGTGTCCCTCGCATGGACATGGTCCTCCATGAACTTCTCCATTATGAGTCCTTCCCACAGGATACAGTTCTCCATTATTTGCTCTGGCATGTGTCCATTCCAGAGGATGCACCCCTTCTGGAACAGAGTGCTCCAGCATTAGTCCCCTATGAGTTTACCAGTGCTGCCAGCAAATCTGCTCCAGTGCAGGTTTCCCATGCCTTTACAGTCTCCTTTGGGCATCCACCTGTTCTGACATGGATTACAAATTGATATTTATTCAGTCATGGAATTTCATGGGTGGCAGGGGTACAATCTGGCTTGCTATGATCTTCACCATGGGCTACAGGAGAATCTCTGCTCCAGTGCCTGAAACACATCCTCTTCCTCCTTGACTGACTTCAGTGTTTGCATAGTAGTTTCTCTCACATAATCCCACATCTTTCTTCTATACGCTACTGGTGTTGTGCAAGCTTTCCCCCCTCCTTCTTAAATATGTTATCAGAGAAACACTACCACCTTTGCTGATTGGATAGGCTTTGGCCAGTAGTGCTTCCATTTTGGAGCCAACTGTCATTGACTCTATCAGATATAGAGGAATCTTCTAGCAGCTTCTTACAGAAAGTACCCCCTGTAGCACTCCCAACTACCAAGACCTTTCCAAGCAAATCCAACACCTTAGGAAAACATTGTTCCTACATGGGCAAGCTGAACTCAGCTAAATTGAATGTTGACACGCTTGTGATTGTCGTGATCAGGAGTTAACCTGAAGAAAGAGAACTGAAAGCTTAGTACTTTCAGCAAAGAGTACAGAATAAGGAAAAAGGATAGCAAATTGTTAAATTCAAAACTTCACTATGAAGCCTCAAAGAAATGCTATGGTCAATCAATCTGAATTTCTCTGTACTTCAAGCCAGAAGGCTCTCCATGAAATATTATCTCTTGAAATAAAGTTTATATTCTATAATCACATGATATCTTTCCCAGGATGAAGAGACTATTAATTTTTTTCCATTGGGTAATCATATTCATTATTTAGCTAATTCCACTTATGTTAGTCTGAATTCATTTACTGTAGAAATTGAGACATTTTGCTAGGTTTTCATACAGTCTTTATATCAGAATATGTAAGCTCAAACCCTATTTCATTTGAATTTGTGTGTTTCCATTCAGTGGTTCCTGCTGGTTGCCAAACTGAAGAGTCCATTTCTAAAGGTCTTCTCATACCTACCTGTTCAGGGACTGTTATGAAGTTACCCTTTGATGTCCTCTTTGCCAAAATATGTAAATGAACCTATTGATGTATTTCATTACATGTTTTCCAATATGCATAGCTCTGAACCCACTTAAAAGTATTAGCTTTCTTTCTGATAGATGCATATCACTTTAAAGCATTTTCATGTTAGTCAGGTAAGCTACCATCATCACTTAACCATCATTCACTTTGATGTATGTTATCCTTTCGCTGTTATTTCCAACTGCTGCAAAGATGGGAAAGAAAAAAAAAAGAGAGAGAGAGAGTGGGACATTCCTGCCAGTCATAAAGCATGTTCTTTTATCATTTATGTTGCAAGTCAGTACCACTGTCATTGGAGGATAGGAGAGAACTGTGTTACCTGAAAAGACAATTTTAATACATGCAATATAGAATTAAAATACATGTTATTGCTTGAAGTGCATTCATGTTGATTTTCTACCCAACACATAAAACAAGGATCTGAAGGTTTACAGGCTGATGGAGAAATGAACTAAAGATACTTTGTTTTAGTTGGTTTCCTAATTACAAGCTCTAGCAGTGGTTTCATTCCCTGTACCTGAACCTTGGAGTCCAAAAAGGTACAATCCAGGCCACTCACAAGTTTCCACTGGAATCTAAAACATTTTAGCAAAACCACCACAGTCATTTCTTTCTTACCCAAAATTGCTACATAATGGCACATAGCTATTTTGGAAATCACCTCTGGTTAAAAATCCCATTGATGCAAAAATATTGGTTTAATGGCTAATAATAAGCTGTCATACAGGTAAAACACTTACACAGGTCTTACACAACAGGTAAGTGCACCTACTATGGGGTATTACAATAAGCCATTATTTCCCACAGGCTTTAACTGTGGCTGCCTTGTTTTATCCACCTGGATAGGATAGCACACAAAACAAACAGTGCTAATGTCATCTTATTTCCTCACATGTCTAGATTATAGAATCTTCTGCAGCATACATTCTGAGAGAGAATTCAAATGGAAAAGCTAGTTATATTCTGTTCTTTATCAAAATCGAATACAGGCTTTCTATTAAAAAAGTTGGATCAGTCTAAGGTTAGATAAAGCTAAGTACTTCTGATATCATTTAGAGGAAGAATTATTTTGTGATTAAGAGAATCATAAGATCAGAGATATTTATAATTGTTTAGGTTGGAAAATAGCTTTAAGACTGTGGAATCTAACTATAAACCTAGCTAAGTCTGACCTTAAATTTACCACAACCAAGTTCATCACTGAAACATGTCCCTAAGCACCATATATACAAATCTCTTAAATATTTTCCTATATGGGAACTCAACCACTTCCCTGAGCAGCCTGTTTCAAAGCTTGACCACCTTTTCAGTAAAGCAATTTTTCCCAGTCTCCACTGTAAACCTCCCCGGGCACAATCTGAAGACCACGTACTCTTTTCCTATCACTTGCTCCCTGGGAAAAGAGACCAGCACTTGCCTCACTACAACCTTCCTTCAGGTAGTTGTAAAGAACAATAAGGTCTCTCCTCAGTTGCCTTTGCTCCAGATTAAACAGCCCCAGTTCCTTCAGATGCTTCTAATAAGGTTTGTGCTCCAGGCCCTTTGCCAGCTTTGATGCTCTTCTCTGGACATACTCCAGCACCTCAGCATCTTTCTTGTAGTGGGAAGCCCAAAACTGAAGACAGTATTCAAGGTGCAGCTTCACCAGTGTGGAGCACAGGAGCACAATCACGTCCCTTATCCTTTTGTCTACACTATTTGTCATACAAGCCATGATGCTATCAACCTTCTCAGCAACTGGGACGACTGCTGGCTCATATTTAACTAGCTGTTGAAAAACTTGAGGTGCTGAGGGGCATGGTTTAGAATGGTTGGACTCAATGATCCTGTGGGTCTTTTCTGTGAATCTGTGAATACTTTTCAACCAGCCAGTTTTCCAGCCGCTCTTCTCCAATCCTATAGTGTTGCATGGGATTGTTGTGGCCCAAGTGCAGGAACCAGCACTTCACCTTGTTGAGTCCCATACAGCTGGCCTCAACCCATCAATCCAGCCTGTCCAAATCCCTTTGTAGAGCCTTCCTTCCCTCAGGAATATTGACTCTCCCACCTAATTTGTTGTCATGCACAACCTTACTGAAGGTGTACACAATCCCATCAGCACCGTCACTGTTAAAGATATTAAACAGAACTATCCACAACGCTGAGCCTTGGAGAACACTACATGTAACTTGCCACCAACTGAATTCACCTCCATTCACCACAATTCTGTGGGCCTTACCAGCCAACCAGTTTTCCCCCAGCAAAGAGTATGCACCTGCCAGAGCCTTGAACAGTCAGTTTTTCCAGGAGAACGTTGTAGGAAACAATACCAAAGGCTTTCCTAAAATCTAGGTAGATAACATTTGCAGGCTTTCCCTTATCTACCCAGTGGGTCACTTGTCATAGAAGGGCATTGGGTTAGTTAAGCAGGACATTCAATATATTTGTAGTCCTTGTGAGTTTCCCAACCCTTCTCCCAAATTTCACTTAGAAGAGAAATAGAAAGACTAGAAATAATGAAATTAAAGGGGAAAGCAAGGAGGAAGGAACCACCCACCACCAAAAAAAGTTTTCAACAAAAATACAAATCACAAAACTACAATATAAACAAAATTATCTGCGTTATCCTTTCCTCTCTACCTTTCTGCCTTTTCTTTTCTCTTGAGTTCTTTCCTTTTCTATTTGCCCTTCTTGTGGTTGACCCCTCTTTTGCTTCCTTTTCCACTTCTCTTCTCTTTCCTCCTTTCTTCTCCATCCTTTTCCTTTTTTTCCTTTTTTCTCTTTCTTTATTTTATTCTGTCCCTTTCTTCTGTACTGTAGATCTACAGTCAGCCCAAACCACATAGCTATCTCTTGCCTGAAATGCAGCTGGCATCCATATCAGTGCTGTTACAGCTGTTAATAACATCAGGATGACTTGGGCTTTACCTGCCTGAGAGCCTGCATCTCTCTTTTCCAAGGTCAGGCTGCTATTCCAGCTCCTGTCAGAACTGTGGCTGATATGAGCATTTTGATCAGATAACTGAGGGACAGTGAGAGAATGAAAAAATAATTGGTGTAACCTAAGAAACCTGCAATTCTGACTCACATTGCAGTAAGAGACAAATGCTAGGTGCTGGTGGGAGAGGGTGAAGAATTTCAGAGCTGAGTGAACAGGTCCCCCTCTCTCCTTGCTGAGCTTAGTTCAGAGCACAGCAAATGCATTTTCAAGACTTTGCAGATATGTATGGTAAAATCAATGGCCTGATCACAAGAATTATGCCTCAAATATATCCATTTGTAAGTAAAAGTATTGCTGGCCATCTGGTCTTACATGTGTTTCTGCACAATTCTGCCTTACCTCTCCGTCTGATAAGAGTCCAAGCTCCAGGAGAACACTTTGGTGCTGCAAATTACTTGCCGATATTATCTCTCAAACTGAATGATTTTAAAGGTTTTCATAAACTCACTTTTCTTCTTTTTATACTCTTACAAATATTCAGAAAAAATACAGAGAAACTATGAAGATTTCTCATCCTCCACTGCCTCAGAAATATCTCTAAGGTTTTGGATGCACTTAGTGTACTGGCAAGTCCCATTAGCAATGGCTATTCCATGTGAAAATAGATAGATTATTTAACTAGGTGTAAAATTCACTCTGCTCTATAAGCTGTCCATAGGTTTTGCTATTAATTTCTCCTTTAAGTAGGAAAAGCTTAGCCTGGTGAAAAAATTGTGTGTGTGTATGATGAGTGTTCAAGGTAACATACTGAAAACCTTCAACTTAGAAAAATGCGAAGAAAATAACAATACATTTTTGTTGCGCTACTAATTGCACTGTCAACCTTCATTCACATATTTTCCTAATATTAATCCAAATAACTCTGTTAATTCAGCTTACTAGTAAGTTTTCAGATGAGTTCTACCTATAAACATTGATTTTATTCCATTATCTTACAAGACTTTTTTTTTTAATTAATAGAATCATAGAATGGTTTGGATTGGAAGGAACCATGAAGATCCTCCAGTCCACCCCCACTACAGTAAGCAGGGGTGTCATCAACTAGATCAGGCTGCTCAGAGACCCATCCAGTCTGGTCTGGAATGTTTCCAGGGGTGGGGCACCCACCACCTCTCTGGGCAACCTGTTCCAGTGATTCAACACCCTCAACAAAAATAAAACAAAAAAATAAAAAAAAAAAAAAAATTCTTCCTACTATCTGGTCTAAAGTTCTCTTCTAGTTTATAACCATTACTCCTTTTCCTGTTGCTACAGGCCTGCTAAAATGCCTTTTTCCATCCTTCTTATAAGCCCACTTCAGGTGTTCAATGGCTGTAATAAGGTATCCTCAGACTCTTCTCACCTGCAGTCTGAACAAACCCAATTCTCTCAGTCTCTCTTCATCTGGGGGGTGTTCTGGACTTTTGATCATTTAAGTGGCCCTCCTCTGACCTGTTCTGACAGGTCCATGTCTTTCTGTGCTGAGGGTTCCAGAACTGGATGCAGTATTTCAGATGTGGTCTCACCAGAGCAGAATAGAGGGGAAGAATCACCTCCTTTGACCTACTGGCAACACTTCTTTTGATATAGTCCAGGATACAATTGGCCTTCTGGGTTGCAAGTGTATATTGCTGGCTCATGTCTAGCCTCTTATCCACCAGGACTCCCAGGTCTTTCTCCACATGGCTGCTCTCAATCTCTTCAATGCCCAGTCTGTATCAATGCTGAGGGTCACTCAGGCCAACTCAAGCACAGGACCTTGCACTTTGCCTTGTTGAACATTCAGAGGTTTTCACAAGCCTACTTCTTCAGCTTGTCATGGTCCCTCTGGGTGTCAACCTACACTTGTTCCATCCAAACAAAAGTGACATAAGAGATTAAAGAATACACATATTCCCACGGGAATTCCCCAAGGAAGAAAAAGTTACTAGTAGCACTATTTCAGATATAGTTAGAGTATTTTTCTTTGCAGTTTTTTCTTTTTCCATAGAGGGACTTTTCTGGACAACCGATGGTCAAATCAATGGCACTATTGTATTGTCCAGCACCAAGAGTGCAGAGAATATAACTTGTTTACTCTGTTCTGGCATAGATGCTTTGTTTGACCCTGAAAGTCTAAGTCTAGTGCCTGTTGCTAGGCTGGCCTCACAGTGCATCTGCAGGTCAGCCAGTTTGATGTTGTTGATACAAAAATCACAGTAAGTGGATGAATTTGACATCTGTTTGACAGTATTACTGACTTCAGTGGAACCTAAATTTCAACCACTTAATTTAGACATTAAAAATGGGGAAAAAATGGAATAGTGAGCAAAGCTTATAACTTACTTATGCTACTAGTAGTCCTAGTGATAGCAAACAATGAGCCAAAATGTTTGTGGTTTATGGACCTCTGGGACTTACACTTCATTCCTTCTGAAATCTGACAAACAGTTAAGACAAGTAAATTTATCTATCTATAGTGTAAATAATACAAATATATGAAGTTTTTATAGGGATGAAAAATTATTAAGAATACAGAAATAAAAAACAAAAATCTTTAGAAAGTTACCGAAGCAGATATACCCTTTACGTAGCATCACCATCTGGTAATTTTCACAAAGATATACCTTGTCCGAGTCCTGTAATTATTATAACATAAATAAACTGTAACCATCATGATGGATACAGAAAGTCATCCAATGACTTTTGTTTAGGTAAGGGTGACCATTTAGTTAAGTAAAAAAAACACACCTTATAAAAAACACACCTTATAAAAAACTTGCAAGATCTACTTGTGCACTTGGAATTTCTTTCTTTCCTTTTTTGCATTTTGTATACATGTACCACCACACCCCCAAATAGCTTTCAGCTCAGATGAGACCTCTTCTCATACCTTTTCCTAGAACAAATGCCTCTTGAAGAGTTATGAAGCATTGGAAATAAGTGTTTATAATTATAATGTCAGTGACACTATAATAACTCCCAAATCATGTTCCTCTTAAACTGCTGCAGTTGTTGTTGCATATCAAGCAATTCTGTTCTGTTTCCTTTGCTCCTTGCGCCCCTAGCCTATCTGTTCTCTTAGGCTGACAAGTCTACTGAAGCATCATAAATCTTTATGTCCTCAAGTTCTCAGGCCAAAAAGAGTGTTTAACATAGAATGATATATAAAATATAAAAAAAATATTATTCTTCTCTCTTATTGCTAGAAGAAATGTGAAGAAACAGGTTCTAGAGAAGTTACTGTCTAATTACATGTCACTCTTCCATGTTAGTCGCCTCTGTTAGTTCCTAAATTATTTTTTTTCTGTTAATTAGCAGATATATATTTTCTCAATGCCAGTAATCCTACTGTATGAATGCTCAAAAATACACCAAAGCAGAGCTTTCTCTATCATTTTGCCCAGCTTAGAGATAAATGTCTCTGATGTCTGCCCTTTCAGCTTGTTGTTGCCAGATGCCTGTTTCTGGCTCTTCTTAGCTCATCATGAATGTTAATGGCAACAGAGCTTGGTGTTTCACCCTGCTGCTCAGTCAGTTTGAATATTTCTAGGTACCATGCTGCTCTATTTTAGCCCCTCAGGGAAGTTTACAACTAGTTTTTCATGCAAGCATTATTCCACTCTCTGGGAAGGAAATTCTTTTCTAATCTTTGTGGGGGGTTATAATTTGCTTGTTGCCACTACTGTGGTATCATTACGAAGGTTATAATGTGTGGCTTTAAGTCTCCATCATGTTTCCCAAGGCTGTAGGATTTTTCACTGGTTTTCCTGTGGAATATAACCTAATATTGAGAAGTAATTTTCCTTAGCTATAGATTGAAAGACATAACTGTCCCTCACAAGTTATAAGACATAAAACCATTAAAAATTTGATGATGGAGGTGCATGTTTTTTTATGTTATGGTCAAATGAGAATTATTGTGTCAATCCTGAACAAGAACTAAGTGATATAGGTTTGGTTGTGGTACACAACAGGATTTTCAGTAGATTAAACAAATAGAGCAGAATGAGAGAAGTTTGTTTGGAATTTGCCTGCAGATTAATGAATGCATGAATGAGGAGATCTTGGCTCTTTTGACCAGCTAAGAGAGCACTGCATTGGCTACTGATCGTCTATAAAATATCATCAGGATCATATCAGTTAATTGGTACTATTGGTACCATTTTCTTAATTGCTTAATAAAACTATAGATCAGATCTGAACAGACTGTAGCAGAGTAAGAAAAGGGAATTCTGTTACTCCACTAGAAGTAGACTTTATTGAGCATTTTGATCTAATTGTTGAGCATGCAAAAGTGACTCCACCATAAAGTTACTGGAGTCTCACAATGACTATTGAGACTTCCCTTAACTCAAAATCAGTATCAAATAAATGACGAGATTCTCAAGGGTACTTTCTTAACCTAAGTTTCCTCCACCTGCTCTAACTTGCAGTACTGAACAGCAGAAGAAGCAGAGTTAGTTTTCCAATATATGGCCTCTATACACATATAAGACATCATGAATGATTGAACTCCCAGTACTACTGGAAAGGTTATTTTCCTGAAATAACAAGACAGAAGGTAGTAACGCTAGTCATAACAATTCTGATGTAATTATTTTTCTTATCAAATAATACCCTTAGCAAGTTTGTAGATGGCATTAAGCTCAGTGGAAGTGTCGATCTGCTGGAGGGTAGGGAGGCTCTGCAAAGGGACCTAAACAGGCTGGACTGCTGGGCAGTGTCCAATGGCATGAGGTTTAACATGGCCAAATGCCGGGTACTGCACTTGGGGCACAACAACCCTATGCAGAGCTACAAACTGGGAGAAGTCTGTCTAGAAAGCTGCCAGGAGGAGAAAGACCTGGTGGTGTTGGTTGACAGCTGACTGAACATGAGCCAATAGTGTGCCCAGGTGGCCAAGAAGGCTAATGGCATCTTGGCTTGTATCAGAAACAGCATGACAAGCAGGTCCAGGGAGGTTATTCTCCCTCTGTACTCAGCACTGGTGAGACTGCATCTTGAATATTGTGCTCAGTTCTGGGCCCCTCACCACAAGATGGATGTTGATGCTCAGGAGTGAGTCCAGAGAAGATCAACAAAGCTGATGAAGGGGCTGCAGAACAGGCCTTATGAGGAGTGGCTGAGAGAGCTGGGGTTGTTTAGTCTGGAGAAGAGGAGGCTGAGAGGAGACCTCATTGCTCTCTACAAGTACTTGAAAGGAGGTTGTAGAGAGGAGGGATCTGGCCTCTTCTCCCAAGTGCCAGGGGACAGGACAAGAGGGAATGGCCTCAAGCTCCACCATGGGAGGTTCAGTCTTGACATCAGAAAAAATTTTCATGAAGACGGTCATTGGGCACTTGAAGAATAGGCCTCCCAGGGAGGTGGTTGAGTCACCTTCCCTCCAGGGACAAGTGGGTGAGGTGCTGAGGGGCATGGTTTAGTGTTTGACAGAAATGGTTGGACTAGGTGATCGGGTGGGTCTTTTCCAACCTGGTTATTCTATGATTCTATATTTATCTTCATTAAGCAAAATTAAAGTAGGAAAAGGGAGTAGTTTTTCAATATATTTAAATCTTAAAGTAACATCCTCACAAACTTTTTAAATTGGCTGCTCTCATACTCCTCTAATTATGGTTAGTTTTCAGCCTTCAAATACAAACTAATTTCTAAAACCTTTCTTCTTTGAAGTTTACATTCCACATATAAATATATATATACTTACTTATTAGTAGGACCAGGTTTTTAAAACTTGTAGATTGAATGAAATGCCAGTAAATCAGTACAGTTCACTTGCTATGAAACAAAAACATTTTTTCACATATGCTAAGGGGACAGTAAACTGAGAAAGGAGCTTATGGTGTCAAAAAAACGCATAACATCCTGCAAAGACAAAGGATAGGTGTGATGCAGACCCTTATTCCTCAATACTGAATTCCAAATGAGAGCATGCATGGTTATTTACTAACTGATCAATACCCAAAAGAAACATATACATTTATATATATACTTAAGTCTGAAATATTCATTATATTACTTCCACCAGCAATGCTGACATTCTGTTGTGAAGATGAAGTAGAAATTTCTTGTTGCTGCCAATTTCAGTGGAATCGTTCAAGGAACGGAATTTCCATCCTAATATTTCAACATCTGTTTTCAACCCAAAAAAAGTACTAAGACATATGTGCTCATGAAAGAATGAATTCCAGAAAAAAATTGTTTTATAAAATGTCAAGTTGAATCACTTTTACAAGTGATATCAGAAACTTTCCTTTGAAAAGCCAGAATATTTTACATTACTGATTAATTCCTGGATAAACTTTGATGTGCTGATGAGATATGAAATCTGTCTATGGATCCACTAAACAGGCATGTTTGTGATAGTATTTGTATGTTGTAAAATGTGTCTCAACTTCTTTATATCCATACAAAGAGGAAAGAAAACAAACAAATCTGATACTACCACTATATTGCTTGGGTGAAAAATAGCATTGTAATTCTTCCCTTCCCTTCCCTTCCCTTCCCTTCCCTTCCCTTCCCTTCCCTTCCCTTCCCACACCTTCCCACACCTTCCCACACCTTCCCACACCTTCCCACACCTTCCCACACCTTCCCTTCCCACACCTTCCCACACCTTCCCTTCCCTTCCCACACCTTCCCTTCCCTTCCCACACCTTCCCTTCCCTTCCCTTCCCACACCTTCCCTTCCCTTCCCACACCTTCCCACACCTTCCCACACCTTCCCTTCCCACACCTTCCCTTCCCACACCTTCCCTTCCCTTCCCACACCTTCCCTTCCCTTCCCTTCCCACACCTTCCCTTCCCACACCTTCCCTTCCCTTCCCACACCTTCCCTTCCCTTCCCTTCCCACACCTTCCCTTCCCTTCCCACACCTTCCCTTCCCTTCCCACACCTTCCCTTCCCTTCCCTTCCCACACCTTCCCTTCCCACACCTTCCCTTCCCTTCCCTTCCCACACCTTCCCTTCCCACACCTTCCCTTCCCTTCCCTTCCCTTCCCTTCCCTTCCCTTCCCTTCCCTTCCCTTCCTGCACCTTCCCGCACCTTCCTGCACCTTCCCGCACCTTCCCGCACCTTCCCTTCCCGCACCTTCCCGCACCTTCCCGCACCTTCCAGCACCTTCCCGCACCTTCCCTTCCCGCATCTTCCCACACCTTCCCACATCTTCCCTTCCCTTTTCCTGTGTTTATTTTTTTTCATATAATCTTCTCTTCCATAGAAGGATGAAAGATTTTACCTAAAGTGAAATACTGCCCGTAGTTATGCAGATACCTAATAACCTGTTCTATTTCATATAGAATACAAAGTAAGTAAAAAAACTGTTGGAATTTCTCTGTTTTATTCAGCAGATAGATAGAAAAAGCATGATGTTCCTAACCTGAGAGATCACTTGACCTCCTTTATTTTGAAATATTGATGGGCCCACATCTAGTGGAGACATTGTAATCACATGAGGCTATCCCATGGTATTATTCTGTCTCGCTGATTAGATGAAACTAGCATCCTGAAAGTGAGTACCTTAGAGATGTAGACTTGGTGATTCAACCACTTAAATTTAAAAGCACTGCTTCATTCTAGACAATACTAATTATATGTTTTCTGATGAACTTAATAGGGTTAGAAGTGTAAAGCTCAGTCTATTCCTATCTGTTAAGTAACATCTACTGTGGTTTGCATTTTAAGAGAGAACTTCACAGTTTGGATTTTATTACCATAGTACAAAAACTATTTAGCACATGCCAGGAATGTGCAGCCTCTTCCTGCTCCTTAAGCATGACCAAATCCCACACACAACTCATTCCTCTGCCGTGCTGTGAGTGCAACAAATTTTAGAATACTTAGACCAAAATTAATATTGAACTTGATTTTTTTTCTTTTTTTGAATAATAGAATCATAGAACAACCAGGTTGGAAGGGACCCATCGGGTCATTGAGTCCGACCATTCCTATCGAAAACTAAACCATGTCCCTCAGAACCTCATCTATCCATGCCTTAAACACCTCCAGGGAAGGTGAATCAACCACCTCCCTGGGCAGCCTATTCCAATGCCCAATGACCCTTTCTGTGAAAAACCTCCTCCTAATCTCCAGCCTAAATCTCCCCTGGCAGAGCTTGAGGCCATTCCCTCTTGTCCTGTCCCCTGGCACTTGGGAGAAGAGGCCAGTTCCCTCCTCTCTACAACCTCCCCTCAGGTAGTTGTAGAGAGTAATGAGGTCTCCTCTCAGCCTCCTCTTCTCCACCAGACTGTCTATGCAGCTTCTTTGGTGTGTTAAATACACAAGATAACATGTTACCACTTTTAAGAAAGAAAGTTTTGATGCTACCTGATGAAATTTAGACAAAATTTTGTTTTAAATCTGCTTTAAAGATCCCATGGCATGGCTTGAATATGGTATGATGTAATATGAATATTGAAAATACCTACACCTTTTCCTCTTAGGGAGAATGGTCAAAGGCTCATTGCTCCCTTTCCAGACAGGTGAATCACACTCAGAATCACACACAGGATGATACCTGTTTTAACTAACATCTGGAAACTGTTAGTTTCATGTTAGTTAGATGTTAGATTAGTTAGTTAGATAGTTAGATAGATAGTTAGATAGTTAGATAGTTAGATTAGTTAGATAGATTAGTTAGTTAGTTAGATGTTAGTTTCATGTTAGTTAGATGTTAGATTAGTTAGTTAGATAGTTAGTTAGATAGTTAGATAGATAGTTAGATAGTTAGATTAGTTAGTTAGTTAGATGTTAGTTAGATTTCATGTTAGTTAGATGTTAGTTTTAACTAACATCTGGAAACTGTCTACTTCAACTCCTCTGCTAAAGCAGGCTCATATACAGCAAGTTGTGCAGGTATTCATCCAGATGGGGTTTGAATATCTTCAGATATATTCAAATATCACAGCCTCTAGGGGCAACTTCTTCCAGTGCTCTATCACCCTCACACTACAGAAGTTTTTCCTCATGTTCAGCTTAAGCTTCCTGCATTCAAGTTTGTGTCCATTGCCCATTATTGTGTTGCTGGGTGCCTCTGAAAATGAGTCTGGCCCCACCTTCTTGACAGCTGGCCATTAGATATTTGTAAGCATTAATAAGATCTCCACTTAGTCTTCTCTTGTCCAGACTAAACAGACCCAGGTCTATCAGCCTCTCCTTGTAAGAGAAATGTTCCAGTCTCCTAATCATGTTCATGGCTCTCCAGTGGACATTCTCCAGAATTTCCTTGTCTTTCTTGAGCTGGGGAGCCCAGAACTGGAAATCTTGCAGTCTCACTAGGGCAGAGTAGAAGAGGAGGAGAACTCCCCTCAATCTGGTAGTCACACTCTTCTTAATGCACCCCAGGATACCTTTGGCCTTCTTGACCACGAGTGCACATTACTCATGATTAACTTTTTGTCCACCAGGGCACCCAGGTCCTTCTCCACAAAGCTGCTTGCCAGAAGGCCAGTCCCTAATCTATTCTGGTATATGGCTTTATTCTTCTCTAGGTGCAGGACTTTCTTTTTACTTTCTTGAAATTCATTAAGGTTTCTCTCTGCTCAACTTTCTAACTTGTCCATGTCTTACTGGACAGCCACACAGCCTTCAATTATATCAGCCAGTTGTCCCATTTGCATAAGATCAGGAAATTTGCTGAGGGTACACTATCTACCCTCTGAGGAACACTGCTAGCTACAGGCTTAAAACTAAGCTCTGCATCACTGATGGCAACCCTCTGAGCTCTGTCATCTGCTAGCAATTTAAGCCATCATAGAAGGCTGTCAGATTGGTAAAGCATGATTTCCCAATGGTGAATCCATGACAACTTCCAATAACCTTCTTTTCCTTCAGATGCTTGGAGATGACATCCAGAATGATCTGTTCCATCACCTTTCCAGGGATAGAGGTAAGTCTGATTGTCATACAGCTTCCTGAGTCCTCCATCTTGTTTTTTTCTAAAGATCTGAGTGACATGAGCTTTCCTCTAGTCCCCAGGCGTCTCTTCTGTTCTCCACAATCTTTCAAACATGACAGAAAGGGAAGTAGCAATAACATCTGCCAACTTTCTCTGCACCTGTGGATACTTCCGGTCAAGACCTATGGATTTGTGAGTGTCCGGTTTGTCTAAATGATCTCTTGCTTGATTCTCCTTTACCAAGGGGATGTCTTCTTTTCCTCAGACTCTTACCTCCCGGGTCTGAGATTCCTGAAGGCCAATCTTAGCAGTAAAGACTGAAGCAAAGAAGGCATTCAGTGATTTGGTTTTTTCTGTATCCTCCAACACCAGGGCACCCACCTCATTCAGCAGCAGGCCCTTATTTTCCATATTCTTCCTTTTGCTACTAATGTACTTGAAGAAGTCCTTCTCGTCCTTGACATTCTCTGTTAAATTTAACTTCAAGTGAGCTTTCCTTGTTGCATCCCTACATATTCTGACACCATTCCCATATCTGTCCCAACTGTCCAGTTCCTTTTACTACATTCTAAAAGCTTCCTTCCATTTGACTTTTTACAGCACCAATTTACTCATCCAAGGAGATTTTCTGCCTCCTCCACTTGGTTTCTTACCTATAGCGACACATCAGTTTGGAGCTTATGCTTGAATATGAACTAGCCATCTTGGACTCCCCTTACTTTCTAGAGGCCTAACCTATGGGGTTCCTCCGAGAAAATCTTTGAAGAAGCTAATCTTATCTCTCCTGATGTCCAAGGTTGTCCTGCTTATTGCCCTGCTTTTTCCATACTGGGTCCTGAAGTTCATCTCATGATGACTGCAGCCGACAATGTACCCAACTTCCACATTACAAGCCAGTCCTTCTTTCTTTTTCAGTACAAGTTCCAGCAGTACATCTCTTCTCATTGGTTTCTCCACTGCCTGTGCTATAATGCCTTTTGAGCAAGTATCAGGGAGGCTGAAATCCCCTATGCAAATGAGAGTCTGTGATCATGAGTCTGCTTCCAGCTGCCTGGAGAAGGCCTTGTCGGCTCCGTCTTCCTAATTGAGTGGCCTCTAGTAACACCCACAACATTGTCCCCCATATTAACTTGCCTCTTGCTTCCTACCCTTAATCTCCCAGCTCATTTCTTAATTCACCCCTAGTCAGAGCTCAATACATTCCAGTTGCTCTGTCACGTAAAGAAAAATTCCACCTTGCTGAACTGTCTTTTCTAAAAAGTGCATGGCTATCCATGATCGTATTCATGCAAGCTGTCCCACCATATCCTTGTAATTGTAATGATATCATAGCCCTGACCACATACAGATCTCTGGTTCTTCATGTAATTATGTGAGTGAAGGACTCACTAATGAAGTTTTCTTGTTTCCCTCCTGAGTGAGTTGTTCCTTTCCTTTAAAATGTACTGGTTTGGGGTTTTTTTAAGTGGGTAGGAAGGAAGAAGGAAGTAAAACAGGTAAGTAAATAAATTAGTCTTGGATATGAGTTACTAATACGTGCTAAAGGAAATGTTTCAAAAGGCAGTAAAGAAAGTAATATCACTTCAAATCATCAGTAATTTTTAAGAAAAGAAGTATTTAACAGGCAGAAATGGTCCTAGTTTTCTACCCACCGCCCCCCCCGCCAAAGTTTTGACTATTGCTTTTAATTCCACACTCATTATCGTGTTATTATTTCAATGACTATTCTTACACTTTGTGTGCTATGTAGGACCAAAATGAGAGTAATTTCTTGTCTATAGGCACGAAACATTCTTCTTCAGCTGTTATATGTAACAAAGAATGCTGTATTCAAGGAAACTCTGCTAAACTATGTCATCTAAGAACCTGACACAATCAAGTGAAAATAAACCTTAAGTCAATTTTTGCTGTCAGGGAAAATTTACTCCATTAATCAAAATGCCTTACTATAAATCACTGGCTTCATATATATATGTTTAATAAAGACCAAATTGAGTCATTATACTCATGTAATCATCATAAACTTGTTGGATTACCCTCAACACCCCAAGATTCTAGCATGAAATGTGTGGTTGATTTAGAGTATAAAATTAAGGATGACATACACTCATGATTTAAGCCTCTGACTGTCAAAGTACTGTGTGTTCCAAGAGATTAATTACTTTTTAATTTTTAAGTAATGTTAATTTCTGGTCATGGGAGCTTATTAAATACTTTTACCTACAAACTTATTGGTAGCATACCACACATCGTCTCATCATCTTCTGAGACTATGACAAACAAAAAACTCATAGGTAGAATTTATTTTCTGTTTGGTTTTTTTTTTTTTTTTTTTTTTTTCACTAAAATTGTAGTAGAGAGTAAAAGAAGAAAGTATGTTAGACTTTCTAACATAAAAACCCATGGTAAACATGGGATTGTATTGGTCAAGAACTGAACACCTAATCAAATAAAGAGTTATGTTAATGTAGGTGTCATTTATTTATTTATTTATGTTAAGAATAATGGAAAGTAACCTGTTTGGTTAGAATTGTTTCTGGTTTACCTGTTGTGTGAGCTCTATATATTTTGGATTTGTAGAGATTTTCAAGTTTGTAATAAGTTGGCTTTCAAGCCTATCATTGTTATCATTGTTAGAATGTTAAAACTGTGACTTCAATGGAGCTGAAAATCCAACATTGACTGTCTTTGAAAATATCTCTGAAGGCACAACTCACCTTCCAGTTTTTTACCAGTGTCATATAGGAAAGGTCAATATTTCAGGGAACCGTTTGAAGATTCATGGTGAATCAAAAATATCACTGCTGTACACGATGAAAAAAAACTGATCACTGTTATTTCTGAAGTTACTGTAGCCCTTTCACAAGGAAGGCAGTTAGTAACTCTACAGTCATTTTAGCCTGTATTTGTTTATATATAATCTTACTTTTTCCCCTTAAATTCATATAACTGCTGAATGTATTTATAGACTTTTTACATTCAGGAGAAGAATTAATGATACCTAAAATCACTTCCACATCTTAGAAGAGACAGTTTATACTACTTAAGCAAAATATTTGAAATTATTCTGTATTTTTATTGTACCAACCTTCATAGAGCTGGCTTACCTCCAGTAAAGCAATTGATAAAAGACCTAGAAGTTTCTATTTTGTGATTAATGTCATATCAAACACTTCAAAACTAAAGAAAGGCACTAACAGACAATATCATTTTTGTAGTGTCATCATATTCAAACACTTGAAATTGCACAGACTGGAAATGCATATAAAGTTTGAAAATATATATAGTCATGCATCCATTCTGAGGCCTTTATTTCTTAGATACTGAACTGCTTTCTCCAGTTCTTAGAATTTTTATATAGAACAGTGAGATTAATGTTAAACCCTGCCGTTTATTTGAAAAAACCTGTATTTTAAGCAAAATTGAGTAGTTAAATCTTTCTTACTTTTTTCAAAGCCATGTGCAAGTTCAGTAAGCCTTTACTTTTCAAAAGTAATTTTTCCTAATAAACATTTTTGTTATAGTCCTATACCTCAAGTTGTTTTAAACAGACCAACAGTAAGCCATGATTAATAGCCATAACTCAAGTAAACCAATCATCCAAATTACATCATCATACTAAACCTTCAGCTTCTTACATGGATATAAGAAGTGAAGCCTCGTTCACAGCAGACAGAAGAAACATATGGCATGCTTTATTAGTCTTCTGAAGCAACTTGAAAATCCCAGGGACTTCTATGATTTTTTTTTTACTCTTCCTTATATCTACAATGTTATAGAAACCATACTTAATACAGTAGAGTGACAAGGACTGCGGATTATCCTTGCACACATAGGAGGTGTATTATGCAGTTAGAATTTGGTGGCACACTGAGAGGAAAACTCATAAATGTCACAAAGGATGAGAACACCAGGGAGGCATGAGTACAGTCCTGGTAAAGCACTCTAAAGCAAAAATCAAAACAAGCAGATCTTGGTCTGGGCTTTTTAATCATGTGCAGGGAGCAAAGCTGAAGCAGGAATAATAAATCTGTGGCTATGTTATGGCACAGAGGGAGCACTACAGTCAGTCAAGTCAATGACTTTGTTAACTGTGGTGGAAATCATTGAACATTCACCATTCACTCTCGCAAATGAAGTTATAAACCGTTGTTAAGTAATGAAATAACATAGAATTCACTAATTGTGTAGATAGAAATGGAAAGCTAGGCAAGTTTAAGCAATCTTTGCTTTAGGTGGGGTTTTCTTGTAGTGGAATGTTTAATGTGAATGTGAATGTGACTTCCTATTTTGAAACATCTATTTGCAACGAAGTAACAGGGAATTAGGAGGAAAAGGTACAGATTTGGCAGGATGCTACATAGATTTACTGATACTTAAAGCACTTACATAAACTATGTGGTTCTCTGCAGCTAAGCCCTTGGGTTTGAACAACAGATAGTCAATCTTCTTATTTCTTATCTCTACAAATGTTTTTGTCAGGAAGTAACAAACCAAACAGAAAACATAATTATTTTCAAACCATCTTCAACACATCAGAGCAACTACTTTCCTAAGGGTCACACCAAGTGTTCAAGGAGTGACCTGAAGGTTGGAAGGATACAAACAACTGTCAGAAGACGAGTTTTCAAATGTCTCCTGTGTGTGAACTCAGGCTTTCCTCAGCTTCCCAAAACAGATTGGCAGAGGCTAACTGCAGAAGATGCAATTCACCCCGAAGATGAATTATAGAGACCATAAGATAATGACCTGCAGGATTCCCATTAGACACACTCAATAGAACTCTGGGGGTACAAAGTGGTGGTCTTTTCAGAAGATCCCTGGGGACATAACTCTAATCAGTCATTCAGCTACTTCAAGGACTTTCTCTTTGTCACAAGGAAAAAAAAACTTTTCCAAGGATAGAAACAAGCAGTTTCAAATTAAGCCAGCTCTCTTTGGAAATAACTCATTTCCCTGCAGTGCTGAGGAGAAGCAGAGTCTTTACAGTGCTCTGTTCCTAAGCTAAGCAACATAAGCAAGATCACCTCTAGACACACGGAAGCACAGTATTTCTGCTAATGTTTGTGGGTGGCATTCCTGTAATAATCTGAGTTGTTTTGCTGGTTTTCCTCATATTTTGGGCAATCCCTGCATCTAAAGCTAATCAGTTCTTGACAGTTCCCAAACTTGAAAACTTAATTTTCACAACTCCTACATTGTTTATTTTCAACTATGAAGATTTCCAGATACCCTTAGAAAGAACATTTAAATTCCCTGTTGCACGCCTTTTTAAAAGCCACTTATCCATAGAGTTAAATGATAGTCACTACCTACTATGATCTATTCCTACTCCTGCGACTGACATAAATGTCCTTGATGCAAGTAGAAAACAAAGAATGCAGTTGGATTTATGTTGACAGAATTTTCTCTTTTCTCTTTCTAGAAAGAGAAGTCTTTCTTGTATAAGCCTCCCTTCAATGTTACAAACGTAACATTAGTATGCAAGCTAAAAAGCTCAACACCGCAACTAATGCCAACAAAATCTGCTGTTTATGGTTGAAGCTGGTACACAGATTTGACTCTGTTTGGATGCTTGCTATTTTTATCTCCTACTTGAATTAATGTTACATCCATTAATTATAATATGATTATGTTGGAAAACAGAGAAACTGAAGGAGGGAAGAATGATTTGAATACAGCAACTGTGGCTACACAAAGGAAGCCTATACCAAGTTCAAAATGGAAATACACACTTTGTAAAAAAACTTTTTGAGAAATGTGAACTTTCATGAAAAATGTCAGAGAACAAAAACATTTCCTTTTTCTTCAGGAATAAGTGCAATGAAATGTAAAACAAAGTGCTGAAATTATTATGAAAAAAAGGTGTTGAGCACATTTAGATATGTTTTAACTCAATGAACAAGTTACTGTATTAATTACAAATAGCGTGATGCTGCCAGATGCAACATCATGATCCACAGGTTATGCAAGACAATTAATGCCATGTCCTCATTTTGCAGATACATTATGACATGCTGTTTCAATTTATACATCTTAAGGCCAAAAATATGATAGTTTCAACAAACTCTGTACAACTTTCTATCAGTGTGCGTGGATAAACATTTTCCTAGATTATGAAATTTACCTAAGTATGAACTTAAAAAAGGGTTTAAATGTAATCTCTATCAGGCAGACGACTCAGAGAACAGAATGACCTCAAATGAGAAATTACATTCTGATTAATATCCTCAGTTGCTGCATGAGTTCCTTTTCATAACCATTTGATGATTATTGAAGAAAGGATATTGCATTGAATGGACAAGAGTCTTTATTTTTTATGACTTCTGTAAGAAAACCAAACCAAACTAAACCCCCCATACTGAACCAAAACATTCCACCTGCTCCACCCACCTGCAGCCTTGATTTTTTATCATTTTGTTCTCAAGTATGGTTGCAGACTTTAGATTTACCATTCTTTTGTATTCATTGGATTGACTAGGAGGCCCAAAGAACTGATGCAACTGATAAATTCAAGCTGGCTGCGAGTGTTGATCTGCTGGAGGGTAGGGAGGCTCTACAAAGGGATCTGAACAGGCTGGACTGCCAGGCATGAAGTTTAACAAGGCTAAATGTTGGGTCCTGCACTCAGGTCACAACAAACCTATGCAGTGGAACAGTCTAGGAGAAGACTGTCTAGAAAGTTGCCTGGAGGAGAGGGACCTGGGGGTGTTGGTTGACAGCTGACTGAACATGAGCCAACAGTGTGCCCAGGTGGCCAAGAAGGCCAATGGCATCTTGGCCTGTATCAGAAATAACATGACCAGCAGGTCCAGGGAGCTTATTCTCCCTCTGTACTCAGCACTGGTGAGACCACTCCTTGAATCCTGTGTTCAGTTCTGGGCCCCTCACACCAAGAAGGATGTTGAGGCTCAGGAGTGAGTCCAGAGAAGAGCAACAAAGCTGGTGAAGGAGTTGGAGCAGAAGTCTTATGAGAAGCAGCTAAGGTGGGTTGTTTATCCTGGAGAAGAGGAGCATATTGCTCACTATGACTGCTTGAAAGGAGGTTGTAGAGAGGAGGGAGCTAGTGCCTTCTCCCAAGTAACAGGTGACAAGACAAGACAGAATGGCCTCAAGCTCTGCCAGGGGAGGTTCAGGCTTGACAGCAGGAAAAAATTTTTCATGGAGAGGTTCATTGGGCACTGGAACAGGCTGCCCAGGGAAGCAGTTGAGTCACCTTTCCTGCAGGTGTTTAAAAGACGTGTGGATGAGGTATGCTGAGGGGCATGGTTTAGCGACTGATAGTAATGGTTGGACTTGATGATCCTCTGGGTCTTTTCCAACCTAGTGATTCTATGACATTCTTAACTTCTAAGATGTTATGTCATCAGACTGAAATTTTGTGACCTATCTTGACCCACATGAACTGAATCTGCACTGTAATATAACTGGTAACTACTATCCTTCCTGATATATCAAAACATCTCTGGAAAATAGTAATTTTACATGTTTAGAGCTTACACATGCAAAAAATGATCTTGTTATCTCACCTTTCTGTTAACTCGTGACAGGATATGAGGAAATGGAATGAAGTTGTGTAAAAAGACGTTCAGATTGTATAAGAGGCAAAAGATTCTTCACTGAGAAGGTGGTCAGTCAGTGGAACAGGCTTCCCAGAGCAGTTATCATGGAATAAAACCTGGTTCAAGGAGTTTGTGGGTGGTATTCTTACTCATAAAATTTACTTTTAAGTAGTCCTGTAAAGAGCAAAGGTTTGGACTTGATCCTTATGGATCCCTTTCAACTTGAGTAATTTTATGATTCCGTGATTTTATGAAAAATTGTAACAAGAATAAAGTTGACACAAGAGCTTCTTAACTACCTGCTAAACAAATCATAATGGCTATAATTGGAATTGCTTATCTAAAAAAGGTAAGAATTTCGTATCTGCATCTATAAAGCTAAAAGGGGAATAAAGCAAAGACTTAAATGTAAAAATGATACCATCTGAAGGGGAACAATTATTTAGAACTTAGTCAGACTATCAGTTTATTTTTCAGTCTTAATCCTTTCTCAAAAAGAAGAAAATAAGAAGCCACCTTAATATCTCAGGTCTCTTACCGGTGTTTATTCATAATCAGACAATAGCCACAGAGAAGAAAGAGTATTCTCCTGTGTTCAGGGAAAAGTATGAGTTAAATATATTCATAAAATCCAGACTGAAAATTAAGTAGAATATCTAAACATAAACTTTGGGCTGAATTATTTAGCTTTTATTAGCACATATACTGCTAGCTACATAACAACTTCTTAAAATTATACTTATCCATTGAGACAAAGCTCAGGAATCTTTCTCTTCGGAAAATATTCATGAACATCTGCACCCATGTAGTCACAGATCATATAATAAATTTTATTTGCTCTTTCCTTTCTTGGCAGCCAAGATTGGTATGAGAGCATCTTGCTCGCATCTGCTAAAAAAGCTTTTATTCTATCTATTAAACTTGAGATTTATTACTTCATGGCTAACTATACTCTACAATTTTTTTACCTTGTAGTGGATTCACTATTTTTGTTTATTGTATGCAATACAACAAACAAAGTCCAAGGAATTTCTATTTCCTTTTTTTAACTAAAGAGTGGGGGAATTGGAAGAATTTTCAATTATTATTTAGAGGGAAAATCATTTATACTTATTCTTCATTATTTATTTTCATTTGTATTTATTTTAGGGGAGACTTATAGCACTAAAATTACATTAAAACAATACACTATGGCTCTAAATTTTTTGGCGGAAACTAGTCAATAGCTTCTACAAGGTAGTGGTTTAAAGACTTCAGAAGGATTTAAAGTAGAATATTGTACTTAGCTATTATGAGGGTAAATAGGGCTGTAATTATATCATTTCAGAAATAATGCCGGAAGTTAGGAATTATTCAGAAATATTTTAATAATTTTATCTAAAAGTAGAGGTGAAAATAACACTAGCACACAACATCCTCATACAGACAGACAGACACACACACACATTTCTGTACTAAGACTCCATGTATTTGTTTCACTGAATGTTCATAGCTGATGTCACTGTGAAATTATTTCTTTTTAGTGCTGAGTGTTCAAAGATATGCTTCAAACCAAAAGTAAAGTAATTTTTTCATTATTATTATTATCATTATTATCATTATCATTATTATTATTATTTTCCACTGGAAAATGTTGCTTGATCACCAACCCTGGCATTTTAGTACATGTTGTGACATATGTATCAGGTGATATATATTTTTAGCTCTTCCTTGGTTTTTAAGGTCAGAGGGAACAACTGCAGTTAACAGCTTTGTCCCCAATGTATCTCAATCTCATCCAGTTAACTCTCCATAAAAGCCAGACTGAGACATAGCATAACTAGTCTTTTTTAAGACTATAATGCTACTGTAAGGCCTCTGGCAGTTAATAGCCCTGGCTGTTCATAATCTGTACTTCATTTATTCTCTACCTCACAGTGGTTTGTGGAAATATTTCTGCTGGATGTACTCTGGTTTGCAAAAACACAGTATAAATTCATAAAGTCAGTTTTCAACAATAAGCTAAATGTTCCCAAAATACAGAGGATCTGACCACAAACCTATCATAATAATCATATTTATTTCATCTTACTGGATATTCAATACTTTAGGACAAATAAATGGTATGTTTTACTCCTGAGTTTTGTACTGTGAATTTTTCTTTGCATATGGGATGAATTTTCTAAGAATTTATTAATAAATCTGCATGTTTCTGAATCTTTAGGAAATGGAGATTTCTCGTGTTCCTCCTGGATGTTCAAAGCAAAGAAATAATATAGACAACATAATATATATGAAGTCAAAAATAATAAAAATTGTTTCTTTCTTTGTTTGTTTGCTTTAAGAAACCAGTTTTAAGCAAGGACATGATTATGTTTATTTATTTTTATTATAGAATTTCCTTGCATTAAATTATTATAATTACCAACATTCTTTCTGTAACTCTACACTCCAGTGGAACTGAGAAAAACCACATACTCCTCTGTAGGACATACAGATGCTGAGACACAGGAACAGAATGCCCAAATATTCATGACATTTTTATCGTCAAAAGAATTCAATACATTCAAAGAAAGTGCACATTTAAAGTATTTCAGCAACAGACTGAAAACAATTTGCAGTAATTTTAATTATCCCAAAGGAAAGATTTAATGTTAATGAGTAATATTTAAGCTATCTTTTCTTCCCACCCTAACTAAGGTAAAAATATGATAATATTCAATCAGAAGCTGTTTTACAGAAGTAAAATAAGAATACCTTAATTTTAACAATTGGTGGAAGTGCTTTACCCACATATTTGACTTACGAAGTCATTTTAATTTCAACTGAAATTATAAACTTGAAAAACGATGACTGCATGTGTATTGCAAAGAATCACCACAGGTCTAAGTAGTAGTTACTTGTCTGTAAATTCTAAATATATAAACTCTGCTATGGGATGTCTATATTTGTAGAAAGTTATACATTTGATAAATGCAGTATTATTAACACGTTAAGTATTACAATTGCTTTTAAGTTTCTGACACACAAGATACATTTTAATATAAGTTTAACATATTTCCTGATAAGAAATTCTACATCCACTATTATAATTATTTGTCATATGATAAATGAGTTAAGCCATGTAATTATTTTTTCACAAACATCAGTGTGTTTTATTCTAGTTGTATCAGCAGGTAGCAGCCAAGTATAAATTCTGAGGCATTTTGTTCTGCAGGGTATATATCCTCCTGGTCACTTTGCTGGTTCCAGAGATAGCCTTGTTATGCATCCCCAGCCACACCTTGAGTTAACATTCAAGGCCCTATGTTTCTAGACTGCCAGAGGCTGAACCCATTGATGAGATTAATTATCCCATTCCTCAGGGACAGAAACAAACCACCTGCCACTTATCAAAGAACCAGCACAAGTGCAATAGCACCTAATGTCCCACCATCCTACCTGCAGGTAAAGTTGCTGCTCTGAAACCATAGGTGAGGATAAATGTGGTGGAAAACAAGCAAGGGTATGAAGGAAGGATTTAGATAAATGAGATCAGGTACAATTAGCAGCCAATTATGCTGGCAATGGCTTTTTCAAGAAAACTTTTAAAGCAAGGGTGACCATTTCTCCTTAAATGATTGGAAAGTGAGGCATTTAGAGTCTTCTGTATTTCATACTTCTAAAATACCCATAATTTACCTCTTATAAGTCAGCCCACTCTTGTTTATTTCAAGGTTGATACTCATTTTGTTTGTGATTTTCTGAGGCCTGGGAAATGTGGTTTTTAGTCAAATGCAAGCAATGTATCAAGGCCATAGTAACCTGGAAGTAGACCCTTTTTTAATCAGTATTTACATTTGATCAGATCCTGAATATTCACAGCCACAGGAGTTGCAATGATTGCAGTATGTTGTATCAGCAGAGAATAAAAGAAAAGAAATTTCTTGGAAACAGATTACACACTGTGCAGTCTGTGTCACAGCTTCAAGGAGAAAGGATATGCAAAACATAGCATAAGCTTTGTATTATAACTTAGACATAAGTAATGCATCTCCTGCCTTCATAACGTACAAACCCAAGCTATAGTTTAACACAAGATGTGATAGCACATTCAATCATAACACACTTCTGTGTGAATTATTATTAATCATTTGCTTGATTCTCCATTTTACAATGGAAAAATGCTAATTCAATTCTCCAAAAGAAATAATGTCTCGAAACTGCTGAATGTCAGGTCATTGAAACAAAATAAAGAAGTGAAAATAGCCATATACACTAGAGGTGGAAGTTGATGTGTTTAAACAAGACCGAGAAGAATTACATTATAAAACAAGTCAATTATCTACAAATTAAAGATTACAGCAATGTAGGTAGTTTTTTTAAAATTTTATTCATTAATGAATTATCAAAACTAGTAGGTTTAACATGTCACATTCTAGAAAGTGGGAATGAAGAGGAACATAACCTTGAACAGGCTATGAATTGTGGATAAAGAAACAAAAAATACTCTATGATGTTACTCATGTCATTCAATGATGGAGCATAGTCTTTTATTCTTCTATATTGTTTTTCTCTTCCTTTTGTACAAAGACACAAGAAATGTCTAAATGTCTAAATCAAAGAACAGGAATGAAAGGAAAATAGATGAATTTACATGATTTTATAATTAGCATCAGTGTAAAGTGTCCTCACATATTTCTTAACACATCCTTTGAATTAATTGAAGAAATGCAATTGTCAAATTGGCACTTAGGTTTTGCAATGAAGTTTGATGGGAAAAAAACATGAACACACCTTATTGTTTCAAGTAATGAAAGAAATAATACAATAAAATATGAATTTTCATGAGAAGATGACTGACAACCAATGAGAAACAGAATATCAGACAAAAGGTAAGGGTCAGTTTTGAAAGAGGGCCAAATATGTTTTGCAGTTTGTTCAGTTCCTGCCAAAGTAAAATTAACCACAGAGTTTTCTCTCAAAAATGGAATGTGGTGTATCATCATTTGATAAAATATGCAATTAAATTTGATGTGTTTAGAGGAGCAGATGGCTGTGCCTCAGAGTGTTCTCCCTTTGGGTTTCCAAATAGCAGAGGAAGCAGGAAGAAGAAATACAAAAAACAGTACACACTCACAAAACTTAAATTACGAGCCTTGCAAACAAGAATACTTGATACAGGGTAGAAATATTCTGAATTTCTTGCATTTGTAAACAATTTTTAAAGTTATATTTATTGGCTACTTAATATTTAAAGGGTATAAAACATGTTGGTTTTGTAATTTGTTTTCCACTTTATTTTGAATTTCTCCGTCATTGTCTGTGCATTTGAGGAAGAGTTATATATTTTCCATGCATCTACACTAGTGTAAAACATGGCTGACCACTTAGTTTGAAGTGCTTTTGTGGGAGATTTAACATCGGTCCTTCATGTCTATCGTGGCTTCAAACAGATTTCTTACTGGCATTGAAAGTGACTTTTAAAAGGTCATGTAGTTTGGTTCCTTGTTTCCCTAGAAAATTTCACATTCCCAGCATGATATCTCAGCAGCTGCAATCAGATTAGTTGCTCAGTTTCTGTTTCACAGAAAGACAGAACTCCAGAATTCATCCTATTTTGCCTAGAAGAGAAGAGCTTTGCAGTGTACTTGGCCTGTTCTTTTCCTGTTGGTAATTGTTTCTTTAAGTGCTCTGGCAGGGTGGAGTTGGGAAAGTCACAAAAGTGGTAAATGACTTTGTTGTGTTATGTTAACTTGCAGATGGGGGCAGGAGTTTGCAAGCTAGATGTGGGATAGGCGGTTGACAAAAAATGCTTGTTGCTAGGGCAGAAGTGACCAATCAATGTTTACCTTATGTTTGGCCTTCTTGGTCTATATAAACAGTGAGTTAACTCATAATAAAGACCTTCATCGGAAATCATATTGATTTGTTCATGAGGTTCACTTGCCTGTGAATGTGGACATGGCAAATGTGTAAAGGCAACCTGCACTATCAGCCACTGAATGAGTAGCAGAAAGGATTAATTCACTGACAATAAAATGATTTGCTTTTGCACTGTCAAGTGTTCAGCATTGTACCACTCCAGCTCCAGAGGTTCTTTCCAACTCATGTTACTCCATTCTGTGAGAATTCCAAATGGGTGCTTTTTTGGCAGCAGAATAAATGCAAAAATTGCCTACAATTCAGTTTGCTAGGCTTTGAAAGCTGTGAAATCCTATATTTTCTTCTGTCTTGGAAAGCAATGCTTAGTTTGTTGTTTTCTGTCTTTTCAGTTATATGTAACTGCATGATAAATTCCACAGCAACACTCTTGCCTCTTGCTATGTGCCTGGTCATTTCCTTCTTCACTGTATCATGTTTCCAGAAGTGATTCTGAGATTTTTAAAAGGAAGAGAAGGCTACAAAGGGAAATAGCAAGATGACCATTTTAGGAAAAGGAAATTCTCCAGCTACGTGTGTCAGCACTTCTTGGTTTATTATCTCCTGCAAATATAAAACCAAATTGTCAAAGTCTGATATCTCTCCAACAGAGGCTTTTATTTCCTGCATTCTGTGTGGATCTTCTGAAAACAAAATAGAAATTGAAATTTGGGAATATTAGGCTATCAGTGCAGGCAGAAGTAAAAGTGTTTATAGGGCTCTCCTCAGTCTGACCACTAAGCTTCATATGCAATGTAGGTCTTATTTTCTTCAGTTTCATTCCCTGTAAGTTCACACACCCTGAAGTTCATTTTAAGTGTCTGATTCTTGCTTCAAACACATCTACGGCAAAAGACACAAAAGTCTTTGACAGCAGCATGGCCTACTGACTCTCACCTCAAATCAAGAAAAAAACTTTAGCACTAGAATCCTCCCTGTAAACCTTTTAACAAAGGTAAACAAAAACAACACATCACTGCCATTCCAGACAGTGACCTCCTTATGCATTCCCCTGCATTACGTCTTTGGCCATTCAGCATCTCAGACTTTGGAGGTCATAATGGTTTGTTTCTGCCATCACTTTGATACTACCTTGAATAGCAGCTACGCACAAGCTCCCCGTTCTGCTTGTTTAAAGAATGCCTTGCACTGACAAGGTATAGTGCAAATGGCTAGGGTCAACTGAGCACGTTGCAATTTATTGTAGGAGGATATATGAGTGGTTCAAGGATGCTACAAAAACCTACCAGTGTGAAATCAGATCTGAGAAAACATGTGTCTCTTGGAATAATTTCAGCTACAGTAATCCATCCTGAGGTTTACAGGATTTAAAAAGGATTCAATAGGGCTTCCCTACTGCTGCACCTCCGAAAGATTAGGAAACAATTTAAAGAAGTTAAGCTGGACAAACCTCTCAAAGCTCCAAATTTGTAGTGCATTAACCCTGCCATATTCCACCTGTTTTCAGTATGTACTATAATCATTCTTGTACAATTCATATTTTTCTACTAATGACTGCACTTCTGAACACTATATGAACATATTGTAAAACATTTTGTCCTAATTCAGTATACATCTAGATGCTATTATATGCAAAATTAAAACAATTATAAAGATAACAGTAGAAAATACCTAATCTTCCTGGAACCAAGCTAATACTTGTTTGTTTCCACTCCTTTTTGTAAGATACCTAGTTTCACTGTTTAGAAAGGAACTGCCTAGTTGTTCTTATAGCATTATGTAAGGAAACTATTCTAATTCTGTAAAATACTGAATCACACTAAGTATCTCCAGATTCAAGTCTATGTGTCATTCATCTGAAGTTTTTGCCTTCAATAAACTGTACAAGTCATATTTTGCAGCCCCATTTCTCCCATACCTCTCCAGAATTAAAAGTACTTTGGAGAATAAAACTGAAATTTCAAGTGTGTTTGCTTTTATTGTGTGTGACTGATTTCTCCTTTTTGGTTTTTTTTTTTTTTTTGGAGGGGGGGGGGTTGTTGGAGTTTTTTGGTCAGTAGTTGCCTTTTAACCAATAGAAACCTTACTATTTTTATTTTCCCATTTGTAATTAAGAAAAACTATGCAATTCTAAATAACAACTCTTATATTTTTCTGTAATATTCATTTACTCCTTTTTTTTTAATGGTGGTTGTGTGTATATTTTCTTCTGCTTTTGTTTCCTGGACTGACTACATGCAGAAATCATTTACCTTTAAAGCTGATATAATTATAAACTATTACACTTATTACATTTTCCGCTGTAGCTATTAATACAAAGTTAAAGCATTCCTCCAGGTCTGTCAAACACACACACACTCAGGTCAACTTGGTCACTGCAACCCTGTCTTATTCAATATTCCGCCTGAAGAATAAAGAAAAGAAAATCTAAACAGGCATTTTACGTTGCACACTAACAAAACAAATAGCATGGATGTAATCAGCGTGAGACTGGGATAACATAATGGAATAGAGAAAAAAGAGAAATAAGAAGTATGGTCCTACTTTCCAAAGCACACTGTTCATGGAGTAATTTTAATTTATTTTTCTTGTCAAGAAAACACTTTACTCTGCAATGATGATACAAGACTGATGAATTTGGGAAGAGCAGCATGGAATAAGCAAGACTTTTTTGACATAAGTAATTGAACAAATCAGCTGGATACTGTGTTTGTATCAATGACATTTTCAGAGACCTAGAAAACACTTTATCTTTTAAATCTGACTCATTTTTGACCACAAACAGTAATAAGAAATAATGCTCATGTGGTAAAGCACCTACACATCAGCAAAACTTAGTGTAAGAAATGTCACTGATTAAAATTGATTTCTTATGTTCTTGAGTATTTTCAATATGTACTCCTAATTCAACTTTTCTTGTTGTGCCACTGAATAAGTTTATATCAAATTTAAGGGAAAAATAACTTTGAAAATCTTGCCTTTAAGGGAACCTGAACATAAAGAGATTTATATTTTTTTAAAAAAATGTGTTGTAATATAAAGATTTTGCAGGAAAGTCCTTGCTTTTCATTAAGATATTCTCAAAGGATAAGATGAAATACACTTCCTTAGCACTTAGCCCAGTTGGATCAGCAAGAGAAAGCTCTCCATGTACTAACACTAGTTTGCTTACCTTTATGCAGGTAGCTTAGTCATAGCAAATCACTGCTTCATCACGATCAAGCAAAATGCAACTTTTACATCAGATATCAAAAATATTTTTTACTTTTATGTGTAAAAATAAGCCTTTTAAAAAAAAGAAAAAAGGAGAAAGAAAATTGGTTGTAAAGGGGATCGTGAAGCTAGAATCAATATTTGAACTCAAACTTTCAAGGATATATGAGCACACACAAAGTGAGAATGAAAACGTAACAGTTCTTTTCACAATAGAACAAGTCTCTAAATGAATAATAAGTTGTATAGGTGGCCAAAGCATAGAATATTTTTCCTATGAAACGTAATCCCTTCTGTGATTTATTAGTCTTTTATTTCCTGCAATGTAATTTCATTATATGTGAATAGTGCACAAATTCAAGGAAGGATGAAGCCTTTCAGAGGAAAGGAGGAATAAAAATCTCCCTTTCTTCTCTTTAAAACACAGAGTAAGTCTGTTTTGCAAAGAAAAATTTCCAAAAGTATAGAATCATAGAATCACCAGGTTGGAAGAGACCCTTCGGATCATCGAGTCCAACCATTCCTATCAAACTCTACACCAGCACACATAATTAATATCTTGCATTTTTTACAGGTAACAGCTACAAAGACATCCAACAAAAAATAACAAGGGAGTTACACTTTTTTTTTTCAGAAATTCATTGAAATGTGCAAGTTCTTTCCAGAAGAACCCCAGTGTCTCCTGTCTCATATGCCAGTTCTAGGAGCATAGACTATTTTTTACGCATTAATATTCTCACATTTGTACGAAAAATCCTTATGAAAATTTCTAATAGTGTTTAAAGAGTAAAATATTCATTATATCAAATTGTCGTCTTTTCTCCAAATGTATTTACTTTCTTGTTTCAAGAGTAATATTTGTCTAATTACAGGAGAACTCTTGAACAATATGAAACATACAAGAAAATTCAAGTTTCAGAAGACATTTTTCAACCACGTAACAGTTTCTGATCTGGTGATTTACATCACTATTAGACAAAAAGAATTAATTTGAGTTTATACCTTTATTTTGTGATTAAACTCACATGTGCTGACTTGTAAGTAAACAAAAGTGCCGCATCTGGAAGTAGTGGCCCCAGACACTTATGTGGAAGTTTTTCTTCCAATATATTCAAGTGAGACCAAGATGCCCTCCTGGACTTGCTGTTTGTGAACAGAAAAGGCCTTGTGGGGGATGTGGCAGTAGGGGGATGCCTAGGACTAAGTGATCACGAGATGATAGGGTTTTCTGTCCTAAGCGAAGTGAAGAGGGTACTACTGAAGGACAGTAGCATTAAATTTCGAGAGGGCAGACTTTAAACTCTTTAGAAGGCTGGTCTCATGCGAGACAGTATTTAAGGGCAAGGGAGCCCACGCGGGCTGGGAGATCTTCAAAAAGGACATCCTAGCAGCTCAGGAGAAAGTCATCCCCGTGTTCTGGAAAAAAAGCCAGCAGGGGAAAAAACAGCGTGGTTGAGTAGAGAAATCTTAAGTGACATTAGGAAGAAAAGGAATGTTCATAGGTTCTGGAAGAGGGGACAGGCCTCTTGGGTGGACTACAGGAGGGAAGTGAGGTTGTGTAGGGAAAAAATCAGAGGGGCTAAGGCTCAACCAGAAATCAGATTGGCTAAGTCCATGAAGGACTTTTCATAAATACATAAATAACAAAAGGAGAACTAGGGAGACCATACAGTCCCTTTTAGACACAGAGGGAACAACGGTGGCAGGGGATGAGGAGAAGGCTGAGGTACTTAATGCCTTCTTTGTTTCAGTCTTTAATTGTAAAGAAAGCTGTTCCCTCTGTGTACAAACCCCAGAACTAGAGGAGCAATACGAGGCTCCCATCGTCCAAGAGGAGGTGGTCAGAACCTTACTTGCCCAACTGGACACACACAAGTCTGTGGGGCCAGATTCACCCAAGGGTATTGAGGGAGCTGGCGGATGTATTGGCCAGACCCCTTTCCATCATCTTCCAGCAGTCGTGGAAGACTGGGGAGGTACCTCTGGACTGGAGGCTGGCTGATGTTGTGCCCATCTACAAGAAGGGTCGCAGGGAGGATCCGGGAAACTACAGGCCTGTCAATCTGACCTCAGTGGCAGGGAAAGTCATGGAGCAGGTGATCTTGAGTGCTATCATGAAGCACTTGCAAGAGAACTGGGTGATCAGGCCCAGTCAACATGGGTTCACAAAAGGCAGGTCTTGCCAAACCAACCTTATCGTCTTCTATGACAAAGTGACTCGGCTGCTGGACAAGGGAAAGGCTGCAGATGTGGTCTTTCTGGACTTCAGTAAAGCCTTTGACACAGGATTCTGCTATGGAAACTGTCAGCCTCTGGCCTGGACAGACACACACTCTCCTGGGTAGAAAACTGGTTGGCTGGCTGGGCCCAGAGAGTGGTGGTAAATGGTGTTAAGTCCAGCTGGAGGTCAGTGACAAGTGGTGTTCCCCAGGGTTCAGTGCTGGGTCCAGCCCTGTTCAATGTCTTCATCAATGACCAGGATGAAGGCATTGAGTGCACCCTTAGCAAGTTTGCAGATGACACAAAGCTGTGTGCAAGTGTCGATCTGCTGGAGAGTAGGGAGGCTCTATAAGGGATCTAAACAGGCTGGACCACTGGGCAGTGTCCAATGGCATGAGGTTTAACACGGCCAAATGCCAGGTCCTGCAATTGGGGCACAACAACCCTATGCCGAGCTACAGACTGGGAGAAGTCTGGCTGGAAAACTGCCAGGAGGAGAAGGACCTGGGGGTGTTGGTTGACAGCTGACTGAAGATGAGCCAGCAGTGTGCCCAGGTGGCCAAGAAGGCCAATGGCATCCTGGCTTGTATCAGAAACAGCATGACCAGCAGGTCCAGCGAGGTTATTCTCCCTCTGTACTCAGCACTGATGAGGCCACTCCTTGAATCCTTTGTTCAGTTCTGGGCCCCTCAACACAAGAAGGATGTTGAGGCTCTGGAGTGAGTCCAGAGAAGAGCAATGAAGCTGGTGAAGGGTCTGGAGAACAGGCCCTATGAGGAATGGCTGAGAGAGCTGGGATTGTTTATCCTGGAGAAGAGGAGGCTGAGAGGAGACCTCATTACTTTCTACAACTACCTGAAAGGAGGTTGTAGAGAGGAGGGGGCTGACCTCTTCTCCCAAGTGCCAGGGGACAGGACAAGAGGGAATGGCCTCAAGCTCCATCAGGGGAGATTTAGGCTAGAGATTAGGAGGAAGTTTTTCACACAGAGGGTCATTGTGCATTGGAATAGGCTTCCCAGGGAGGTGGTTGATTCACTCTCCCTGGAGGTGTTTAAGGCATGGGTAGACGAGGTCCTGAGGGACATGGTTTAGTGTTTGATAAGAGTGCTTGGACTCGATGATCCAATGGGTCTCTTCCAACCTGGTTGTTCTATGATTCTAAGACTTCCCTGCATACTTTCATATATCACTGTGTTCCCAAAAGATGCAATGTAGAGGCCAGAAAATTTAGGTTTTATGGAACAAATTTGTCATGTTTCCTGAAATCATACCTGTTGATTATCATAGAGTGATAGAATGGTTTGGATTGGAAGGAACCATGATGGTCATCCAGTCCACCCCCACTACAGTTAGCAGGGATGTCTTCAGCTAGATCAGGCTGCTCAGAGCCCCATCCAATTTGGTCTGGAATGTTTCCAGGGGTGGGGCACCCACCACCTCTCTGGGCAACCTGTTCCAGTGATTCAACACCCTCAACAAAAAAAAAAAAAAAATTCTTCCTAATACCTGGTCTAAATATCTCTTCTAGTTTGAAACCATTACTCCTTTTCCTGTTGCTACAGGCCTGCTGGAAAGCCTTTTTCCATCCTTCTTATAAGCCCACTTCAGGTGTTCAATGGCTGTAATAAGGTATCCTCAGACTCTTCTCACCTGCAGTCTGAACAAACCCAATTCTCTCGGTCTCTCTTCATCTGGGAGGTGTTCTGGACTTTTGATCATTTAAGTGGCCCTCCTCTGACCTGTTCTGACAGGTCCATGTCTTTCTGTGCTGAGGGTTCCAGAACTGGATGCAGTATTTCAGATGTGGTCTCACCAGAGCAGAATAGAGGGGAAGAATCACCTCCTTTGACCTGCTGGCAACACTTCTTTTGATATAGTCCAGGATACAATTGGCCTTCTGGGCTGCAAGTGTATATTGTTGGCTCATGTCTAGCCTCTTATCCACCAGGACTCCCAGGTCTTTCTCCACATGGCTGCTCTCAATCTCTTCATCGCCCAGTCTGTATCAATGCTGAGGGTCACTCAGGTCAACTCAAGCACAGGACCTTGCACTTTGCCTTGTTGAACGTCCAGAGGTTTTCATAAGCCTACTTCTTCAGCTTGTTAGGGTCCCTCTGGATAGCATCCTGTCTCTCAAGTGACTTACTAAATTTCAGTAGTGGCAACAAGATCATAAAGTATGAAGATTAAGGAGTATTTGGTATCATTAAGTATTTGTTTATCTCATTAAATATAAACAAGGTTTAATCTGTTCACATTCTCCGTTACAAACAAAAAATACCATGTATGTTAGACAAGAGTTTGAAAAGACCATTTAATTGTATTTCACATTAAATTGAAGACAGACAAATAGCAAATCAAGTTATGCAGAAGATTTGTGATCATACAACAGTCATTTACAGACTATCTGAAAAACCTAGCCTGTGCAAACTGTGATTTCTTGTGTAAACTAAATCAATCTTAAGGGTAAGGGAGCCCACGAGGGCTGAGTGCTCCTCAAAAAGGAAGTCCTAGCAACTCAGGAGCAAGAAGTCCTCATGTTCTGAAAAAAGAACTGGCAGGGAAAAAAACAGCTTGGTTGAGTAGGGAGACCTTGAGAGACATCAAAAAGAAGAAGAATGTCTATGAGCTTTGGAAGAAGGGACAGGCATCTTGGGTGGACTACAGGAAGGAAGTGAGATCATGCAGATTAAAAATCAGGAAGGCTAAGGCCCAACTAGAAATCATATTGGCAAAGTCTGTGAAAGATAATAAAACAATCTTTCCATAAATGCATTAACAATAAAAGGAGGACCAGGGGAAACATTCAGTCCCTATTGGATGCAAATGGAACATGTGTGACAAAGAATGAGGACAAGGCTGACATACTTAATGCCTTCTTTGCCTCTGTCTTTAATAGAAATAGAGGAAGTTGATCCCTGTGTTTACACACCCAGGAGTCAGAGGATCAAGACAAACTCCCATGATCCATGAGGCAGTGGTTAAGAGACTTGGTTGCCCAGCTGGATATTCACAAGCCTATGGAGCTGGATGGCATCCACCCAAGAGTATTGAAGGAGTTGGCAGACATGTTGTTAAACCCCTTTCTGTCATCTTCCAACAGTCTTGGAAGACTGGGGAAGTTCCACTGGACCAGAGGCTGGCTGATGTTACACCCATCTACAAGAACAGCTGCTGGGAGGATCCAGGGAACTGCAGGCCTGTCAGTCCAACCTCAGTGCTGGGGAAGGTCATGGAATAGGTAACTTTGAGTGTTATCATACAGCGCATGCAAAAGAACTGGGTGATCACAGCCAGTTGACATGGGTTCATAAATGACAAATCTTGCCAAAGTAACCTGGTTGCATTGTATGACAAAATGACTTGCCTACTGGACAAGGGAAAGACTGTGGATGTGGTCTTCCCAGACTTTAGTAAAGCCTTTGACACAGTTCCTCACAGCATTCTGCTTTGGAAAACTGGCTGGATGGCTGGGCCCAGAGAGTGGTGGTAAATGGCATTAAAGCCAGCTGGAGGTCAGTTACAAGTGTGGTTCCCCAGGGCTCAATTGAACCGGTCCAGCCTGGTACAATGTCTTTAAGAACTTGGATGAAGGAACTGAGTGAACCTTTAGCAAGTTTGCAGATGACACTAAGATGGGTGGAAGTGTCGATATACTCGAGGGTAGGGAGGCTCTGCAAAGGGATCTGAACAGGCTGGACTGCTGGGCTGAGACCACTGGCATGATGCTTAACACAGCCAAATGCCGGGTCCTGCACTTGGGGCACAACAACCTTATGCAGAGCTACAGACTAGGAGAAGTCTGTCTAGAAAGTGGTCTGGAGGAGAGGGACCTGGGTGTGTTTGTTGACAGCTGACTGAAGATGAGCCAGCAGTGTGCCCAGGTGGCCAAGAAGGCCAATGGCATCCTGGCTTGTATCAGAAACAGCATGACAAGCAGGTCTCCCTCTGTACTTGGCCCTGTTGAGACTGTATCTGGAATCCCTTGTCCAGTTCTGCGTCCCTCAACACAAGAAGGATGTTGAGGCTCTGGAATGTGTCCAGAGAAAAGCAACGAAGTTGGTGAAGGGGCTGGAGAACAGACCTTATGAGGAATGGCTGAGAGAGATGGGATCATTTAGCCTGGAGAAGATGAGTATGAACGGAGACCTCATTGCTCTCTAAAAGTACCTGGAAGGAGGTTGTAGAGAGGAGGGATCTGGCCTCTTCTCCCAACTGACAGGGGACAGGATGAGAGGGAATGACCTCAAGATCCTCCAGGGGAGGTTCAGTATTGACATCAGAAAATTTTTTTCACAGAAATGGTCTTCAGGCACTGGAATAGGCTGTCCAGGGAGGTGATTGAGTCACCTTTCCTGCAGGTGTTTAAATACATGCGGATGAGGTGCTGAGGGTCATGGTTTAGTGTTTGATAGCAATGGGTCTTTTCCTGCCTAGTGAGTCTGTGATTCTATTCGTCCATAAAACACTCTAAATCCTAGACCTTTACTGTCATTATATTAAGGAAATTCATCTTTAAACATCCATGTATTTGAGCTACGTTTTCACATTCAGTTTTGGAGAGTAAGTGGGCAAGTCATGTTTTCTGGTCATCCTCCTGGAGAAAAAACTAATAGAGAAAGAGAAACAGGAATTACAGCTAGAATAAAATCCATTCACAAAAAAACCCTGCCAGGATCAGAAGACAAAAAATAAGCATGTCTGAAGGTGAAAATTGTTTCCAAATAAAATCTAAATGCCATAATTTTTTCTTTGTTTATATCTCTTATCTCTAGCGACACAGAAGTCATCTAATTGGCTAGAACTTAATTTTCTTTTTAAAATATATCCAGTATGAAAAAAATACTCAAAAGTGACAAAAGGGAAAAAAAAATAAGGTGTCTATCAAATAGACCTTGTTGGTGTCCCTCAACCATACCTAGGAGCTATATGATGGGGATCCAAATTCCCTCAGAAATATTAAGAACATAGCAGATACTACAGCAACCTTTACTCTTCACCTTGTATTCTCATACTGAAAAGGTAACACAAAATCACCTGGTCTGCTCAGGGGTGTTGTATTACCATGGATTACATGGACCCAAGGCATGAGCCTGCTTACCGGCCTGCCCCGGAGCAGAGCTCAGTATCCTAGTGCAACCTCCTGAGCCATGCAGCTCCAATAATATTTTCCACCATGTGAAAGATTTTCTTTTTTCCATCTTCTTTTAAAATTATTAAGCTGTTCATAGCTCCTGCACATAACATTCCTTTGTTTGCTGCAATGAGAATTTTACAAGAATGTTTAAGGTGTAGAGTGAGTGAATATGCACAGCAGCAAATAGCACTTGGATTTGGACATCTCCAAGTATTCTCAGACAAGAGTAACTGAAACATGCCCAAAGGAATCATTGCAAGCTATTTGATTACAAATCTCTCTCAAACAGGGATAAAATTAAGAATATTTGAGCATACTGAAATATATATTTTAAAAGTCTCTTTTAAAACATCCTTGAATGAGAGATCTAAATCTAGTGTTGCAAAAGTATAGTCTTTTTCAACTACAAAAAAATAAAATAATAGAATAACAATTTTGCTACTCTTGTTTCCTACAAGAATGGCATTTTTTTGTAGTAAAAATAATATTTTTATAACTTTTATAATAATATTTTAAAGATAAATAATTGACGTTTTTATTCATATCTTGACTTCACAAATCTTGGGTTTATTCCTATTTCCTTTTAAGAAAATATATAGGAATTGTAAAACAGTTTTAAAATTAAGATATTTAAAGTATTTTAAACCAGATAGAAAACTCATTGTTATCCTTCTTCACCTTACGTTTAAACTGATCTTTCTCTCTTTCATCCACTTCCATTCTGAAAATGAGAATTTAAAATGTATTTGCCTCACCTCCTGAATATCAGGGTTGATCACATACATATACATGATGTTTCCTCTGTACCTCTTGTATGATCAGGTACCAAAGACACAGGCTTTATCTGGAGCAGAAAGCCTTCTAGATCTGCTGTATAGAGACGTGGTAGAAAGAGTTATATGCAGATTTGCTACAATAACTGAGAATGTCTTGGTTTTCTAGCATTATACCTAGTCATTACAACATTTTTTAACAGAATTTTTACATATGAATAATCTACACTATCTGTTTAGTGTAAAAAATCACAGAAATAATGCAATCTGAACACAGAATTATTACTTTTTCTGATGTATTTTATGAACATGTGCTTAGAATAAAAGTCAGTTCCTGGAATAAAATATGTATTTAGGTCCAATCTGAAGATTAGTAAACTTGAACTGTTCTCACACATCCTAACCCTTCAAAAGGCCATATATGAGAAAACCCCTTATCAACCATGTTATTTGAATAGCAAACTACATAGGAAATACTGCCCTTTTTTACTCTGGTGGTTTTAAGAAACAGCTGTGATAATACAGAATGTTAGAAGTACAATATTTTAAACAGATGTGGTAGATAAACACACAATGGAATAAGACTGGAGTAGTTTTGGTGTTTGGTCACATGTGAGACTATGCACTGCAAAACAAATGAAAACAGGGCAGATAACATTTATGCCTCAAAAGACAATGGTTACATACTTAAAAATTTCATGACACATTCATTGTCAGCTCTTTCTTCTGTAGTTAGTTCATAGAAATCTCTGCATTATGTATGAGATCTGAAAAAGGCACAAGCAGGTAATACTGGCTTCTAAATGTTAATTTTAATTCTGGTCTCTCGGCAGCTACAAAGGTAATTGTTCTATGATTCTATGATTCTATGAAAAAGCACGTTCACTTAGGGAGGAGCCAAAGTTCATATTACAAAGACTATGGATATGTCAGAGAATTTAAGAAAAACTAAATGCCTCTATGGCACAATTTGATCTGATTATTTTCTACTGATTCATAGAATTAAAATATGTGTTTTTCTGTCACACCTTCTTTGAAGCTAACTTTGGATGTCAATATTTTGGAAAATATCTAGTAAAATTAAGCAATTTAGTCAAAACTGTTGCTTATACTATACATGCTACACAGTTTCCAGGGTAAAGTATTATTTTTAAAAGCCGACTAACTAGTTGAAAAGCTCTTGTTTTTTATTTTTATGTACAGGCATTCCAGCAGCAGCTGATTTCTTTACCTACAGTTCAATGTTTCAAATAAACGGCTTTTAGAAATTGAGTTTCTGGAGAGATTTACATCAGATGGACTTTAAATTAGTTTTATCCATCCAAATATATCCCCAAAGACAGTGTGATTTCTCAATAATGAAGTTAGTTTACTAGAATACCTTTCTGAACAAAAAGAGAATATTGATGGGAAAATACTATTAAATTTGGAAGCCTACAGTATCCTAAAATATAAGTTAATCTTATGCATTTTTATTTCCCAGGAGCCAAACAATTACATGCTTTGTTTGAAACCTACAATTTCTACATAGCAGACTGCTGGAATAAAATTGACTCCCTCAGACAGAAGAGATATGATAAAACCGAAGTGAGTTAGTAATAAGTGAGTTTGTTCATAGTGATAGAACACAGAGAGAATCTTAACTACACCTAGTTTAGGGCTATTTCTAAATACAAGTTTGTTCAGAAATACCTTTCAGTCATCTGAAAAGTTCTCATAATATATTATTTGCAAGGTGGTGGTGGTGGATACTGAAGTCCTTAACATCTTAGAAAACAACTCAGAGTAATCTGCAGGAATGGATCTTCAAGCAGTGATCTGAGGAGGAGTTTGAGAAGATTTTATTCTTGAAACAAACAAATAAAATAAGCCCAGACTCCTGATAAGCAGGGTTTTTTTAGTCAAAGTTTTATGATCTGCTTGTCAATTCTTAAATAATTACAAAAAGCCACAAAGTAGATCTCTAACTGTCTAAAAGTAAAGCAATCAAGGAGACTATGGTAGATAGAGGTGAATGTCAGAGTTCCTGAAGTGTAAGAGATGTCAAAAAACATGAAAAGGCATCAGTTATTTCATTTCTGCCAAGGATAAAACAGATAAAACTCAGACAGGGAAGAATTACCAAGCAATTAAAATACTATTCAATACTGACTTCTATGATATTCAGAGCTCTCTGGACTTTTCAAGTTATTACAGTATATGGAGCTTAACAGGCATTGACTATATCATGCCATATTCTCACTTGAAATGACTTATTATCTACTGCAAATCAGCAGGAAGATGTCTCCTTCTCTGCATTTTACAACTAATAAGAAACATAGACATGGATATGTACTGTTTATTCCCTTTGTAATGCAAATTTATGTATACATTTTATATAAAATTGACCTAAAATAACCTACTTCCCATTTTCTTTAAACTTTGCAAAAGAAAATTATAATCCAAGGTAAAGGGAAACACAAGGTTTTTTATACACATTTATGCTAATTTATATACATTCTACAGCATTTTACTTTTTACAAAAAAACTTTTATTTTTAGTTTTCTTTTTGTAAAGATAGAGTCTTCATTTAATATCTAGTCAGTGTCTGGCAACCTAGAACACTGTTCACCTAATTGATCACCCAAGGACACAGGTTAAAATTATTAGAAGTTGAATATAACAGGGATTTACAAGATGAAGGACAGAAGACCTCAAAACCTGAAAAAGCAAAGGATGCTTGAGTTGTCATAGCTGAGATGGAGTACACCAGAAACGCATGAAAATTAAACACATCAGTAATCTTGGTGTTAAACATTTGGATTGGCCCTTGAAATAGAGCAATCACTTAAAGTGCTGAGCACATTGAATTCCCTTGAGCTTGAATTCTTCCAGATATAGTTCACTGTCTTGCATATTTGCTTTTTAACTATTTTAGTCTCTTATTTAAAATTGTTCAACAAATTCTTGCTGATCCTAGTCTGCCAAACCAAATGTAAACATAATTAATCATACAGTTTTTAAATGTTCCTGACCTGAAACAACTTTTTTTACAGAGAAAAATTTGAGAAAAATTGAAGTTTTGAGTTGCTAAAGAGTTAACATCTCTACAGTAAGTATTAAATATCAAAAGAATGAAAGAGAAAAAGTGACTGTTATTGAAACATAGAATCATACAATCATCTGATTGGAAAAGTCCTCCTGGATGATCAAGTAAACCATTCCTATCAACCACTAAGCCATATCCCTGGGCTTCTTGTCTATCCGTCTTTCAAAAACCTTCAGGGATGTGACTCAGCTGCCTCCGTGGGTAGGCTATTTCAGTGCCAAAGACTGTTCCTGTGAATAATTCTTTTCCTGATGTCAAGACTGAACCTCCCCTGGCAGAATTTGAGACCATCCTTTCTTGTCCTTCCCCTGTCACTTGGGAGAAGTAAGCTTCCTCCCCACTTTCAGGTAGTTGTAGAGAGAAATAAGGTCACCCCTCAGTCTCCTCTTCTCAAGACTAAACAATGCCTCAGATGCTCCTTATAAGACTTGTTCTTCCATGCCTTCACTAGCTTTGTCACTCTTCTCTGGACACACTCCAGAGCCTCAACATCCTTCTTGTGGTGAGGGGCCCAGAACTGGACACAGTATTCGAAATGCAGTCTCACCAGTGCTGAGTACAGACAGAGAATATCCTCCCTGGACCTGCTGGTCATGCCATTTCTGATACAAGCCAAAATGCCATTGGTCTTCTTGACCACTTGGGCATACTGCTGGCTCATGTTTAGTTGACTGTCGACCAACACCCCCCAGGTCTTTCTCCTCAAGAGGTAGAAGATCGCTAGAAACTCTTCCTCTAGTCTGTAGCACTGCATATGGTTGTTATACCCCAGGTGCAGGACCTAGCATTTGACCTTGTTAAACCTCATGCCATTGGATTCTGCCCAGCGGTCCAGCCTGTTCAGATCTCTTTGCAGAGCCTCCCTACCTTCCAGCAGATCGACACTTCCACCCAGCTTAGTGTCGTCTGCAAACTTGCTAAAGGAGTACTCCATGCCTTCATCTAGGTCATTGATGAAGACATTGAACAGGGCTGGACCTAGCAATGAACCCTGAGGAACATCAGTTTTAGGTGGCCTTCAGCTGGATTTAACACCATTTACCACCACCCTCTGGGCCCGGCCAGCCAACCAGTTTTCCATCCAGGAGAGTGTGTGCCTGTCCAGGCCAGAGGCTGACAGTTTCTGTAGCAGAATGCTGTGAGAAACTGTGTGAAAAGCTTTACTGAAGTCCAAGAAGACCACATCCACAGCCTTTCTCTCATCCAGTAGTTGAGTCACTTTGTCATAGAAGGTGATCAGGTTATTTTGTCAAGACCTGCCTTTTGTGAACCTATGTTGACTGGACTTGATCACCCAGTTCTCTTGCATTTGCTGTCTGATAGCACTCAAGATCACCTGTTCCATGACTTTCCCTGGCACTGAGGTCGGACTGACAGGCCTGTAGCACCCTGGATCATCCCTACTTCTTGTAAATGGGTATGACATCAGCCAGCCTCCCATCAAGTGGGAAACGTGGAATGTCACTGCTTTCTTAACGAAACTCTCTGCAAATGTCGCATAACCATAGCTAAAAATCTATTGCCCATATCTGTACTTTGAATTCTCAGTGTGTTTCATACAAAGATACCAAAATCATGTATCAAGTATGCACTTTGCAGCCATGTCTATGTCTGCAAATGTTGTGTCCACTCCAAACAAAATACTGGGTTTATCCCAGGCATATGTTTTAAATAATGTAGGGATAGTGTGCAGTCCAGAATTATTTATTATGCACATCTGTAAAAAATGTTATATTTTAAAAAATACATATTTTGTTATAACTTAACCTTATTTAATTAGGGGAAGGGAGAATCCTGAGAGTTTTAACAAATCAGTTTGATTCTTTAATAAAAAAGAAAACAAAATCCTCAACACTCAATTAAGTCCAGATTGTAAGAAGGTAAGAACTATGGATTTTTCTAATTGGAGGTAAGTTTATCTATGGTATGATACCAAGGAAGACAGCACATAGCATTTTGCAGCCAACAGAACAAGGAAAGTGCGGTCCAGTTGAAGCAATCAAGTTACCTTCCATAGTTCTACATAATCACAGCCTTCCAGTCCTTTCTTCCCACAAGTCACAATCCTCAGCTTTCTCTTGGCATGAGAAAACTGCAGTTTCAAAGCCTGCTGTTTTAATCTTGCACACAGATCCTGGATGCTTATATCTCTTTGAATGTGATATTTCTAAAGCGCTAGTGTTTGTATGTTTGGATAATATTCCCATCTGCCTATATTTGCTTGCACTTCCCATCTGTGTACAAAGAACATGCCAAATAGCAGTTTTGAAGCCAAGACAAGTTTTCTGAATTTACTACTAGTAAGATATCCTTATCTTAATGGAGCCACTGTTTCTATCAAATTCTTTCATTCTCTCCTGCTATTTATGAAGTCTAGCAGTTGAACAAAAATGCTGTTTTCTGTCAAGATTCAGTACTTAGTTGTGCTTTCTGGTATAATGTAAAGGGTGGGATTTGGAACTTCTATTGACTATGCTTTACCTCTTCATAGAATCATAGAATCATAGAATAATCAGGTTGGAAGAGACCCATCGGATCACAGAGTCCAACTACTCCCATCAAAAACTAAATCATGTACCTCAGGACCTCATCTACCCATGCCTTAAACACCTCCAGGGAAGGTGAATCAACCACCTCCCTGGGCAGCCTATTCCAATGCACAATGACCCTCTGTGTGAAAAACTTCCTCCTAATGTCCAGCCTAAATCTCCCCTGGCAGAGTTTGAGGCCATTCCCTCTTGTCCTGTCCCCTGTCACTTGGGAGAAGAGGTCAGCTCCCTCCTCTCTACAACCTCCTTTCAGGTAGTTGTACAGAGTAATGAGGTCTCCTCTCAGTCTCCTCTTCTCCAGGATAAAAAATCCCAGCTCTCTCAGCCATTCCTCATAGGGCCTGTTCTCCAGACCCTTCACCAACTTCATTGCTCTTCTCTGGACTCACTCCAGAGCCTCAACATCCTTCTTGTGTTGAGGGACCCAGAACTGAACAAAGGATTCAAGGAGTGGCCTCATCAGTGCTGAGTACAGAGGGAGAATAACCTCGCTGGACCTGCTGGTCATGCTGTTTCTGATACAAGCCAGGATGCCATTGGCCTTATTGGCCACCTGGGCACACTGCTGGCTCATCTTCAGTCAGCTGTCAAACAACACACCCAGATCCCTCTCCTCCTGGCAGCTTTCCAGCCAGGCTTCTCCCAGTCTGTAGCTCTGCTTTGGGTTGTTGCGCCCCAAGTGCAGGACCCGGCATTTGGCCGTGTTAAACCTCATGCCATTAGACTCTGCCCAGCAGTCCTACCTGTTTAGGTCCCTTTGCAGAGCCTCCCTACCCTAGAGCATATCGACACTTCCACCTAGCTTAGTGTCATCTGCAAACTTGCTGAGGGTACACTCAATCTCACTGTCTACATCACTGATGAAGATATTAATCTGCACTGGTCCTACTGCAGACCACTGAGGGACACCACTTGTCACGGATCTCAGTCTGTGTTTTGATCCATTGACCAGTACTCTCTGACTAGAGGGAATGGCCTCAATTTTGAAATGCAGATGGACAAGAGATAGGAACTTCAGTCTTCTCCATCCCATATGAGAACTTTGTAATCAGCATAATACAGTATGGAAGCAGAAAAACAGTTCTTTTCACCTAGCTACTTTTTATAACTCCAGTTTAATTTTGGGAAAGTAAAACAGATGTCTATGCCCTTAAGAAAGATGACAGTTGTCCTGCTGTCCCCTGTTCACTAGCTTCGTGTATTTCTTTCCAGGTGAGGGAACTGTTAACTGAAAATTTAGCATAAAGACCAAGAAACGTTCCCCGCAGTTTCACAGACATGACTAAAATGCCTTAGCTCTTATTGCACTACTCAGTTACCAGCTCAGATCTGAAGCATCCTCAAGGTGTACTTCTCTCTCTACAGAACTTCTCTCTCTACAGAGAGTCCATGGGAACACTACAGTGAAGGTTCTCCAACATTAGGGCTCTCTTTGGTGCATTATCAGGATGAAAACCTGCAAGACCTCACAAACTGCTTGTGTCAACTGTGATCACCAGCTGGAAGCAGAATATGTTGAGCATACACAAATGAAGTTTAATTCTCAATTCCTGGAGAACACGTATTAAAACAACAAAAGAATAGTTATGCCCTTATTTACCACAGTCCCCCGGCATTTGGCCTTGTTAAACCTCATGCTGTTTGTCTCAACCTGGCACAACAATTATCAGCACAACATTTCTACATACTGGAAATTGTTTCATCTTTATTTTACATACAAGGAAATGAAGCATGGATAAAATGACTGCTTTGCAAAGAATCATAGAATCATAGAACAACCAGGTTGGAAGAAACCCATCGGATTGTCGTGTCCAACCATACTGTTCAAGTATTCTTTCAGAGCAAAGAAGTAAAAGCAAGATAATGTTGCTATCCAAAACATTGGACCAGTTTCTTCATGATCTTTTTCATTCTTTATTTTTACACCTGATGTGAAGGGTAAGGAAAAAACTATATTCCACCTAAAAAATAAAATTCACTGTACTAATATTAACAGATTTTTTTACAAAAAATTCAATGCCTGACAGAAAGATAACATGGGTACATCACTTATTTCTTTTGCGAAATTCTAATGCAGTGATTTTTGTTCTTCTCTATACTTTTATTGTTCTATCCAGCATTTTGAGGAGTCAGTGCTAAAGACTTTTCTTGCTGAAGGTGAATCGTCCTTCTTAGAAAAGAACATTATTTAACAGAAGAGAAAGTCCCAAACAGAAGTCAAAACCTTATGCAAAATGGAACTGCATCTGTTAAGGTCACTGAGGTGGCACCATTTCATGCAATTCAAAGATGCCACCTTGATTCTGTCTTTTAATCTTGACTTACATGCTTTCTCTCAAAAATTCTTTTGCTCAGATGTATTTTTGTCATGAATTATAAAAATATCCTTCTGAAAATAAGGTCAGACTGGTATATTTTCGGGAACTCTGAGCTCTTTATTATTGTAGTCAAAATGTTTTCCAGTAGCAAAGTATTTCTTAAAATATTCAGATTACAAAAAAAAATCTTTCTATGTTTCATTGTAAACACTTTTTTAAAGAAATCAAGTGAACACAATAAAATATTTTCTACTGGTTTTGTTTGTTATTCCTTCTTTAGACCAGTTAAATATATTTGGATATGTTTACACTTTATATTTGTATTTACAACTATTTTTGAGGCTTTTCATGGCTTCTCCTACAGCCATCTGTGAAGTCATTTCAAGGAGCTTAGTCACAAAATTGAGCATGAGTCATATTGGTATGACATCCCACATGCTTCCAGCTTTCAATTTGTATTCTTGCATAATGCATAAATAAAAAACTGCTTTAAAGGTAGTATGACATCTAAGATAGGTTCTGCATCCTTTAGGAGATTAAGATTACTGTTTTTTCCAAGGACAGTAAAATATTTGCAGTTTACTAAAGGAAGAGCAATTTACTCTCACAGAAGATATTCAACAGTTATAAATAGTAACAAAGATTTTGGGGGCACCACTTGCAAGTGTTCCAAATGCATGGTCAAATCTTGTTGCTGTCTTGATGTATATACAAGAGATATAAATACTGACAAGAGTGACAGAAAAGAGCGTAACGGAGCATACCACAGACAGATTACTATGTTCTTGGTACAGGCACAAATGAAATACTTCTTTTGACAAGAAGTGTATAGTAATTTGCTGGAATTTTTGAACATCTAGGACTTTTATAATATATTTAGTTCATTAGTTAATGATGTTTATTTGGAGAGAGCATTCATATACAATCTGATTATCCTTCTTCTATTGCTGTTTAGCAGGCAGGTAAAGATAAATAGAAAACAGAAAATCTTATAAAGCTTGCAGTACAAGAATAAGAAAAAGAAAATATTTAGCGGTGCTTTTTCAGATAAAGGCTCAGTTCAAGGACTGAATTACTAATGCAAGAATGCAGTCCTTTTTTTGGTTTAGTTTCTGCATCACCAAGTGCCAGTTGCCAGGAATGACATTTCAGTTACTTAATTCTTTCAACTGGTCTTCCCTGCCATGGAACATGTATCCTGCAGCACTGACTGATGTTCCTATTGCGAACTCCCCATTGCCTCCCCTGTGATTTGTGACATGAGACTAGTATCAGTGTTAAGACGAGCAATTTTGCCTGTAGTTGCCTTTAGAGTGTTGCAATCAAGCTGTCTAACACTCCAGTGTCATAATCACCTACTAATCATGTTGAGATCTTCAGCTTCCTATGTTCTGCCTTGTCCTTTAAACAAATTTGTCTATTTCTGTTGCTTTTTTTGCAATTTCTTACTGCAGAGAACATCTCAACCTTTTAAGAGACGACTTATTTCTAGCAGACACAGAAGTTCATTTATTTATTTGTCTTCTTTCCCATTCCAAATCCACAGCTGAGATGCCCCTACATGCCTTTATTAACAACATTAGGTGCTGAGGTACTGTTCAGGACTATATCTATTTCCCTGTTTTTTTCTAAATTTCCATGAGATCTGAAATTCAAGCATATGTGTGTGTACAAACTATCAGTTTTAACAGCTGCTGTGACTTTCTGTGCACTAAGGGATGCCATGGTCCTATTTTAAATCCTTTCAGTAGAATTCTATATACCTTTTTACTCTATTCTGCATGATAGGGAACTTTTTTATACCTACCTGCATGTAAGTTCCAAACTGTGCTTGAAGTAAAGTCATTTAAACTCATTTCATCTATAATTCATCAGTATCTGGGAGTGGTTTATCTTTACTCGTCATTCACTCACAAGCTTCTCTTCAGTGAGGTGGTTTTATTTCCTTCTCCATTTCTCCAGATTTTACTGTGATTGTTCATTAGTGATTATTTTTTAATTATTTTAGCAATTCAGTCATCCTATGTAATTTAAAAATAAGTGCCCTCACAATTCTTTTTACATCCTCTTTTTCCTAAGAGATATGAAAAATATCAGATCAATCTCATGTTGGCCTCTAATAATTCTGTTTCTGTTATCTCTAAATTACTATTGAATTAAGCCTTTCACTTATGTGTGATAATATTAAGAAAAGCCTTTCTACCATTGTTAATTATTGCTGAGTAATTAGTCTACAAGTTTGTAAGATTTATTTCACATTTACAGTGGAAAAATATAATTCCTTCTAAAACTATAGTCAGACTGTACTTCACAATAAATAATGTGTACCAGTGCAAGGTACTCAATACATATTAATTCACCTAGCCAGTGACTGGATGCTTTTGGCACCCCAGGTACATTTGCAGACCATCGGAGTTTGGTTATATTTTTGGCTTCATTTGTGTGTAGCAAGCAAGAGTACTACCAAAAAAGCAACTTTGATAATTAGTGAAGTCTGTAATAGCATTTGGTTATCAGTTGGTAAGCACAACATCACACAGATATAATTTTGCCTCATTCTGCTCATTGAATACATAATGAAGTGTGAATCTTACTTATGACACTCAGAGGTAAAACTCACACTTAAATGTTTACCCGTTCAAAATGGATTCTAGTCACCTGTCTGATTAACAAATTGTATTTCTCCCACAAGAGATTACTATGCATATATAATCTAAACTAAGGAAATTAGGGCTGGTTGCATCCCCATGGCTTGCATCTCAGGAACAATTTGTACACATCTGAAGGTGTTTGTTTAAAAACAAGGGCTTCACACAAGATGCAAGAGTAGTACAAATGTGTTCTCCAAGACTCTCTTGTGTGTAAATGACTTAATGCAAGAATTCAAGTATATGGCAAGAGAGGAGAAACTGCAAATAGATGGTTATCTAAAGATCTACTAGGCCTGTGCTATCCCATTGCATCCCATCCACAAGCCAAAATCTTTAACCTAATGCCGAAGTACCTGCAAAAAAATAAATCAAAAAAATCAGGGGGACAAAATACAGAATACATAATTTATTTATTTTGTTTGGAACACAAGGAAGTATAAATAGAAGTGTTTATAGTACTCTAAAATAAAAAGCCTCAAAGAGGTCTATCACTGATGAAGCAATGAGAACAAAGCTAAGGAGCAAGTATTTAGTTGCAATACAGACTTTAGAGGTAAATAGAGAGCCTCATTACAAATTAGGGTTTTGAAAAGTAACATTTGTAGAGCTCAATTAATAAACCTAGGTGTAAAAGACAGAGAAGTCTATTTGAATTTAGACAAGTTGGTTCTTCCTGGATTTGAGAGAGGAAAAAAGAAGAAAAAGACTGTGAGGGGATTTACTCTAGAACAAGCCAATTCTGAAAAACAAAAAGAAAAAGGTACAGAATGTTTTTATGTGAGCAAGGGGTTTTATCCTGGAATTGTTAAACTTCTACAGCTGAACCTCTACAGGAAACCAATTTCTCAGTAAAAATAAGTATTAGTATCAACTCCCAATGTCAAACGGAGAGAAGACGTCAACATTGCTATAATTAACTTCATGCAATATATTAAGTTTTTATAGTCTTGGGGTTTTACTCTTCACACTTTTTTTTTGTATTTTTTAATTGAAGAGTAGTGTTTGGGAGAAATCAACATAAGAAAGTGATGATATAGTGAACACTTTTGGAAGACTATTATTGACACATAGGATGGATTGAGATACTTTGTCACAACACTTTTGTAAAAGGAGTCCGTTTGTAATATGACAAGTAATCTATTGGATTAAAATGGGTCTGCTAGTGAGGAGACAATAACCCTGGTACCTGATGCTCTCTGTTACATGCCTCTCTGAGGCATATTTGTATGCCTCACTATTTTTGATGTATTTACCTTCGCAGTACCTCTGTGAGGCAAGAAACTATTACAAACTACATTTTTCACAAAGGGAACTGAGACACAGCAGAATTGTAAACAATTTACCCATAGTCACACAGGATTTATATGATGAAAGACTTGTTTTGTCAATCCAATCAACATCTTAAAAGTATAAGGCTGCTTTACTTCTGCAGACCTGTAACCAAAATTCAAATTGTGCTCCAACTGGATTTTTTGTAAACTATTCAGATGACTGTTTACTTCAAAGTATTCTTGCCATATAGGCAGTGGGAGGTGGAGAAAAGGTAGCATAAAATAACAGTAAGAATATTATAAATTTTAAAAGTATGAGTTCAAGAAACTTTGTCAACAGGAGTACCAAGACTCTATAGATTATTAACCCCACATTTAGGAACCCTTTCCTATAAAACTCTTCAGGTCAGTTTTTTATAATATTTCAGAATATTTATTTCAAAGTAAATAACAACTACTACACAACTATACAAGAAAGAGATAACTTGAGACCCATCTTTGGTGTACTTCCCATAAGCTAAGAACTACTTTTACTACAAGCACTATGGTTCTTTGCAGAAAAAACCCCAAACCCTAATTCTGCTGCTGACATATTCCCCTCCACTCCCCATTAGCATTTTTAGGCACTATTATTTGAACAGTAATAATTCTCCCTCTGACTGAAAGACTGGCACGTGACTGGTAGCAGATCGCAAGCAGGGGACAGGAAAACTTGATTCTCACAGTAAGCTTAGATGGCATTAACATGGTATGGCCCTCACAGTTATCACAGATTGCTAGTATGAACTATGCAGTTTCTGCTTGGGATCAGAACTTTATTCTTTTTATTAGGTGTAGTATCTTTCTAAAGTTATTTATGATCGTGTCTTTAGCTACATTCCCAGAAGATAGGAGTTCCAGAAATAACGTCACTGCTGGAAGTGTTCACTGCAAATGTTCTATGCCTGGCAAGGCTCTACAGCATAGTGTATGTATACTTGTGTGCATATATTTCACTGCCTCCACTTATACAAGAGGATGCGATTTTAAGTATAAGTACCTATTAGAAAGCCTAGTAGCTTTTATTCCAAAAACATTTACAACTACAATTAAACCACTCTTGAGGATCAAGGCAAGGACTAAAAAACATGAAATAATTCTATAAATTCAAGTCATATCTTCTGTATGACAAATAACCATTATCAATCTCATGCTAAGTGTGTGTTTAAAATTTTAGAAGTCAAAACAATTGAAATATTTAATCCTTTATCATAAAAGTCAATATAATTCATCCTTCTCAAATGTTACATGCTGTATCTCTTTATTAGTTTAACAATCTCCTTATGTTGGGGTTTTTACATCTATACTCTATACTGAAGAATAATGCTGAGAATTAAACTATATAATCTTATATATTCCAAAAGAAAAATAATCAAATGATGATGACATATTCTTGTTTTCTTCTGAAAAATATTTGGAAAGGCGATTTTTAGCCTATATATCATGTTGCAGAGACTTCTGGGGGTATTTTTTAGATTAATTCCTTGAAAATTATTCTGTCAGACCATTTTAAAAAAAAACAGTGGAAGGAAAAAATTGTTTGTGTCTTAAACTCCTTATTTTTGGATGATATCTCTGTGGACTTATTTACAGTATTATAAGGAAATTTCATAAAACTGAGATGCACCATTTTTAATAATCTTTTTTGTTGATTTTAAATGCCTGATGCTGCCACAGTGCAACAGATAATACGTGTAGACGCTGATTTGTAAGACACATTTCTTACTTCCACTGTTTTTGAGAATGTCTCCAATGTGTCATACACAACTGTTTTCCTTTTGAACATATGTTTTACATCACCACATACTTCTATTTTAACAATGTAAAAGAAGAGAAAGGACTCAGTATGTTGGCATCTGTAGTGCAGTGAGGTCTGAGTAGCACATTCTCTTCCTTAAAATTGGTAGAAATACATTTTAGACAAATTAGAATATGCTCCTTTCTATCTTTCCTTCTGTGTCACTTAGAAATTTCAGTTTTACACATTCACAACTGATATTAAGTGATTTGGTTTGTGTTCCATCTTTCAGGAAGAAAAGTAGAAATTTTTTTGCATAGTATGACAAAATGTGTAACATTGCTCACCTTCACAAAGTTGTGACAGCAGTAGTAGGCAGGTGCTTCTCAGGGGTACTGGCAGCACCAGAGTCATCAGCATAAACAAACTGCTTTCCCAAATGATTAGTGGTGTACCTTGTAGCAAGCTGCATCCAGCTTTAATATGGTAGTGGAAATTGTTGTATACTATTTAGTATCAAACCATGCCAGGATATCAGAATGCATGTTCAAAGATCTCGTCAAAGCCTGAGCAGGTAACAACCATCAGGATGTTTTTCTTTTGACCTACGGATAAACAAAAACATTGTGAAAGGGAATAATACAGCATTGTCAAACCTTAGTGTTAACAAATGAGCAAATGTATTGAAAATACTAGATCTATTACACTTTATTTCTTGGAATTGTAGCCTGTATACTTGCAATCAATTCTCTTCTCTCTCCTCACTTCTCAAGTAATTTTTTCATTGACTAATTTTCTAAAAGAACTACATCTGAACAGAGAAAAGTTATCCAAGATAACACCTTTGGTAAGAGAAAATAAAATTACACAGTGTGAAAGCCAATCAGCATGTATAAATACCTAGATAATAGCAGGAATATTTTGGTTGCCTGGTAGAGAGTGTGCTCAGCTTCAAATGTGCACTATTGCTATTATGTGCACTATTTCTCACCTGCAGATAGGTCTTGAAAATATATTAAAAAATATGGAGTTTAGGTTCTTTTGTAATTAAATACAGAGTTTTAAAACAACAACATGTTTGTTAAGTCTAATTATATTATTATACATACAAATTAGATTTTGCCTTACAATGCATACAAGTACAAAAACAAAATACAGGACTAGTTGCCACTACAATCTCCAGTATGTTCAGTGGAAAGAGTTTTGCTGTAGAAATGACTCTTTCCTCTCTCTTGTGCACAGACTGACCCTATGATTTAAATCCCGCTCCACCAGAATAAGGAATTAAATACTTTGTGTTCAGTAACTGATCAAGAACTAAGAGCATAAGACAGATGCCAGTCCCTGCTCCCTAGGAAACTGTCATATCTACAGCCTTATTACAAGTAAGACTAATTGAGAATTAATTTAGCATTTGATGATTAAATCTGCCTATTATTAAACCTTAAAGGAAAAAATAAACATGTACTGAACTTTAAAAGTGTCCATACTTTCTAATTATCATTCAACCAAGAGGTATGACTTTTTGTTTATGATTATCTTTCTTACAATATGAGTAGTTCAAAATACTAACATTGTTGTCTCTCAAGTCCTGAACCTGAATCCTGAATCCTGAAATCCTTTATTTACAGTTGTCCTTCAAACTGCCAAAATCCACAAGAGAAATGAAGTCAAGCAAAACGACTTTGATCTCTGCCTAGCCAGCCCACATTTTGAAGGTGAATTTTAACATTCAGCTGCCAAATAAAGCAATGTCTTTTAATGTCTCTAAACCTATTAGAACAGTATTTCCCACATTTCAGAGTGAAGATTTTCATCCCTTAAAAACATGCAGAAAGATATACAGACCTAAAGAATGTTAGCATCTTTACTATAAAAAATTCCTGATGTGTTTACAAGTGATAAAACCATTCAACTGGCCCTCAGTTCACCCATTTTGTATCAGAGGGAAGCTCTAAGTTGTGTAGTGCCAGCCAGGAAATTTTACCCTGTGCAATATGTAAGATAACCAGACTGGGATGCTGAAGAGGATAACCAGTCCATGGGAGTCTTCTGCTGTCATTACAATCTGGCTTGTCCCCAGAAACAACAAGTACTGGAAAGTCAAGCACTACAATAATAGACAAGTATTGCTGACACTGCCTTTTCATTGACTTCTGCTCTAAGCAAAATCTGCTTAGATTGAATAATTTTATTTTTAATTTAGTTTAGAAACAAAGAGGTTAGAGAAGACCTATGGTTTCTTTTGCATGTCTGTGATGAGAACTACTATAACAAAGGTTATAGTAGTGAAGCTGAGACAAATCACTGGAGATGAAAAAAAATCATTATTTTTCATAGGGGTTTTTTTATGTTTAACATATGAGTTTCTCTAATTTTATTCTAATGGGAGAATATGCATACACGGTCAGAGTAGAAGCAGGGTCACTACAGCAGAACAGGATCCACTTCACAAGAATGGAAGATTTCTGGAAGTTCTTCCCAATAACTGAATTATTACAGAAAAGTTCATGATTTTCACCATCTCATTCACTCTCATACAAGTCCTAGATAAGTAAATTGCCTAATTACTATCATATTGACTATGGTTTTGCTGTAGTAGTTAAACTGAGAAAGCATCTCTGATCATGACAACGTTCCTTCTGTGAGTCTTAAAAAATAAAATCAGCTCCTGGAAAAGTGAAGTCTTTAAAGCTCATTTCATCCCTTAATGGATGAGGGAAATTCACATTAGAGGAACAGGGAAGAATTCATACCTAGAATTTCATTGGCAATTTCTGTGTTTTAAATGTCACAAAAAAGTTAATTTTAGGAGAGGCCAAGTAAAATGCAAGCTGATTTCCAGTTATTTGGAAATATATGCAGCTAACATATTACTAAGAGTGTTTTCCTAGACATCTATACATTCTCGAGGTATTTTAGTTAGTTAACTTCATTGTTTTCAACCCAGAAACTCTTTTCCTCTGCTGTAGCACACATATCTGTATACAGAACTGCAGACTCATAAATAGACCTTTTTGTCAATGGCAATTCTGCTGTTAAATTTATTTCCTTGAAGTTATTTCCTTCATTCTCTTACAAGTAAAAAAATGCATACCACAATTTCCTTGAAATAAAAGAAACTGAATGAACATAGGATGGTTCTGAAAATAATACATACAGCAGTGCTCACATAGGTGACAGGATAAAATAAGAAGGTGCTGTTCCTTTGTATAAGAAAGAATTCATAAATGAGCTGCTTGAGAAAATGGGCAATATTCTCAGCCTCTTAAGAGTCTGTTAACAATGACTACAATATGCTAGACTGGATATAGATGCCCTCACACTTCAATGGGAAATGATTCATCTTCTCAAGAGCCAGACCAAAATTAGAGTTGAAACAGTCATACAGAATAGTCATTGTCTGATTCCTCTTAATACACATCAATATTAAAACATGATATAGCTGAAGCTTGTTCGTTCACATCACATTGCCTATGATCATCATTCTTAATAACCACCATGCTATTTAAATCATAGTGGTAAAAGAGTACTTGAAGAAATCCTCCTGAGTAGTCTCTCTTTTGGAAACAACCATTGAATTTTGATAGGTAAAAATGCATAAGTGTGGTAGATGGTTGGTGGCTATTTGTATTTATTCTGATCATTTTGAGGTGAGGAGAGGGGAGAAGCGGTGGGGAGGGGCTAGGCCTATATGTGTCTGTTCTTTTTATTAGCTAGGTTTCCTGGCAGAAATGGAGCAAAGATTGACTGTAAAACATACTTAGACTGAACAGCACAGAAAGTCCTAACAAAAAGCTCTCCAAATAAACAAATTTTACAGTGAAGATTAAGGTTGCTGTCTTTCATCAAGAGAGTCTGGGTATTAGGTTGTCCTTCTGAGGAAACATTCAGTGTATAAACAGAAAGGGGAAAGGTTTCTGGAGTTCTCCCTGGTAGTCCAGAGCTACCAGACCTCTACAAGCTGCAGTCCAACTTATCTCAATGGGAGCTTTGCTGGACTGAGGTGTGCCAGAGGGAGTGCAGAAGGCACTCTCTGTTTTGCAGACTCTAATCATCATCAGGTGACCATCTTCTCAGTGAGGTGGGTGTCACAAAATTCTTCCCTCACTGGCAGAGCTCCCAGCACCCAATTTGTCCTTGGCTAAAATAAGGTGTAAATTGGTGTAAAAGTTTTAGCGAGATTAATAGTCAAGTTCCCTGCTTGAGCACTGTAGCATGTTGTTCCAGCCTCTAGCAGGGACAGCAAAGCATTAATTTACAGTCTGAAGGCCAAAGTCACACAAAGAAAAGCCAGAAACATTCTAAGAGTTTTTACCCCCTTTATTCCCTCTTTAAGGAAGCATTGCTGCTTTAAGTCACACAAAAAAATACAGGATTTTCAGTACCTGTTGGATCCAGTCATGCTTGATAATATGAAAGTAATTTCTGTGGAATAAAATAAATCCTGTTCTATCTGATCCCTGTAAGTAAAATCATATGGACTTCCACAGTTTCAGTAACTTTAAATACGCACGAAAGCATCACAACATAAAAGCATAAAAGTAGGAGTAATGAAGTCACATTTCCAAAGGGAGTTACCTCCCAAGATGTTATTTACATATATTGTATGACACAGAGCAGTAAAGCTGATGAGAAAAAATAAGTATCTTCTTCAAAAGCTCCAATAGTTTTAACACCAATCCACTTTGTTTTGATTTAGACTTCTGTGTATCAGAATATTTTAGTATTGTGTAAACACTTGTCTAAATTAGTATAAATAAAGCATACAAACTAAAGACTATGTAAAAAAGAAACTTAAAGATATCATTTTCATATTATTAGTGAGACAAGAGAATGTTGAAACAATATGTTTAGATGTAATTTTTCTCTGTAAAGACAACTGCATTATTTGAAACAGATTGAAAAATATTTAAAAATGTAATTTAAAAATACTTTCTAGAAATACTGTTTGTAATTTCATCTTTCAAGTTTGATTGTACCAAGAGAATTCTGATAAATATTCCACCAGGCATTCAAATGTGTCAGAAGCACACTTCATGTGCTAATGCAATACTACTTTGAAATGTTTGCTCTGCGTTTATCCCCTCATACACTGTGGCCTAATGTTTAGAACCTATGGAAATTGAAAAAAAGATTAGATATTTGTCACCCAGTGCCATGAATTTATCAAGTAAGGAAAACCTGTTTGTGTATGTCATGTGTCTCATGTGACACCATGAAAATTTGAAAATATGAAGAGACTTCAAAAGGAGATTTTACCAATCTGTTAAACCCTTTAACTGACAGTGTAATAAGAAACAAAAATATGTATGTCTTTCAGCCTGCCAGACTAATAAATGAGCATTGATGCAAGGATAAGCAACTTTTTCCTGCTTGCTTTACGTGCAGTAATTAACAAACAATGATAGAAGGGGCAATCAAGAAAATATTATCCAGCTTGTTTCACTGTTTCAGTTTTACATTCTTATCAAAAATATTACAAAGACAATCTTTTCTAGCTTGTTTAATTTGAATTAGAGACTCCCTTTAAATCTCTCTAATTACAAGAGACTGCAGATACTTGTACAAACAAATCAATTTTATATCAAATAGTTTATTATAGCAGCTCATGACTTGGTAATATTTATTAATGGCTGATGAGAAGATGCAGTTTGTGAAAATACATTGAACAGCCTTATACATGACCCAGCACCTGAATGTGTACAAGAACAGAAGAAGCAATTGCGTACACACAGCAATAACACTCAGATGTAAGTAAGACAACACATGGATAGAAGATATATAGTTAATGTAGAAGTAAAGAGAGATACTAATAATTATCTTGACATTACTTAGGTCAATGTTAAAATACTTATTTAGCATATATAACACAAAGGGATGCCAATGGAAGCCGGGATGTGTTTTGGGGGAAGATGGAGTCCAGCTTGTCAGTCGATCCCAAAATTTCCATTGTATATTCCCCTCTTCATTTTTTTGACCTTTGTTCTAAACTATTTATAGTAACTTGCATCTTTGGGATGGAGTTTTAGGTGGAGCTTGAGTGACTGAAGTCAGTACCTTAAGCCTTGCTGATTAGTAGAGAAAGAATTCTCTTTTTGTGACAAAACTTAACTGTACATGAGCAGGAGGCATGCTTTTGGAAGTTATTTGCCTCAGAGGCAGAGAGGAGGCAGGTAACCTTAGGTGAAGATGTACGTTTTAGTATTATGACATTATAATGGTGACTACAGGTCAGCTGAAGGGCTGGAGTATCACAACATCATCCGCAATCCATCTCCTTAGAAAACAATTAGAATCCTGTCCTTGCAAGGGATAAGCAGAAGGTGGCCACGTGTACTTGCATTTCAGATATTGATATGCTCTTACTACATTTCTTTCTGTTGAAAGTCTTACACCTGATAAGACAGGGTGAGGGAGAAAAATACATTCCCATTTCTTCCAGTATTTACCTTCTATTACTGCATTTAGCCTTATTGTCACAGTATACATCAATTTTTTTACTTGAGTTAGACGTGGGAATCTCAGTTGAGAGGAAATAAAGCAAAGATCACCTTTGCCTAAAAGAAACATTTCATAGTTGAAATAAAACCAAAGAAAGAAAATAACATAGATAAACATTTTGGCTAAATAATTTCTTAGTACTTAGCTAGACAGAGTCAAATTTTTTCTTTGCAAAATTTTGTGTCCTATGTTATTCGGATCCAATTGAATGTTTCACAGTGATGGGTATTATTAGCACATTTTTACAGTGCTTGCAAGGAAGTGCAAAAGCCACAGAAACTGGCTTAAAACTCATTGATGTCTTTGGACCATGCATGTTCTTATGTTTTGCACTGATGAAGACTGATTAATGGGGAATCTGATAATTCACACAGTTCCTGCTCAGGTCTTGGCCAAATGCACAGCTTATGCCAGGGCATCATGTGTGCTGGGAAACACCAAAAGTAACTCCTAGACAGGACACAGTGGACATGAGGAGATTCAGGCCCTCCTGTAGTCATTATCTGCTGTACCTTGTTGTTTCCTGCAACTATCATCTTCTATGCCTTTACACACCTACTGACAGTTAAGGTATAAGTAAGAGAGGTTATACAAAACAGCTTTTGAAATGGATGCCACAGCAGTCTCACTGATGAGGCTTTCTTGTCTCCCAGGTGCCTGCACCATGACGAAGGAGGAGGAATGAACACTCCACCTGCCAAGTGACTGTTTTTTCTCATAGGCATGAAAGATGATGAATTAATAAATTAAGTAACAAACTATAGAATTCAAATTACAATAGTTTGCAGAAGAGAGACTTGCCCCCTGTTTGATTTGGCTTTTTTTTTCTTTCCTACCCCAATGATCTCATAAATTAAAGCTTAATTTGCAAAACATATTAAAACAAAAATTTGAGAGATACAAGCTGATGTGACGATATCTATAAAAAAGTGAGTTAGACAAAAACTCTCTTCCATACTCTTAAGTCCTTGTGGGAGGAGCTCCATACACATGTGTGCTATTTTCTCCATGGTGTATACATATGACTTACAAATGTAAGCAAAGTCACCATCTTCATTTCAGGAAGTCCCTTGTGGAACATGGTACATGCTGAAGAAGTATTACTGTGGCTTTGCCTCATTTGTACCATCTTCCCTTTGCCTTGATCACTACAGAGTACAAAGTACTTGTCTGAGGGGACTTTTTATTCAGCACTTTAAACCAACCATGTTTATATTATTCAATAAGCATATAAATGACATAATTTTCCTGCATAAAAATTTGAAATGGAAGTTTAAATGTTTCCCTTGTATTTGATCAGAGTATTTTAGAGCAAGATGACTGGACATAGATACTTGCTCTAGCTGGTAAACAGGTTTTTTCCCTCCAGTCCATTTTGTTTGGTAGCAAACTTGTTTGCCTCTTAACAGTGAAAATATAGAAAAGAAGTATCATTATAAATGCAAATGTCATGGCTCTGTGCACTTCACTAAGAAATTCCCTCACACCTTTGATATAAAAGTGGGTATAAGACTTACATCTAAGGTGATAGAAGTGATATAAGATCACTTACGGCCCTTTCTTTATAACCCAGTCCTTTAATAGGGTAAAACCATTTGAAACGGAATAGAGCATAATGCCATTACTTCATTATTACTAAGAAGGCTTATTCTAAAGAAAAGAATTAAAAGTCAGATGTTTAAATGAGGAAAGATGTGATAGTTTTATGAATTTTCATTGACTGGCTACTAAATTCTGAGAAAGATTATTTTCCATGGTTATTTCTTTCTTATAAATCCATACATAACCTGAGAAGAAAATTGAAAAATGTAATAAATCATTTTTTTTCAGTACCAGTGCATTGTTCAGTCACATCACAGGAGAGACGTATTGTTCAAAGAAGGCAAATTGAGGGAAATCAATATTATTTATTCTCTATCTCCATTGTAACTGTTGTTCTATGCTCATTACTGTGAATTAGAATTTTTGAGTGAAATCTAATCAGTATAGAAGACTCTGGAATGACAGTCAAGCTTTTAATGAACTGATCAGTACGAGTTTAACAAATCCTTCATGTGCATGGAGCCTCCAATTACAATAAAACCATATCAGTATGTCCCTGGGGTATACTATAGTCTTTGAGAAAAAAAAAACAAAACACAATAAACTGCTTGAATACACTAAAGACACAATGAGCTGCTTCAACCACAATTACTTTTGTGCAGTTATTTGGAGTCAGTCAGATCAGCTACCTGATATTTATTTAAAATTATTGTAATTCAGCAACCCAACATATCGAATAGACTTCAGTTGTGTATGGAACTCCATGAAGTTAATTCACAACTTGATGCCTGCTATTTCAGATTACACAGCACAAATCCACCAGCCTTCCTCTAAATGTACATCAGAAGAGTTTCTCTATATTTTTCCAGAAAGTTCACAGATATGTATTTTATTAAAGTAAAAGGCATTGATGAGAGAAACAAGCACTGACTTCTGCTTGTTGAGAACAAAATAAAATGGATGTGGAAATTTTAGAGTTTATTGTTATGGTATATTATAAAATAAATCTCATTCTATTGGTTCTTTGCATGTCTCTTTCAAAATTATGTATATTTATATGTGTCTGTATATATACATTCATGAATAAAATGAGGAGGAGCCAATAGCAGTTTCTGTGACAATCCAGATTTTTTTTTTATTTACAAATATTTTTGAAAGGCTTGTTTTGCTTAAGAGCAAGGTTAGCTTCTGGATGTCACAACCAGAGAGAAATTAGAATCTTTCCTTTCTGTTGTATATCTCACAAAGATTATTCTTTTTTTCATAAAGTCATTGAGTTATTAAGGTTTGAAAAGACCTTTAAGATCATTAAGTCAAACCATAACTCTAACATTGCCTAGTCCACCTCTAAAATATGTAACTACATGTCACACCTACGCATCTATTAAATACCTCCATCACCTACAGCATTGGAAAGTGTCCAGTCTGAGGCTATCTTTCAGGATAATTAGGAATCTGAGCTAGTGCAAATTATAGTTAATGTTTTTTGTAAGAAAATTAATGCATGTTCCAAAGACCTTACAGCCATTTATTTTTACCTCTAGGTTTAATTTGTTAAGTCCTGAAAGATAGGTACACCTACTGAAAAAGGAAACTAACTAGTGTGTGAGACTTTTGAGAACATAGGCATACCATAAATTTAAGCCCTGAGGTAGACAAAGGTGCTTGAATCCTGGATTTGGCTAAAAGTTAAATCCATTGTGCCAACAGGGCACAGAAGCAGATTCCAAATGTGAGATTCAGAGCCAGGTTAGGAAACACTGTCTGCAGGGAGGTGTCTGTGAGATAGGACGACTGTAAAATAAGCATGGATCCTATAGATGGGTGATATGAAGGCAGGATTGCAGATGAAATGGTATAATGAAGTAATATAATATGTTGCACAGATAAATCTTGCTATTTCTTAGCTTTATGTTAAGAAATATAGAACACCAAATGTCTGGGATTTTAGCATTTAGGTCTCATGATGTTTATTTATCCAACACGCACAAAGTAATTGAGGCATCTCATTATCAGCATGCCCTACCCTTTAGATGACTCTGATAATTTCTTATAATTACCCTCCTTTAGCTACTTGTTTAGAATCTCATTTCATAATTTTGTTTCTTCTTGCTAAATTTCAGAACACATGTATCTGTTGATTAATATGTGACACAAAACCAATTTCCTTCTATTATCAGTGCTTGTTCAGGGAAAAGTATGTACCTTTCTAAAATGTTTCAGTTGTTTGTTATATAAATAAAATGAAATCTTTCTTTATTCAGAGATAATGTTTTATTCAGATATCAAATTACAACATATTCTAGACATCAGAATTCCTTCTTAAATATCTTTCCTGTGATCTACTCACTTTTCCAGGGTTGATGAAGTGAAGACTTTCCCTTTCTGTCACTAAAATATTGAAATAACTCATTTTATTCAAAACAAACCAAACTACAGCAGGAAAAAGAAGTTTGATTCCAACTAACCTAAATACCTAGAAAACATTTTAGTGTTCCTTTGGCCCCAAAGTAGGTAACTTGATCCTTTTAAGAAATGTTGTTCAGAGTAGCATCTAGAAAATTGTGTGTTGTTCCAACAGCTGAACTGTCTGAAAATGTCAACAGATTAATACTTCTCACAGACTTCAGGACTTCTGATTCCATAAAGATCTAAAAGTTGTGTTAAAAAAAAAAAAAAAAAAAAAGAAGTCATTTTTTTTTCAACTTGGTAAAAGATTCAATTACTTTATTTCAAAATACTCAGCTATTAGGTAACTTCTCCAGAGGAAAACTGGCTTGGTAAAAAGATTTCTTGAAAGGTATGCATTTTGATTTGCGTATTATAACAATCTTCAGAATAATGTTTTCAGGAAAAGTAATTTGAAGTCAAAGACAGCTTTTACTGAAATGAGTGCATTACTATATTTCATTCATATGAACAATAAGTTCAGTTGATTTTTATGCAAAAATACAAATGGTATCTATTTTTATGCTGAATTTCGTATAGTAATTGTGGTGGTGAGTATTGCATAAAGGTTGAATGGTGGTTTAGATTTTAACCTTCTATTTCAATAACTGAACTTTTGAAAACTTTAGTACTTCAGTTTCAACTTGATTAGAAGTCTGCTATTCTCAGTGCAATTCTATCTTTCTTCAACAGAATGTTTGGAGAACTTCATGGACTTGTGGTCAGCTCACTGAAAAAAATCCATACTTAAATTTTTATTTAATCTTTATTTATATTCACAGAATTTACTCTCTACTGAAAGACTATATTTTGGGGGAATGATCATTAAATGAATACATTCATTTTTATCTGCTCATCTTCACTCCATGTACTACATGACAGGACGTTGAAACTACAAAAGGCCAAGCAGTTTCCTGTCACCTGCATCATTAGCAACTGCTGAATGTAAACATTGCTATACAATCTACAAGGCAATAAGTCTTTTAAGGGCAAAAAATCCTGTCAATAATATATAGTTGATCTGAAAGAACTGATGAGTTCATTTCCATATTATGTAACACAGACAAAAAAAAACCTTGATTTACTACCTTGGAGGATGATTTATTGTGTGACAAACAGTTGTGCCAAAGTACCTTGGGCAAACCTCCACAGTCCCAGAAGTCCTCAGGGCATTACCTTATGTACCTTAGCTAAGCCATCAAGGTTTCCATAATCACAGATCATAAGCTGAGAAGGGAAAAGAATGTGGGAAGATTTTACAGAGAAGAGGGCCTGGATGCTGTGTGACTGCTTGATACTGAAGAATTAACAAGACCTTGAAGCAGAGAGCCAAAAGATAAACACAGGCCAACTGGGAGGAACCCAGCAGCTAGTTCACTGGGAACCAGTACCAGCTGAAAGGAAAACAATGGAAATGAACTATCAACATAGCTAACTTCAGTATAACCTGGTTAGCATGAGCGGTAGTTTAGCCAATAATATGTTAGTAATAGCTTTATGGACACCTACCTTTAACCAATAATACACTGTAGTCATCCTTGTGGGCGCACAGTTATGTAACCGAATGAGGGATATAAAGAAGCAGCTAAGCTCAATAAAGCGAACACTTACTGATGATATTGATCTGTTTCCAAAAAAAGAACAACTTCATTATGCTTGCATTAGGACCCTCAGATTAATTATATGACACATCCCTTCACTCAAACCTGTGTCCAGGCCCTTAAGTCTCTCTAGATGCATGTACAGTTCTTATAAGCAGTCAGGCAGAGGAGCCCAGCTTTGCTGAAAGCTCCATGTTTTCTTACTAGCAAGAGCTATATGCAAACTAGCAGCAGAGATGAATTGTAACTGATATTTTTCCCTCTTAATGAAAATATTGAAATATAACAGATACTAAGAATCTTTGCTGTGTACTGACACCTATGTCAAGCCTGAAATTCCCCTGTGGAGTTTGAGGCCATTCCCTCTTATCCTGTCCCCTATCACTTGGAAGAAAAGGCCAGCTACTTCCCCTCTATAACCTCCCCTCACAGAGCTATAGAGAGTAACGAGGTCTCCTCTCAGCCTCCTCTTCTCCAGGATAAACAACTCCAGCTCTCTCTGTCACTCCTTCTAAGGTCTGTTCTCCAGACCCTTCACCAGCTTTGTTGCTCTTCTCTGGACTCACTCCAGAGCCTCAACATCCTTCTTGTGCTGAGGGGTCCAAAACTGAACACAGGATTCAAGGAGCAGCATCACCAGTGCAGAGTACAGAAGGAGAATAACCTCCCTGGACCTGCTGGTCACATTGTTTCTCATACAAGCCAGGATGCCATTGGCCTTCTTGGCCACCTGGGCACACTGCTGGCTCATCTTCAGTCAACTGTCAACCAACACCCCCAGGTATCTCTCCTCCTGACAGCTTTCCAGCCAGGCTTCTCCCAGTCTGTAGCTCTGCATAGGATTGTTGTGGCCCAAGTGCAGGACCCGGCATCTGGCCATGTTAAATCTCATGCCATTAGACTCTGCCCAGTGGTCCAGTCTGTTCAGATCCCTTTGTAGATACTCCTTACCCTCCAGTAGATTGACACTTCCACACAGCTCAGAGTCATCTGCAAACTTGCTAAGGGTACATTCAATGCCTTCATCGAGGTCAGTGATGAAGACATTAAACAGGGCTGGACCTAGCACTGAGCCCTGGGGAACCCCACTTGTCACTGGTCTCCAGCTGGTTTTAACACCATTTACCACCACTCTCTGGGCCCAGCCAGCCAACCAGTTTTCTACACAGGAGAGTGTGCACCTGTCCAGGTCAGAGGCTGACAGTTTTCCAAAGCAGAATGCTGTGAGAAACTGTGTCAAAGGCTTTACTGAAGTCCAGAAAGACCACATCCACAGCCTTTCCCTCATCCAGCAGCCGAGTCACTTTGTCATAGAAGGCAATCACGTTAGTTTGGCAAGTCCTGCCTTTTGTAAACCTGTGTTGACTGGTCCTGATCACCCGGTTCTCTTGCATGTGCTTCATGATAGCACTCAAGTTCACCTGTTCCATGACTTTCCCTGGCAGTGAGGTCAGACTGACAGGCCTGTAGTTCCCCTGGATCCTCCCTGCGACCCTTCTTGTAGATGGGCACTACATCAGCCAGCCTCCAGTCCAGTGGAACCTCCCTAATCTTCCAGGACTGTTGGAAGATGATGGAAAGGGATTTGGCCAGCACATCCGCCAGCTCCCTCAATACCCTTGGGTGAATCTCATCCGACTCCATATATTTGTGTGTGTCCAGTTGGACTAGCAAGGCTCTGACCACCTCCTCTTGGACCATGAGAGCATCATTTTGCTCCTCTAGCTCTGGGGTTTGTACACAGAGGGAACAATTTTCAAAGAAGTCAGCTTCTTCATATGCTTAAAGAATTTGTTCTATTTAATTCCAACTGATCTTTTATGTGTATCGATCTATTGCCATAGCTTTTGCAGTCATAGAATCATAGAACAACTAGGTTGGAAGAGACCCTTCAGATCACAGAGTCCAAGCATTCCTATCAAACACTAAACCATGCCCCTCAGGACCTCATCTACCCGTGCCTTAAGCACCTCCAGGGAAGGTGTATCAACTACCTCCCTGGGCAGCCTAGATAAGTTAACCTAAAAGAAACCATACATACTGAAAGCAATAATAAGATTATATTGCTTGGCTGATTCTTAAAATAAGGGTAATATAAAGGAAAAGAGGGTTTGCCTTCTGAATTTTTGTCTCATTTGATTTTGGCAATGTCTTTATCAATGACCTGGATGGAGGCATTGAGTGCACCCTTAGCAAGTTTGCAGATGACACTAAGATGGGTGGAAGTGTCGATCTGCTGGAGAGTAGGGAGGCTCTGCAAAGGGATCTAAACAGGTAGGACCACCGGGCAGAGTTCAGTGGCATGAGGTTTAATAAGGCCAAATGCTGGGTCCTGCACTTGGGGCACAACAACCCTATGCAGAACTACAGACTGGGAGAAGTCTGTCTAGAAAGCTACCTGGAGCACAAAGACGTGTGGGGGTCTGGTCGACAGCCAAATGAAGATGAGCCAGCAGTGTGCCCAGGTGGCCAAGAAGGCCAATGGTATCCTGGCTTGTATCAGAAACAGCATGACAAGCAGGTCCAGGGAGGTTATTCTCCCTCTGCACTTTGCACTGGTGAGACCGCTCCTTGAATCCTTTGTTCAGTTCTGAGCCCCTCAACACAAGAAGGATGTTGAGGTTCTGGAGTGAGTCCAGAGAAGAGTAACGAACTTGGTGAAGGGGCTGGAGAACAGGCCTTATGAGGAGCGGCTGAGAGAGCTGGGGTTGTTTAGCCTAGAGAAGAGGAGGTTGAGAGGAGACCTTACTACTCTCTATAACTCTCTGAGGGGAGGTTATAGAGAGGAGGGTGCTGGCCTCTTCTCCCAAGTGACTGGAGACAGGACAAGAGGGAATGGTCTCAAACTCCACCAGGGGAGATTTAGGCTAGACATTAGCAAAAAGTTTTTTCACAGAAAGGGTCATTGAGCATTGGAACAGGCTTCCCAGGGAGGTGGTTGATTCACCTTCCCTGGAGGAGTTTAAGGAACAGATGGACAAGGTAATGAGGGGCATGGTTTAGCATTTGATAGGAATGGTTGGACTCGAAGATCCTGTGGGTCTCTTCCAACCTGGTTATTCTAAAATCAGCTTACTTGTCAAGGAACCCACAATGATTTTTTTTGTATTTTTAGTTTTGTCATCTACAGCAGTTACAGTACCCTTTCTTCTCTTTGTGGTTGTTTACAGCACTGCCTGGGTTTGCAGAAATTAAGACTATAACTTACAAAAATCCCGGGGAGGGAGGGGGTGATAAGATGGTGGGGGGAAATGAAATTTGCTCAGATGAGTTTTCAGGTGTCATGTTCCCCAACAATTACTCCCTCAGATATCAGATACCCAGCAGCATCCCTGTTCAGAAGTAGTATCTAGGTAGAGATCATACCTTGATAAATTAGCTATGCTCACACTGTGTGCATGTCTTCTATTTCAACAGGAAAATATATCCCTGATGAGAAACTGATGATGCAATGCTAACATTAAGAGATCTTCATTATGACATTTGCTGCTTCTTAATTCTGTTCACAAAAGTCACCTGGGGGTTTTATTAAATTTGAGTCTGCAAACAGAATACCTTATGCACTTTACAGTTATGCTGGGTTAAAGGCTCACTCAGAATCTGCATATGATTCCACTTATGATTTTTACCAACTTTATTTATGTTTTTTTCTGAAAGACAGTGTATCACTGGCAGCTTTTACGTCCCATAGGACAGTCATTCCCTAGGATATCATCACTCATCGAATGAGTCAATGTGTTCTTTAAATCACCTGAATTATAAAAGCATTATTCAAGGCCCAAATATTTATATTCTGAAGTGCAATATATTTATATGCTGTAGAAATTCTCACATTTAAAATTGACACTAAAGCAATAATGTCTCAAAAGCATCTGTTGTTTACTTTTGAAAAGATATCTAATTTTGTGCTTGCCTGCAGATAGGATGGATTGAACTGCATTTTCTAATGCAACTCTGTTACTGCCTTTCAACAGTGAAAAATTTGATTTTTGGGGGCAGAATTCTCCCAGGAAACTAAGCAAGAGGAAATATTGGCAGAAGGATCCCTATTTCAGCCTCTCATAAGTCAAGTGTCTTGTAAGTCTTAACATGATGCGTATGCTGGAATCTCTCCTTACAGAAGTCAGAGATGAGAGTTAATCCAAAAGACAGAATTATAAAACCAGCAATGTTATTGTTCAACCTAATCTTCTAAATAAACCTGAAACAACAACAGAAAAAAAGTAGAGATAGTCCCTATATTTGAATCTTTGTTTCTCTCAGAATGTAGAGTGCTTTCAGCAGTGTATTTGACGTATTTCACAAGACTCCAATCCACTGATTTTGACAAGAAATGAATGAATACATAAGCCTTCTGCGCATGATGAAGCAGAGGATTTCTAAGCTTTTTATTGCAGATCACTGTGAATTTTATCTTACTGTTTTTTCAGATTTTCCATCACATTTAGTTCCCCGAAACTGAGCTACCTACTATTCAATTTCAAATGTGAATCACAAGTATGATATAAAACACTTGCTCTTGTACTCATCTTATCACCTTGGGCAAATTTGAGGTTGCAGCTGAAGTCAGATCTGGATCTCAGAAGTGGAAAATCAGAAGTTTTGCTGACGTGGCTGGAGCACCTCTGGTTCACTGTCAAGGTCATTTAAAGCTTAGGCAGCTCTACATTCCAGAGCAGTCAGGAATGACTAGCTCTGATCTTCAGATCTGGCTACCCAATATCACAAGCAGAGATAAGCATCTTCTGTGGCTTTGCTGAGTTTCCAAACCCCACATTGCAGACAGCTGCTTCAGATCGCTGAAGTACACGTACAAGTACTGTATTCAATGCCAGCCAGGGACTACTCTGAGCCAGGGCTTATTTTTCGCAGTGCAAATGGATACAAATGATATTGAAAACCTGGACACCTAAGTTATCATAAAATTGCCATTAAAGAATTTTGCAATTCTTTATTAAATCTTTGGCTTCCTGTTAATAATTACAGATTTGTGGATAAGCAGAATAATTGGAACATCTGCAACTAAGATACTCCAGGTGTTAGTAAACTAATATGAAGTAACTAACACAGCATATTGCTTATTGTCCCCTAGGACCTGCACGAAGAAAACATGTTGTATCTCCTGAGATCAGTACTATAGGGAAAACATTTTAATGAGAAAGCAAAAAAAGCTTTAAGCAACATTTCAACACCATAATCCAAACCATACTCTTGGATATTAGAGAATCACAGAACAACCAGATTGGAAGGGACCCATCGGATCTTCTAGTCCAACCATTCCTATCTAACACTAAACCAAGTCCCTCAAGACCTCATCCACCCGTGCCTTAAACACCTCCAGAGAAGTTGAATCAACCACCTCCCTGGGCAGCCTATTCCAATGCCCAATGACCCTCTGTGTGAAAAACCTCCTCTTAATCTCCAGCCTAAATCTCCCCTGGTGGAGCTTGAGGTCATTCCCTCTCATCCTGTCCCCTGTCACTTGGGAGAAGAGGTCAGCTCCCTCCTCTCTACAACCTCCCTTCAGGTAGTTGTAGAGAGTAATGAGGTCTCCTCTCAGCCTCCTCTTCTCCAGGCTAGACAACCCCAGCTCTCTCAGCCGCTCCTCATAGGGTCTGTTCTCCAGCCCCTTCACCAACCTCGTTGCTCTTCTCTGGACTTGCTCCAGAGCCTCAACATCCTTCTTGTGGTAAGGGGCCCAGAACTGGACACAATATTGAAGGATCGGCCTCACCAGTGCTGAATACAGAGGGAGAATCACCTCCCTGGACCTGCTGGTCACACCGTTTCTGATACAAGCCAGGATGCCATTGGCCTTCTTGGCCACCTGGGCACACTGCTGGCTCATGTTCAGTTGGTTGTCAACCAACACCCCCAGGTCCCTCTCCTCCTGGCAGTTTTCCAGCCAGGCTTCTCCCAGTCTGTAGTTCTGCATAGGGTTGTTGTGCCCCAAGTGCAGGACCCGGCATTTGGCCGTGTTAAACCTCATGCCGTTGGACACTGCCCAGCGGTCCAGCCTGTCGAGGTCCCTTTGCAAAGCCTCCCTACCCTCCAGCAGATCGACACTTGCACACAGTTTTGTGTCATCTGCAAACTTGTTAAGGGTACCCTCAATGCCTTTATCCAGGTCATTGATGAAATCATTGAACAGGACTGGACCTAGCACTGAGCCCTGGGGAACCCCACTTGTCACTGGTTTCCAGCTGGATTTAACACCATTTACCACCACTCTCTGGGCCCAGCCAGCCAGCCAGTTTTCTACAAAGGAGAGTGTGTGCCTGTCCAGGCCAGAGGCTGACAGTTTCCGTAGCAGAATGCTGTGAGAAACTGTGTCAAAGGCTTTACTGAAGTCCAGAAAGACCACATCCACAGCCTTTCCCTCATCCAGCAGCCGAGTCACTTTGTCATAGAGGGCGATCAGGTTGGTTTGGCAGGACCTGCCTCTGGTAAACCCATGTTGACTGGTCCTGATCACCCGGTTCTCTTGCAAGTGCTTCATGATAGCACTCAAGATCACCTGTTCCATGACTTTCCCTGGCACCAAGGTCAGACTGACTGGTCTGTATTTCCCCGGATCCTCCCTGCTACCCTTCTTGTAAATGGGAACTACATCAGTCAGTCTCCAGTCCAGAGGTACCTCCCCAGTCTTCCAGGACTGCTGGAAGATGATGGAAAGGGATTTGTTCAATACATCCGCCAGCTCCCTCTGAAGCATCCAAGATCTGAAGTTGCCACAATGAAGATCTGAAGCATCCTCAAGGTGTACTTCTCTCTCTACAGAGAGTCCATGGGAACACTACAGTGAAGGTTCTCCAATATTAGGGCTCTCTTTGGTGCATTATCAGGATGCACACCTGCAAGACCTCCCAAATCTGGCAGATACCCAACATGCTGATTTCACTACAATGAGAAGGTCCCTTAAATGGTCCAATAATAGTAAGAAAACGTTCATCAGAAAGCAAAGTCTCAATCTGTAAAACAACCTATCTGCACAAGCAAACTCTGACAATTTCCTTCCCTAAAAGCCTTAGCTAAGGTCCTTGAAGAATTTAGTTCTCTTCTATATTCTGCTCACTCATCTTCAAGACGTGAAATCCATTTAAAATCCATATAATTTTTTAATATAAAAAAGTCATTACAATATTTTAGACAAAACCAGAAAAGATGTCACCTTTAATGCCTCTGAATGTTAGTATCACCATATTGGCAGGCAAGAAAATGAAACATGTATTACAACAGCTGATGTTTAACAAAACCAAAATCTTGCACTTCTTCCATTGACCACAAGACTTGGTTGAATCTCTTTACCTTTAACCTTTCATTTCTTTTCCTATGACATCATACATAGATTTATAATAGGTTATTCATTTGCTTCCAGATAAAATGGGAATCAGCAAATTTTACCTTCCAAATACTGGCCATATTTCTGAGTATATTGTTATCCATTATGCAAATGGACCACTTGAATTTGCACCAGTCACTTTGACAAGAATGTTCCTAATACAGTAAATATTGCACTTATTGGTAAAATACCTACACTGTGAATCTTCTCTTTTGTGAGCATTTGGGATATATTATTTTGTGTCTACAAGCCCACTTCTGTCAATTAAACTCCTATTTCTCTTTTATTGTCAATGGAGTGTTGTGAAACAAAGAAAAAAAAAGGGAAAGACAGATTAATCTTTAAACCAAACATTGGGATTAATAATATCACTTTAGAGATCTTAAGTTAGAAGAAGATATGAGTTGCAATTTATATAGCTATTACTGCAAGGTACAATATCAAAAGTATGTATACATTCACACCTACAAAAATCCTGGTATTTAATTTCTTTTTTATCATATACACACAGAGAGGAAAAATATGCAAATATTACTATTTTTCAGTTATATACAGTCATCTCTCTTCTATCTTATTTCAATGTAAAGTTTAAAAGTATGAGATGGATAAACATGTTCAGGTTCTGAGAGCCTATTTTTTCACAGAAAAGAGGTTGTCACAGTGATGACACAGGAACGGTTGCAGCTGCCTCTCCATATATTTGTCCTATCTTGATGTAAGTAGGAATTGTACAAGTTTGCTTTACATAAACACACAATTTTAACTCTTCCTCTTTCCTTCTCCTTCCTAATCTCTTCTATTTTCTTTTCTTGCCTTCATGGTGGTATATATAGGAGTATTTTCTGTGGGTTTTGTCTCACTATCTGTTCAACAAAGACTCAGTATCACATTTGTGGGGGGGTTCAGTAAGTCAGGAAAATGTAGTTTATTCTGCTAAGATTTTCCAAGTGAATTCAAAAGTTATACAAAACCTAGTATTTAAATACAAACCTTAGCATGTCATAGAATAGCTGTCAGAGGGTACCGTTGGCCTCATTCACCTACTAAGTAAAAGGAAGCCAAGAAATTGTAAAAAAATTATGAATAGTGTAAGAAATGTTTGTCAGATAACATTTTGGAGTTCCTTATCTTTCAATCATTTCAATTTTACCCTTATTTTCTTGCCTTGCATTTTGCTTGTTATTCTTATTTGATTCTTAGAAAATGTAATCTACACAAAATCCCTATTTGTTGAATTACACGGACTGTTACTAATGCTTGGGTCAGTCACCAGTAAGCCTACTGGTTTATCCCATGTTAGCTGGACAACTGCGCATTACTATGTTCCGTCTGTCTGGGCACTTACAGACTTAAGCTGCACGGGATTCCGGTTCATGAGCCATCCAAGTGATACTCTCATGACAGAACATTATCACATGAGGAGCACTTCTATAAAGGAAAATCCAAAACTGTAAGTATGAAGAAGTAGCAAGTGCGGTAAAAGGGGGCGAGGTGGGGGGGGAGGGGAAAAGATACCCAACATGCTGATTTCACTACAATGAGAAGGTCCCTTAAATGGTCCAAGAATAGTAAGAAAACGGGGGGAGCGGAGAGGCAGTGGTTTTTAAGGACAGTACCAAAAAATTGCCCTGTATTTCAGTCAAGCCCACTCCCACCAGATAGTCAACTGTGAGCCACCAAAGAGTCTACAAACCGCAGAACTAGAGGAGCAATAAAAGGCTCCCATAATCCAAGAGGAGGTGGTCAGAACCTTGCTAGACCAACTGGACACCCACAAGTATATGGGGCCAGATGGGATTCACCCAAGGGTATTATAGGAGCTGGCGGATGTATTGGCCAAAACTCTTTCCATCATCTTCCAACAGTCCTGGAAGACTGGGGAGGTTCCACTGGACTGGAGGCTGGCTGATGTAGTGCCCATCTACAAGAAGGGTTGTAGGGAAGATCCGGGGAACTACAGGCCTGTCAGTCCGACCTCAGTGGAAAGGAAAGTCATGGAGCAGGTGGTATTGAGTGGTATCATGAAGCACATGCAAGAGAACCAGGTGATCAGGACCAGTCAACATGGGTTCACAAAAGGCAGGTCTTGCCAAACTAACGTGATGACCTTCTATGACAAAGTGACTTGGCTGCTGGACGAGAGAAACGTTGTGGATGTGGTCTACCTGGATTTCAGTAAAGCCTTTGACACAGTTTCTCACAGCATTCTGCTATGGAAACTGTCAGCCTCTGGCCTGGACAGGCGCACACTCTCCTGTGTAGAAAACTGACTGGCTGGCTGGGCCCAGAGAGTGGTGGTAAATGGTGTTAAAACCAGCTGGAGGCCAGTGACAAGTGGGGTTCCACAGGGCCCAGTGCTGGGTCCAGCCCTGTTCAATGTCTTTATCAATGACCTGGATGAAGGCATTGAGTGCACCTCAGAGGCTGGACCACTGAGCTGAGTCTAATGGTATGAGGTTTAACAAGACCATATGCCAGGACCTGCACTTGGGCCACAACAATCCTATGCAGAGCTACAGACTGGGAGAAGTCTGTCTAGAAAGCTGCCAGGAGGAGAGATACCTGGGGGTGTTGGTTGACAGCTGACTGAAGATGAGCCAGCAGTGTGCCCAGGTGGCCAAGAAGGCCAATAGCATCCTGGCTTGTATCAGAAACGGTGTGACCAGCAGGTCCAGGGAGGTTATTCTCCTTCTGTACTCTGCACTGGTGATGCTGCTCCTTGAATCCTGTGTTCAGTTTTGGACCCCTCACCTCAAAAAGGATGTTAAGGCTCTGGAGCGGGTCCAGAGAAGAGCCATGAGGCTGGTGAGAGGTCTGGATAACAGATCTTATGAGGAACAGCTGAGAGAGCTGGGGTTGTTTATCCTGGAGAAGAGGAGGCTGAGAGGAGACTTCGTTGCTTTCTACAACTACCTGAAAGGAGCTTGTAGAGAGGAGGGAGCTGGCCTCTTCTCCCAAGTGACAGGGGACATAAGAGGGAATGGCCTCAAGCTCCACCAGGGGAGATTTAGGCTAGATATTAGGAAAACTTTTTTCATGGAAAGAGTCACTGGGCATTGGAACAGGCTTCCCAGGGAGGTGATTGATTCACCTTCCCTGGAAGTGTTTAAGGCATGGGTAGATGAGGTCCTGGGCGACATGGTTTAGTGTTTGATAGGAATGGTTGGACTCAATGATCTGAAGGGTCTCTTCCAACCTGGTGATTCTATGATTCTATGATTCTATGATTTCTGTCCCACTACTACCTAACTCTTGACCATACACACCAGGATGACAGACTAGGCCTGATTTATTGTCTTGTGAATTTTCTGAGATATCATAGAATCATAGGGCAAGCAGGTTGGAAGAGATCCACCAGATCATCAAATCCAAGCATTCCTATCAAACACTAAACCATGTCCCTCAGAACCTCATCTACCCATCATTAAACACCTCCAGGGAAGGTGAATCAACCACCTCCCTGGGCAGCCTCTGCCAGTGCCCAGTGACCCTTTCCATGAAAACTTTTTCCCAATGTCTAGCCTAAATCTACCCTGATGGAGCTTGAGGCCATTCCCTCTTGTCCTGTACCTTGTCGCTTGGGAGAAGAGACCAGCATCCTCCTCTCTATAACCTCCCCTCAGATAGTTATAGAGAGCAATGAAGTATCCTATCGGCCTCCTCTTCTCCAGGCTAAACAACCCCAGCTCACTCAGCTATCCCTCACAAGGCGTGTTCTCCAACCCCTTCATCAGCTTCATTCCTCCTCTCTGGACTCGCTCCAGAGCCTCAATATCCTTCTTGTGGTGAGGGGCCCAGAACTGAACACAATTAACACATTAAATTGCTACAATACATTAAAAAAAACATGTTAAATTGCTGAACACCACCTGACAAGTCATCAAAAAGGGAACAATAAGAGTCCCAGGTCTCACTATCTTCTAGATAGGTGTGAAGTATGCTGCCCACCATTCACCCCTCAAAAACCCCTCCAACCTATTATGTATTCAATGTAATCTGCCTTTACTAATTAAAAGTTCTCACAACAACAAGAAAAACATATATCTTTTATCTTTTGATAGATTTTATTATGTGAGAACAATGTAGAACTGATTAACTTAAAACCACATCCTGAATAGAAAATTCAAGAGGCACCAAGAAGAGCAACCCCAATCAAACTGCAGTTTAAGTTTTCCACTCTTAATATTATACTACAATGCAACTATCCTACAGGGAAAATTACAGAAAAGGTTTGTTTGACTCCTGAGCAGAAAACGTCTGCTTCACCCAGACTGTGATAGCTCTGGAAATTTAGCATACTCACAATTGGGATTGTAAAGAACATAGCAGTCAGCCTCTGGTAAGTTTTTTTCTCATGTTTATTCAGCTGCAGTTTCAGAGAGTTATACGTTGTTCAGTCTGGACAATGTTTCTTATAATCTCAAAGGACATTTCCTCTATACTCATTAGCTTGGATAGAAACAAATGTCACTTTTTTGGTAAACTAACATCACCACATGGAGTCTGGTTGTTCTCGTATGCCCTTTAAACAAAGGCATGTAACCTACATGAAAATTCATTCCAAAATGGTTAAAGCTTGGCAACATTTAAGCTGAGGTCAAGGGTACCATAATAGATACCATTACCAAATTAACATTAGGTATCATTGCCATTGCCATCTGTTGCTTAAAGTGCTTTTAGGAATTTGTATACTGCTGACAGAGCATTATGGTTTAGATGAAAACGGTCATGATAGAAATGGCAAATAATAACAAAATATTTGGGGGTTCAGGGTTTTTTTACAGTGGAAACCCATACTTTGTCCATACATCTGTACATTCACCTCAGGAATGAAATCATTAAGTTTTCTGCCTGCCACTGCACCCTTGAACAATCCTAGTAGTATACTGCTGTACTACACAAGACACTCAAAGATAGAAGTTCAGGTTTTCAGACCACCACAGTTTCACACAGACATCAGATTTAACTGTCATCTCCAAACTGCAAACACAGTATGTCACTTCAGTTCTGTCTAGCACTGGACTTTGTACGAGCCAAGCAGACCCGATTTCCTTCAGTTGGTGACTGAAAATGACTCAGTTACAGCCAAGTCAGTCAAAGGCTTAGAAATATGGAAATGGAAAGAGAAAGAAAATTAGAATCATTAGTAAGTTTCTTGCAATTCCATAGCTTTGCTTGCTGTTTCAGAAAATGCTTGGTAAACTCCAGAGATTTACAACAGACACAAAACAAAAGACACCTGAAAATATTAAATTAGTGCAAGGAGGTGATAGTTAGCACTGTAACTGCCTAATAAGGGTCCAGACTGTTATTGGATGTATGGGCCTATTTCTGTTTTTTTCAAAGAAAACCTAAATGGTGTCATAGAGAAAAGACACTTAATAACATTACAGAAATAAATGGCCCAATTGCTTCTACCTCACATCCTTATTAAATGTATGAATCTAATCAAACAGAGAAGATTCTTGTAAATTAACTAGCACAGACTAACCTAGGGTCTTGTTTTAATATTGCAAACATAATGACTAGCAGCTGCCCAGAGACTCTAGAAAGAAAACTGTGAGAAACTGAAACCCGTCTTTAATCCTGCATTTTTCTTGTGAAAATTAAGGTAATATAATTTTATCTTTCCATACCTAATCAAATACAGATGGAGTGGAACCAAAGGGCGAAACATGAAAGCAAAAGACTTACTATAGTTCTGGAGTCTACTGAAGATGTCAGTCAATCTTTTAAAACAGACACCAAGACACTGGACTTTCATAAACTGTCTCATTGTTAAATTAAAAAATACTGAGGTTTCATATTACTTCCCACTGTCATTTAAAATAACCCATACAAAAATATTTAGCAAATATTTGTAGTAAGACTGTTAATAAAATACCTTATGTTAGTCTGTTAATTTCTGAATAACAACAACAACAACAACAACAACAACAACAACAACAACAACAATAATAATAATAATAATAATAATAATAGTAATTTCTCTGGAAAATTGGAGGTCTTCTAATTGGAGCAAAACATACTACAATGTATTTATTGAGAGTGAGGGTAAGTTTTAAAGCACGTACAATGAAACAAAGAAAAGGAAAGCAAAGAAAAAATTTTTAAGAAATTTCTTTAAATCCCCTCTATTTCATATAAAAATAATGCCTTCAAATCAACACCTCTTGTTCTTGTGGGAGACTTCAATCTCCCTGATATCTGCTGGAAGTACAACACAGCAGAAAGAAAGCAGTCTAGGAGGTTCCTGGAGTGCGTGGAAGACAACTTCCTTGCGCAGCTGGTGAATGAACCAATGAGGGAAGGTGCCCTCCTGGACTTGCTCTTTGTCAATAGAGAAGGTCTTGTGGAGGATGTGGCAGTAGGGGTCACCTAGGACTAAGTGATCATGAGATGATAGGGTTTTCTGTTCTAGGTGAAGTGAAGAGGGAGCTAAGCAGGACAGTTGCATTAAATTTCTAGAGGGCAGACTTTGAACTCTTTAAAAGGCTGGTTGGCAAAGTCTCCTGGGAGACAGTACTTGAGGGCAAGGGAGCCCATGAGAGCTGGGAGCTCTTCAACAAGGAGACCCTAGCAGCTCAGGAGAAAGCTATCCCCATGTAATGGAAAAAAGTCAGGCAGGGGAAAAAACCAGCTTGGTTGAGTAGAGAAATCTTGAGTGACATTAGGAAGAAAAGGAATATTCATAGGCTCTGGAAGAGGGGACAGGCCTCTTGGGGGGACTACAGGAGGGAAGGAAGGTTGTGTAGGGAAAAAATCAGAGGGGCTAAGGCTCAACTGGAAGTCAGATTGGCTAAGTCTGTGAAAGATAACAAAAAATCTTTCTATAAATATATAAATAATAAAAGGAGGAGTAGGGAGACCATACAGTCCCTTTTGGACACAGAGGGAAAAATGGTGACAGGGGATGAGGAGAAAGCTAAGGTACTTAATGCCTTCTTTGCTTTGCTCTTTAATTGTAAAGAAAGTTGTTCCCTCTGTGTAGAAACCCCGGAAACAGAGGAGCGATACAAGGCTCCCATGGTCCAAGAGGAGGTGGTCAGAGCCTTGTTTGCCCAACTGGATACCCACAAGTCTATGGGTCCAGTCCTGTGGATCCCTAGGGTTTTGAGGGAGCTGGCAGATGTACTGGCCAAACCCCTTTCCATCATCTTCCAGCAGTCGTGGAAGACTGGGGAGGTACCACTGGACTGGAGGCTGGCTGATGTAGTGCCCATTTACAAGAAGGGTTGCAGGGAAGATCCGGGGAACTACAGACCAGTCAGTCTGACCTCACTGCCAGGGAAAGTCATGGAACAGGTGATCTTGAGTGGTATCATGAAGCACTTGCAAGAGAACTGGCAGATCAGGTCCAGTCAACATGGGTTCACAAAAGGCAGGTCTTGCCAAACCAACCTGATCACCTTCTATGACAAAGTGACTCGGCTGCTGGATGAGCGTAAGACTGTGGATGTGGTCTTTCTGGACTTCAGTAAAGCCTTTGACACAGTTTCTCACAGCATTCTGCTTTGGAAAACTGTCAGCCTCTGGCTTGGACAGGCGCACACTCTCCTGGGTAGAAAACTGGCTGGATGACCGGGCCTAGAGAATGGTGGTAAATGGTGTTAAGTCCAACTGGAGGCCAGTTACAAGTGGGGTTCCCCAGGGCTCAGTGCTGCGTCCAGCCCTGTTCAATGTCTTCATCAATGACCTGGATAAAGGCATTGAGGGTACCCTTAGCAAGTTTGCAGATGACTCAAAGCTGTGTGCAAGTGTCAATTTGCTGGAGGGTAGGGAGGCTCTGCAAAGGAATCTAAACAGGTTGGACCGCTGGGCAGTGTCCAATGGCACGAGGTTTAACACGGCCAAATACCAGGTCCTGCACTTGGGGCACAACAACCCTATGCATTACTACAGACTAGGAGAAGCCTGGCTGGAAAACTGCCAGGAGGAGAGGGACCTGGGTGTGTTGGTCGACAGCCGACTGAACATGAGCCAGCAGTGTGCCCAGGTGACCAACAAGGCCAATGGTATCCTGGCTTATATCAGAAATGGTGTGACCAGCAGTTCCAGGGAGATTATTCTCCCTCTGTACTGGGCACTGATAAGACCACTCCTTGAATCCTGTGTTCAGTTCTGGGCCCCTCACCACAAGAAGGATGTTGAGGCTCTGGAGCAAGTCCAGAGAAGAGTGACGAAGATGGTAAAGGGGCTGGGGAATAGGCCCTATGAGGAGTGACTGAGAGAGCTGGGGTTGTTTAGCCTGGAGAAGAGGAGGCTGAGAGAAGACCTCATTACTCTCTACAACTACCTGAGGAGAGGTTGTAGAGAGGAGGGAGCTGGTCTCTTCTCCCAAGTGCCAGGGGACAGGACAAGAGGGAATGGCCTCAAGCTCCGCCAGGGGAGATTTAGGCTGGAGATTAGGAGGAAGTTTTTCACAGAAAGGGTCATTGGACATTGGAATAGGCTGCCCAGGGAGGTGGTTGAGTCACCTTTGCTGGAGGTGTTTAAGGCATGGGTGGATGAGGTATTGAGGGACTTGGTTTAGTGTTTGATAGGAATGGTTGGACTAGAAGATCCGATGGGTCCCTTCCAACCTGATTGTTCTATGATTCTATGATTCTAATTCCTTCAGTTTTGGCTATCATTGCAAACTGACATTCTGGCTTTGCCTTATGTATATCTAAGATAAGATATACTTGCGGTCGTCCAGTAGAACTAAAACTTCCATCGCCACAATCATCAACTCCTATCACTGGCATACAAGATTTAAATGGAACAAATTGAGCAATGCAGCTTCCTGCAGGTATAAATACAGGAGGTGTTAGTATCAAACTATAATTTGGATAACTCCAGTAAAGTCTACATCAATAACCCCAGGTAAAAAAAAGATTCCCAACCGAATTTCTGACAATCATTCTAATTACAAGGCAGTAAAACCAAGCCCCAATGGTCCTTTTATGTTCCATGGTATTGTGTGAAGTGCAGACATTCACAGCATTATTGTGATGGTGATGATCACGTCTATCTTGGTGCTGCCTCTGGTTCATGCTCTGAGGTGAGAGCTGCTGCTTGCCATGGAGGCCTCCGTGTTGGTATGTGCCTCTGAACTATGCTGTGCTCCTGGTTTTCTGACAATACTGGCCTGCTCTTATCTCATTTTGAATCTGCACCAACTAGTAGAATGTTTGCCCTTTTGACACTGAGGGTAGATTTTATGCCATGTATGCTGGCATTTCATGCACCAATCTCTTTTAAAATGTCTCTCCTTGCTGCATCTCTAACAGAACACATTTTTGTCCCAGATTACAGTCAGGGTAGCAGCTACCAGCTGTGCTTGATAGGTAAATGATCCCAGTTGTTGTTGTAGGAATTTTCAGACAACACCGTATCTTTCCATATTTGTCATTAGGATTTTTGTCACTGATTGCAAAATTAAGGTTTCTTTAACTGCTCTGTTGTCTACTTGCTTGTCAAGCACATTCTTCGATCTATCTATAAACACCATATATGGGTAAGCCTGTTTCAGCTTTCAAAATCCAGTATCTTTATAAGTGTTTGATAAAACCAAAAGCCGTATCTATTGCAAAACTGCATTATTTAAACTCTCAATTCTTGAACTGCTACTGACGTTGTTTAATTGAGTCATTTCTTATTACTGAAACTGCAAGCGGCCCCCCATTCTGCCCAGGGCAGTGCCTATGTCCCCCCACGGCAGTAGTAGAGAAGTTAGTACTTTCTATACAGGTTTTTGAGTCTCTGGCCTCCTATGAACAAAACCCAGGAAAAGTCTGTAGCTGTTTAGGGTCACTGCACCTCTACTGATGAAAATAAATTAAAGTTCTCTCAGGGGCTGCTGCAAGCTACTCCAGTCAGAGCCGCTGGACCTGAGGGGGGTGGGAGTGGAGGAGGGGAGAAGGGAAAACCCTTGATGGGGTGGCTTAATTCTGGAGCAGTTAGTACATACTCTTTTGCAGCTCTTGGAATCTCCTTTATCACTTTGTAACTAATTAATTCACAGCGCGGATTGCTGTTACATGCACAGATCAAAGCTTACCATATTTCCACTTCCCCACACTACTGTTCCTCCCTGCTGACTTGTGCCTTTTGGTCTGAGGGACATGGGGGAGGTGGAGGTGGATCAGGTTCCTTCTTAGTTACTATTGGACCCAAATCAAAGGGCTTGTTGCCCCCGCCACCCCCTCCCACCTTGGGGGCTTCAGAGTCCAGCAAAGGCAGCTTAGGGGAGTGGAGGGGTGTCGATGATCCTGCACTTGGCTCAAAATTGTCACTCTGCTTTTTAGAGATAACGTGTTTCTTTAACACTTCAAAACTGTCTCTGCTCCATTTCAATAGTTCAACTAGACAAATCTTGTATAAAAATGAACCACCATTAGTAAGATATTACTCAAACAACCTTCGTCCCATTTTCTCCCAAGTTTCTTTCTCAAACAGGGCAGCAGTTGTAACAACACCACTTTGATATGCCTGTGATCACTAAGTGATCATGAGATGATAGGGTTTTCTGTTCTAGGTGATGTGAAGAGGGTGCTTAGCAGAACAGTAGCATTAAAAATCAAGAGGGCAGACTTTAAACTCTTTAGAAGGCTGGTTGGCAAAGTCTCATGCGAGACAGTACTTAAGGGCAAGGGAGACCATGAGGGCTGGGAGCTCTTCAAAAAGGAGATACTAGTAGCTCAGGAGAAAACCATCCCTGGGTTCCAAAAAAAAAGCCGTCAGGGGAAAAAAGCAGCTTGGTTGAGTAGAGAGATTTCAAGTGACATTAGGAAGAAGAGGAATGTTTATAGCCTCTGGAAGAGGGGACAGGCCTCTTAGGTGGACTGCAGGAGGGAAGTGAGATCGTGTAGGGAAAAAATCAGAGGGGCTAAGGCTCAACTAGAAGTCAGGTTGGCAAAGTCAGCGAAAGATAATAAATTTTTTTCTATAAATATATAAATAACAAAAGGAGAACTAGTGAGACCATGCAGTCCCTTTTGGACACAGAGGGAACAACAGTGATGGGAGATGAGGAGAAGGCTGAGGTACTTAATGCCTTCTTTGCCTCAGTCTTTAATTGTAAAGAAAGCTGTTCCCTCTGTGTACAAAACCCGGAAATAGAGGAGCAATACAAGGCTCCCATGGTCCAAGACGAGGTGGTCAGAGCCTTGTTAGACCAACTGGACACATACAAGTCTATGGGGCAAGACGGGATTCACCCTAGGGTATTGAAGGAGCTGGCAGATGTATTGGCCAAAACTCTTTCCATCATCTTCCAACAGTCCTGGAAGACTGGAGAGGTTCCACTGGACTGGAGGCTGGCTGATGTAGTGCCCATCTACAAGAAGGGTCACAGGGAGGATCCGGGGAACTACAGGCCAGTCAGTCTGACCTCACTGCCAGGGAAAGTCATGGAACAGGTGATCTTGAGTGCTATCATGAAGCACTTGCAAGAGAACCAGGTGATCGGGACCAACCAACATGGGTTTACAAAAGGCAGGACTTGCCAAACTAACGTGATTGCCTTCTATGACAAAGTGACTCGGCTGCTGGATGAGGGAAAGGCTGCAGATGTGGTCTTCCTGGACTTCAGTAAAGCCTTTGACACAGTTTCTCACAGCATTCTGCTTTGGAAAACTGTCAGCCTCTGGCCTGGAGAGGTGCACACTCTCTTGGGTAAAAAACTGTTTGGATGGCCGGGCCCAGAGAGTGGTAGTAAATGGTGTTAAATCCAGCTGGAGGTCAGTGACAAGTGGGGTTCTCCAGGGCTCAGTGCCAGGTCCAGCCCTGTACAATGTCTTCATCACTGACCTGGATGAAGGCATTGAGTGCACCTTTAGCAAGTTTGCAGATGACACTAAGATGGGTGGAAGTGTCGATCTGCTGGAGGGTAGGGAGTCTCTACAAAGGGATCTGAACTGGCTAGACTGCTGAGCTGAGACCAGTGGCATGAAGTTTAACAAGGCCAAATGCTGGGTCCTGCACTTGGGGCACAACAACCCTATGCATTACTACAGACTAGGAGAAATCTGTCTAGAAAGCTGCCAGGAGGAGAAGGACCTGGGTGTGTTGGTTGACAGCCAACTGAAGATGAGCCAGCAGTGTGCCCAGGTGGCCAAGAAGGCCAATGGCATCCTGGTTTGTATCAGAAATGGTGTGACCAACAGGTCCAGGGAGGTTATTCTCCTTCTGTACTCTGCACTGGTGAGGCTGCTCCTCCAATTCTCTGTTCAGTTCTGGGCCCCTCAACACAAGAAGGATGTTAAGGCTCTGGAGCGCGTCCAGAGAAGAGTGACAGAGCTTGTCAAGGGTCTGGAGAACAGGCCTTACGAGGAACAGCTGAGAGAGCTGGGGTTGTTTATCCTGGAGAAGAGGAGGCTGAGAGGAGACCTTATTGCTCTCTACAAGTACCATGAAAGGAGGTTGTAGAGAGGAGGGAGCTGGCCTCTTCTCGCAGGTGACAGGGTACAGGACAAGAGGGAATGGTGTCAAGCTCCACCAGGGGAGATTTAGGCTAGACATTAGGAGGAAGTTTTTCACAGAAAGGGTCATTGGGCACTGGAACAGGCTGTCCATGGAGACGGTTGATTCACCTTCCCTGGAAGTGTTTAAGGCACGGGTAGATGAGGTCCTGAGGGACATGTTTTAGCATTTGACAGGAATGGTTGGACTCGATGATCTGATGGGTCTCTTCCAACCTGGTGATTCTATGATTCTATGATATGTATTGTTGGCATGAAAAAATGAGTATTTTGGTTTTTTATAGTGAACATCCTACCAACAATAGGTTTTGCCACTAGTGAGACGTTTACTATGTCTTTTACTTGATGAAATGGGAATCTTTCCACCCCCTTTTTCCACATATATGCACAGTCTCAGTCTAATCTCAGACATAACTACCCTTCTATTTAACCAAGTCCTGCTTCCTAGGATAAAAGAAAAAAAAATTAGAAAGTGGGTATGCAAAATAGAAAAAAAAAAAAAAAAAAAAAAAAAAAAACAAACCAATGCTCATTCACATCAGTTAATGACAGGATTGAGGCACTTGGCTTACAGGTAAGACTGTCTTACATGTGACAACTCTCAGACAGTTTCATTCCCCTAACCACTGTTAAGAGTTTTCTCAAGTATGAGTAGTCATTGGTGTGTTCTGTTAAAATTCCGAGTACCCTTCTTCCATTCAAGATTCTCACTCCCAAACTGTACATATTGGCTCCAGATCAGCGCAGAATCTTCCAAGGGTACTGTGTGGTGGACTTTAACGACTTAAAACACAGGTCTGAGAGATTAAATATCTGTTTTATAGGACAGAGTAAATGGTTTGGGTTTTTTAATATTTAAATTCTTCTTACTATGTTTCTGCTATAATTACTGTAATAAAAACAAAAATTAAAATTAAGTGTCTGTCCAGATGGTACTTCAAAGTGCCTCCTTTCTTTATAATCATCTATGAAGTTAAACACTGATATAGCCAGCTACATGCATTTACAGTAGATGATGATTCATCTCTCAATTGCAAAATAGTTCAGGCAACAGAGTTGCCTGCATTCCCAGATTTGGACGTTTCTAGCAAAGAAATTTCAAAAAAAAAAAAGGTTTCATGTCTAAACACAGGGCATCCCTACAGCAAGTGCCAGACAGTTCTGGATGGTTTACATGTAAAAGACCCGTTTGCATCTAAAAGCTCCACAAGAAAACAACAATGTATCTAGGAGTGCAGTTTAAAATGAGAAAAATTACAGCACAGTTGTTGTTAGCCAGTCATAAGCCAAATTCATAATGTAATAACCCGAGAAAGAGAAGCAGTTTAGAAAACTTTGCAAGTCATGGGCATAGTATGCATAGGTTGTGTAATTTGGAAAGCAAAAATAAATAAAGATAATACTCCTGATCACTGGGCTGTGAAGAAGTGCAATGGGAAAAGCAAGGAAAAAAAGACATTTAAAAAACATTTCCAGGATCACAGCATGCTTAAGAGAAATCTAAGAATACACTTACATCCTCTGTGAGGTTTCTTTCATACAAAGTATTATCTTCTTTTGGAAGCATAAATGATATCCCTTTAGAGGCAGAGCAAAACTCAGTCAAATAGACTTTTCATAGCAGTTAAATTCCTGCAAGAATAGTTTAACCTGATTCTGTGTGATGCAAGCCAGTTTCAGAGCTGATGTGAGTAGGTGCAGTTCTGTCTAATAAAGTTGTGCAAGTTCTATTTTAGACCTTTTTTATCATGAAATAGTTACCCTTTGTTACCTAAAATGAAAAATGGTTTTTCTTCTAAGTTTTCCATGGTGAGAAAGTGAGCATTACTGAACATTACATGGATATTAAAGCTCTAAATCAAGTGATGTGGCACATTTTGATAGGAATGGTTGGACTCAATGATCCAGTGGATCTCTTCCAACCTAGTTATTCTATGATTCCATGATTCAAAGTGAGCTCTGGCTCCTCACTTCCTGTTCACCACTGAGACATGCACGTTTCATCCAAAGAAGTAAAATGTCTGTTTTATTTCGGTAAATGCTTCCTCATACCACCAGAAAATCCTCAAATAACAAAATAACTTTCAGAACCTGTTCCTGAGCAAGCTGTATAAGGGAGAAAATGTGAAGGACCTGGGCAATAAAAGAAACTGTATGGTACTCAAGAACCCAAACGTTAAGTATTTTAAGGAAAAATAAAGTGGGGCTCTGGAGGAAAGATTTGCAAAACTTACAATTAAAAAAAATGTGTTTAACTGCTAATGAAAGTAGCATGTAGTTAAAATGTAAATGATTTTGCCCCAAAGGTCAATGTATTATGCTACTGTGTTACAATGTCTGCATGTATAATATATATTTGTATAAGTAAGACATAGTAGAGAACCTAAAGGTCTCAATTCTTTGTTCCTTAAGGCTAATGTCAATGAACTCTCTGACTGTAACAAAGCAGGATCAAGCTTTCAGTAAACTAATCTTATAAATTGATTTATGCTGACTGTAATAAACTAGAGGAAATACCAGGACAGTACCATACAATACACTGAACACACCAAAGCTAAATTTTTGTCATCTAATTTCTCAGAAATTCCACAGTACTTTACCTTTCAGAAAATCCATGCATCTACTTTCACAGTGTGATCTCAATTTTATTTACAGATATTAGATATATTTTATGTTTAAATGTTGCAAATTAATCTTATTACTGTTCAATCTTTTTTTTGGAGGGAGGGTCAGTGTTAGTATTTGATTAATGTTAGTTCCAGTTACTGTCCAATTTTATAATATTGTTTTACAATCTTAATTATTACACAAGTCTTGACAAAATGCAAAGAATCTCTGATAAATTGCTATTGAAAAGAAGAAATTTGATAAAAACAAAACCTTCTAACTGTATTTAAAAAAATATTAAAGAGAGTTGTGTAAGACATATTTTCCACATTTTTATACTTTCTAAATATTTGTGTTTTCAGAATTTATAAAATTGAAAATAACTGTTCTGAATATCAGCCTCATATTGCCTCATGCAATGACAAATAAAAATTAGTTTAATGCAATTTGCATGGATCTTTCTTTCTTGTAGTTATACTGAATATATAACACAGATGAATACATTTTCTGACTACAGTTTCTACTTCCTTCTTTGTCTCAGGGCTGTGTTCACATACCAGTTGTAATGTGTACAAAAATAAAAGTATCATGTACTTGCAGTTTCAGTAGCACAAAAGAGGCTAGAGAAACCAGGATATTTATTAGTCTTCCCTATTCTTTACACAATGGATGTAATGGAGTAATTAATTGATATATGCTTCACAATGAAACAAAAAATCAGTATCTTTACTAAAATAAAACTACAATTTTTTTTCTGTGATTTTAATAAGCAATGCAGGCTAACGTTGCTCTTTAGCTCTTCATTCTGTGTTCATCTTGACAATCTCAATTTAGTATATGTCATCTGGGATGTTTTTCCATCTGAAGATAATAGAATCCATTTGAATGTTCTGTTAATCATTTATTTTTCTTTCCCTACCAGTACTAGGTATTTTTTGGTAAGGATACTCATTTTCTTGAAAAGCTGATAGAGATAACTCTTGTACACTTATTTAAAAAAATTAAAATAGTGTAAGTATATTGAAATAATTTCTTTTTTTAGCTGTTCTTTACATGGAAAGACAAACTTGTCATCTTTTAGTAACAATATTTCATCAATTGGTCAAAAGTTGTATTTCATGAGAATTCATAAACAATCATACAGAGAGTAGGTGAAGTACGGGTCTTGAGTGATATTATAAAGAACTATACTGTGGAGAACAATGAAAGAAAACTATAGGTGGTGTGAATCACAGCAGAGATTTCAAATTAAGTTATATTCTGTTGTATATTAAGTGGTAAGAACAGTGTATGCAATTAAATTCTTTTCAAATCTCTTGTTTTGTCAGCATCTAGACACTATCTACACCCTCAAAATAAGTGACTAATACATCCCAGCATTGTATAGGACCAAGGTTTCAGTCTTGGAGAGTTTTTTTAAAGACGTCAGAGAGTTGTCTGTGCTGGAATGAACGAAAAAACTAGTTGTCAAACTTTCCACAAACAAAGAATTAAAAAATAGTTTCAAGTCGCTCTGCTTGTCCCCTTTTGAAAAGAAAGTAAAGGTTTTTGTTGCCACTTCATTCAAATTATTCACTTTGTATATATTAATATTACTATGATCAAGCAGAATTAAAAGGTATTTCAAAATAAGAATATTCTGTTATAAAAAATAAACTTATTGAGGACTTCCAATTTTATTAAAAGAATTTTTTCATCAGAGGTAACTAGTTTCTAGGAATTCTGTTGCTACCAACAAACTGTCATTTTCTGAAAGAATTCCTCTAACAGGAACTTCCAATAAGCTCCGCTACAAACTTAGATCATCATTGAGTCATTTGCATAGACACAGTACAGGTGAAAATAAAAAAGTGAGGGAAAAAAGAAAGGGGTACATTAATGCATAAATATATTTTCCTTCCTGTGTTTTCTGTCTTTAGTCAAAGAAAAACTAAATCTAATTAGGATTAAAACATAATCCTGGTAACAGCATTTATCTAGGAATGTTTGAACTCAAAGGATAAAATCTACAGGTTTTTATGAGGCAGTGAACATCACTCTTGTAAGATCAAATATTTCCAAAAGTTGCTGACAGCTATAGTACTAGAAAAATTAAAAACTTCTGGAAAAAGCTGGGAAAGATCCAAATCAGGCAAAAAAAGTTAAAAGTTCCCAACCGTAACGTTCAACAGGGAAATAGTTTTAAATTCAAAGAAACCAATCCACATTTCTACACCCAACACGAAAAGCTGAGAATTTCACTTGTGCATATGATTTAGGACGTTAATTTCTATCATAATGGTAGTAAAACATCTTCATTGCAGTTTTAAATCTTACGATGCAGAGTCAGAGACCAGTCAAATTGTGAACATGTTCATTGTTTTATCCAGTTTTTTAGTTTCCTTAATGTTTTTGAGGTAGAAATTTGAGTCTTGCAGTCTAAATCTTTCTTTTGCATTAAAGCAGACCTTTTCATTCAGTGTTCGTTGAAGGTATTTCACCCTGAGTACAAGACTTGCTGTGCATAGTGGGCTGACTAATTAACCAATTACTCCATTATTTAAAACTTCTGTTTCTATGCATCATTGTCATGGGTAAGTATGTTTCTGAAAAACTAAGCTAATATGTGCGTCTTCTAGTATTACATTACTTCAGCGAGATACTTTAATATTTCAGTGAAAAGGCCTAATGTTCAAAGCATTCTTGCGAAGACAGAACAGATTTAAGACTAGTAACTCTATAATGCCATGTTTATTTCATTAGCTCTAAATAGTGACACCATTTCTATCAGTTTCCCTGAATCTAAATACAGTTATTTTCTACATTTATACTGTGGCTACATAATTCATGTAGTAGGAAGATTATGGGAAATAGAATGGATTTTGGTAGGATTTAGTTCTGGATGCCTTACAGGAGCAATGTTGGTAATTCAGAAATTTGTGAAAGAGAAAGTAGTTAGACTTATTTCTGTGGGTTACACCAGAAATTAATAGCTACCTTGTGCAAGAGAGAAGGTGAAGAAAAAATTTCCACATTTCTGCTATATTTTGTCTCTCCATCCTCTGGCCATCACAGACACATGAGTGTGATTAAACAAACCCTGCACTGTTTGAGACTGGGCATACTTCGGGATTGGTTTTGAAACTAATGAGTCTGTTTAGGTAATACTGTTGCCACATCTTACTTCATGAAGTGCACTGGAGACATTAGACAGATGAAAAACAGTACTATAGTGAGAGCAGGTGTCATTACTTAGCACACAGTGGGGGAGTTCAGTTGTACTTGCACATGGAGAGCAAGAGGTGTTAGTGTTGCTGAGCTGTAAGATTCTTCCCTGTAGGTTTTTATTCATATACACTTAGTACAAATCCTCAAACAACAACATGGAAACACACATGCACTGTCTTCAGAGTAGATAACCCCTGATGTGTTCTAGTAGTAAAAAAATTATACTATTCATGCTAACATGGTTCAAGACTACAACCACAGTAGTGAAATTATAGACCAGCTAATTCAATTTCTTTGTTTCTTACAAAGCAAATAATAACTTCCAGGGAAATACAGGCCTATCAGTCTGACCTCAGTGGAAAGGAAAGTCATGGAACGGGTGATCTTGAGTGCTATCATGAAGCACATGCAAGAGAACCGGGTGATCAGGACCAGCCAACACAGGTTTACAAAAGGCGGGTCTTACCAAACTAACGTGATGGCCTTCTATGATAAAGTGACTCGGCTGCTGGATGAGGGAAAGGCTGTGGATGTGGTCTTTCTGGACTTCAGTAAAACCTTTGACACAGTTTCTCACAGCATTCTGCTTTGGAAAACTGTCAGCCTCTGACCTGGACAGGTGCACACTTTCCTGGGTAGAAAACTGCTTGGATGACCAGGCCCAGAGAGTGGTGGTAAATGGAGTTAAATCCAGCTGGAGACCAGATACAAGCGATGTTCCCCAGGGATCAGTGCTGGGTCAAGCCCTGTTCAATGTCTTCATCACTGACCTCGATGAAGGCATTGAGTGCACCCTTAGCAAGTTTGCAGATGACACAAAACTGTGTGGCACTGTGGATCTGCTGGAGGGCAGGAAGGCTCTGCAAAGGGATCTAAACAGGCAGGACCTCTGGGCAGAGTCCAATGGCATGAGGTTTAACATGGCCAAATGCCAGGACCTGCACTTAGGGCACAACAACCCCATACAGAGCTACAGACTGGGAGAAGTCTGCCTAGAAAACTGCCAGGAGGAGAGGGACCTGGGGTTGTTGGTTGACAGTTGACTGAAGATGAACCAGCAGTGTGCCCAGGTGGCCAAGAAGGCCAATGGTATCCTGGCTTGTATCAGAAACAATGTGATCAGCAGGTCCAGGGAGGTTATTCTCCCTCTGTACTCAGCACTGGTGAGGCCACTCCTTGAATCCTGTGTTCGGTTCTGGACCTCTCACCATAAAAACAATGTTGAGGCTCTGGATCGTGTCCAGAGAAGAGCAATGAAGCTGGTGAAGGGGTTGGAGAACAGGCCTTATGAGGAGCGGTTGAGAGAGCTGGGGTTGTTTAGCCTAGAGAAGAGGATGCTGAGAGGGGACCTCATTGTTCTCTATAACTGTATGAGGGGAGGTTATAGAGAGGAGGATGCTAGCCTCTTCTCCCAGGTGACAGGGGACAGGACAAGAGGGAATGGCCTCAAGCTCCATCAGGGTAGATTTAGGATAGACAGTAGGAAAAAAAAAATTCACAGAGAGCATCACTGGGCACTGGCAGAGGCTGCCCAGGGTTGATTCACCTTCCCTGGAGATGTTTTGGGCACAGGTGGATGAGGTTCTGAGGGGCATGGTTTAGCGTTTGATAGGAATGGGTGGACTCGATGATCCGATGGGTCTCTTCCAACCTGCTTGTTCTATGATTCTATGATTCTAGGACAAGACTTATTAAAAGAACTCCATGCATCTCACAAGCGCTGCTCTGTCTTTCCACAAAGATTTCAAATCATTGCATTTACTGGAAATACACTTAATTCAACTCAAGTCTACAAAACTTACACATTTCTGGTAATGAGCAGTTCCAACGTCCTTTTGTTTTGTAGTGGTTTTGCTTTTAACATTATCAGATTATCTACATTCCAAAAAGAACTGTATCTTACCTTAATTTACTTCTATGTCTCTTACTTTCCTTCCCTTCCCATTTTCAATTTTCTGAAAGGACACTCTATGTAGACAGTTTCATTTAGTTTGCCTGCTCTAGTATTCCCTAAACTGGCACTTCCCTGCCTTTCTTGCCTTATTCTAAATAAGGGCTTGATGTAACAATGGAACATGGTCTGCTAGCAGTATGTGACATTATTCTGAACTTATTCCTTCTCACAGAAAGTTTACAAAAGGTTTCAAAAATAAATTGAGATTTTAAGGATAATTTACTCTTCATTAGAACAGAAGGTTATACAGGAATGGTCTGACACATGCTGTGCAATAAATACTATTGAGCTATAAGCAGAGAGAAACATAATGCTTTTCGTAGAACAGTATACATTTCATATTTATTATATTATAGTGAAAATATAGAATAGCCCTAGATACACACACACACACACATATGTATTTGACAATCTTTAAGTATGAGAGATCTACAGAAGACATCTAGAAAATATCACATATACCAATAAGAGATTCCCTGGAAAATGGAAAGCATAGGACTAATTTAAACAAATCCCAGATAAGGATCTCTTCATAAATATGGTAAACTTCCTGTGTTTTAGAGAATTTATATAAACATTTCTAATTTAATTCCCTTTGAAAGTGATTGATTTTTTCATAGTAACATTCAGAATATTTTCAGAGACAAGATCATGTGCTTTCTAATATTTGTAATACTATAGAAGAATGTGATCAAGTCATTAACTTTGACCAAAATTAACAAATCATCTTGTTTTGGAGTTCAACAAGGAAAAAAACATATTTTTTAATTCTAAAAAAACTAGGAATACTTTAACTCAAAGCATCTTTTTCAATGACAAGCCAACAATAAAAATAAAAATCTCAAAGACCACTTGCATGACATTGCAAAATGAGACAAGTTTAGTAATAGTTATGCAATACCCTGGGGAATATTAATACATCTTGTACAAAAATATGCACATTCAAAAATACATTCTATGCTTCAAATTAGAGCAATTGTAATTACATTGTTGTTGCATTTCACTAACACTGATCACATAAGTTTTATATCATACTTTTAGGAAGCCCTTGCATTGATTCATGTAATTCCTTTGTTCTAACTAGCATCTTTATGTGACAATTTTTTCTACTTTTGAATTTATGCACATTTCTGCAGCTTAGTTAGTTTCACTAATAAGTTTATATGTAACACAGCAAATCACCTCTTATAGGCAACACAATAGGTTTCCCTCCTATGAAGGAAAAGAAATGTGGAACATTGTCTTCCATAGGCTTTAGGTCAATGGCAGGACTTAGATATAGGCTAAGGCAGTCTTAGCCCAACCCTGTAACCCTAGGCATTGCTAAGGGATGTTTCCCAATTATGTACAGCAAAACTGCAAAATCATTATATGAGCAAAAGCTAAAATGCAATAAGTAAAAGTTTTACAGACTTTGATGTCACTTTAATCCTGATAGGAGTTGCAAGTGTAAGTCAAGCTAGATAAGGATGCTGACATCTGGATTTCCACTGAATTATTATTAATTACAAAGGGACATTTTTAGTACTGGAAACTACTTACAGCTTCTTAGATCTTTAATGAGATGTAACGTGAATAAAGATTTATTTCTTCATCAACAAATGTGGGTGTGACAGATAATTAACCATAAATATCGCTTCAAAATAGCCTTATGACTGCTACATAGGCATGACTCTTGTTCCTGCAGCTTTGATTCTTTGAGATGTTGTAATACAGAAGTCAGCCTTATAGGGTTCCTGGTTGTGGTCCCTAATATTTTGATTATTTTAATTCTCCCAGATATTTTTTTAACTCTTCTACTTACTGATTGCATTTTGTTTGGGATATTTTGAGTGGTTTGTATAGTTTATGTAATAGTAATTCCAAACACTAGTTTAATAGATAATGTTTATTCAGGGAGGAAGTTTAATCTAAAATTTAAAATCTTATGACCTTACAGGTCTCCATTGTGCCTTGTAAATCAGACATCCGGAGAAGAAACTGTTGGAGAAAACAGTGACAATCTTTTTACGAGTAGCTTCTATATATGCTAATATACCTTACATATTTCTCTTTTTATCACCCTTCCCCCTCCCCCCCATTAACAAATACAGAGAATTAAAAGCATGAAAAAATCTTGAAGATGTTAATCTTGAGATATCTTCATTTTTAGAGAAGGAAGCATGGCACAACAGAGTGAGTAGTCCAAGCCTGTTTGAACATCATTATGTGTACTTGCAATTACAATGTCTCCTTATCCTCTTCTTCCCTTCTGTTACTTCCCCACAGAGATAGTCCCAGGTATCTTTATTACCAGAATTTTCATAGGTCTACTCAGAGTCTCTATCCTCCACCATGATGTTCGCCTCCTCCCACACAGCCCACTCCTTAATGAAACCGTTTCTTTTTTTTTCCCCTTTCTTTTCAATACAGCAATGACTGTACCTCTGTTCCACTTCAGAAGCATAGTTTCTGTCTTGTTATCTGAATCATTTGCCAATATACACCTCTGAGGTACTCAGACTGTGGGTGCTATAATGAGACCCATCACTGCGACTGCCTCACAGTGCACCACTGCCAATGCCTCTACTTCTTCAGTTTCACCATCATATTTGAAAAGTCCCCATCTTTCCAGCTTACAATAAACTTTATTTCCTCTTTGTCTCTGAATTCTCACTGCTGAAAGCACAATACTCTAAAATTCTCTTGCTGGGAGGAAAATACACACTGCTTTCTTTTTTGACCAGCCATAGATTAGATGCATGCACACTGAGTGATCAGTTGCAGGACAAAACACTATTGTCTCTCACTGTGAACAGCATAAACCTTTACAAGCCACACATGGTTATCTATTGTAGAATACCCATGAGTTAAGAATATCACAGAAGCTGATAAAGCAAGCATGTGGTCAATATTGAACTATTCAGAAGGACCAACTACTTATGCTTTTCTAAAGTTTCTGGGAGAAGTTTACATGCCATTACATGCCTAAAAAATAAAGTCATGCTAGATTCAATTGTATCTGTGGGCTCAGCCCAGCAGATAGGTGCATGAATCCAGCATGGCATTAGTTAAAATGTCTCAGAGCAAGTGATTCTAAAATGAGATTATGCATACCCACCCCATCCCCAACAAGTTGACATTGGGCAGAGTTAGAGGTGTGAGGTGCTGAAGGGCATGTCTAAACCTATTATCAAGATGTGAGGCAGGGACAAAGAGCGTATAAAAAATAGAAAAATTCTCATTTCTGAATTCCTATGGGACTGAAGACTAGAGTTAAAGCACCACAATGATGTCAAAATAAGCTAATTCTAGACGTCATCAGAAGTGGAAATATAAGTATTACAGAATTGTAGGTGTCTCCAAGGTTTTTTTAAGCAGAAAATAAGGTTATGGTCTGAGAAACGATAAGTCTTATAGGATATAAATGAGTCAGAAGTAATCTAGATATGACTCCGAAGACTTGGTAAAATTCAGCATATAAATATAGGCACTTTACAGCAGAATTTGAAACAGAGATTCATAGAATTATAGTATGATTTAGCTTGGGAGACACCTGAGAGATCATCCAGTTCACACCCCTCTGTCATGGGAAGGGACATGTCCCAGTTGATCAGGTTGCTCAAAGCTTCAACCAACCTGGCCTTGAACACATCAGGGGAGGGACCATCCACAGCTTTGCTAGACAACCTGCTCCAGTGTCTCATCAGCCTTATCATGAAGAATTTCTTGCAAATAGTGCATATAAATCTTCCCCCATCCAATTTAAAGTCATTCCCCCTCATTCTATCACTACAAGTCTTTCCCCAGATTTCTTGTAGGCCTCCTTCAGTAAGGTCTTCTGAGATCTGCTCTTTTCCAGGCTGAACAAACCTAACTGTCTCAGCATGTCTTCATAGTAGAGGTGCTCCAGCCCTCTGATCATCCTTGCAGCCCTCCTCTGGACCTGTTCCAACAGTTCCATATCCATCTAATATTGGAGGTTCCAGAACTGGACACTATATTCTGCATGGGGTCTCATAAGAGCTTAGTAGAAGTGCAGAATCACCTCCCTCAACCTGTTGAACATACTTTTTTGGATGCAGCCCAGGATATGGTTAGCCTTACGGGCTGCGAGCATACTTTGGCAGCTCATGTTGGACTTCTTGTCAACCAGCACACCAAAGTCCTTCCCTGCAGGGCTGCTCTCAATCACATCGACTGTAATCTTCACCTATCCCATATCTCCCAAGACTTTGCATTCCACCAATGCATAATTATTGCAGCCCAGGCTGTCTCTGATCTTGATGTCACTGAGGACTGTTTCATTGACAACCATCATGTTCAGTATTGCATCCCCTTGGGTAGCAGTTTCTATTACCTGGTTAAGAAATTATCTTCAACATATTCTAGGAGATTCTTTATTGCTTACAGCTTCCCATGCTACTTTTCCAGAAGATGTCAGTGTGACTGAAGTTCCCCAGTAGGTCGAGGGCTTGCAAATGCAAAGCCTTCTGTAGCTGGAGAAAGAAGGCTTCATCAGTAGTCTCCCCTTGATCAGGTGGCCTATAGTATACACCAACAACAAAGTTCACTTTGGTTTTTTTATTCTCACCCATGAGCTTTCAGGCTGTTTGTGGCTGTTCCACAGGGACAGCTCTTCACCCTTTCCTCCTGGCCTGCCCCTTCTGAAAAGCCTGTAGCCATCAATAGCTACACTCTAGTAGTGGGATTCATACCACCAAGTCTCAGTAATGACAATCACATCTTAGCTTTTTAGCAGCATAGTAGCTTCCAGCTTCTCCTATTTGTTGCCCAAGCTCCGTGCAGTTTTGTAGAGGTACATCATCTGGACTGTTTGTTGCTTTGTCTTCTCAATGGAAGACCCCTTATTTTCCTTAAGGTGCTCCATGGAAGCTTTCTTGCTGGCACCTGCTACCTCGGGAATCCCCAGATCACTTGCACAAGACTTCAGATGCACTGCAGAATCCCTAGCATCGGTCCCCAGGGTGACGGATGGAAGGCCTATACTTGCACCCCATCCTATAACCATAGTGTGTCATCCTGCAGCATGATATCCACCTCCCCTTCTACATCTAGTTTAAAGCCCTAACAATGAGCCCTGCAAGCTTCTGAACGAAGACCCTTGGATCTAGATGGCTAGATGACTGCCTTAAACAGATTTTTTTAAAAAATGCCTGTTATACCTTACTGCTGCACCCTACATGTTCCTTTTGTTGCAGTAGCAATAATCTCACCCTCATAATTGTCTTTGCACCTAAACATTTCCACTGTATATGCTTAAATATTTCACTAATTCCTAAGTCCAGATATAAAGGACTTTCACAAGGAAATTCCAAGTTCCAATCCTGGGGCTGTTTTCAAGTTCTTATTCCAGAAGAAATTGGAAGCATTTTTCTGGGAATGTGCCATGTTTCTTTTTTGCAGTTCTCTTTAGCTTAGAGAAACATTGTCTATAAAGATTAAGTGTAGTCTTTCATGAATAGGTGAGGTTACACTTCCCCTACATTTTTTATAGTTGGAGGATTCTATGGTTCATTCCAGACCTTTCAAAAATTATGTTACCATCTTTTAATTCAGTCCATTTGTTATAAATATTGGTATTTAAATGCTGTCATTTAACTGACATTTTGTGTCATTGGTTGCTTTAAAATTATATGTCAGAAATACCAAAAACTGTTCCCCTAAACACTACTGTAAACAAGAAGAGATACAAGACTACTTTCTATCCTATCCTCAAGGCATCTAGTGATGTTACATCAAGGGATTAAAACAACTTCCTAAGACATACACCAGAAAGACATGACTATCAGAAAGAATGGGATGAAATTTGAATGGTGAGGCACTATTTTTGGGACAGTCCAAGAATGATGTTTCCATCCTAGCTGAAGTAACATCTTGTCATGTGCTAAAAATATTTTCACAATCATTGTGTTGCCCTCTAAACATGGAAGCATCCAATATGGGAAAACCTTGGAAACCTCATTTCATTCCTGTTAAGAGTACATGGCTGGAATTTCCTTAGCTATAGACAAGGAAAATATAACATTCGCTCATATCAAAGACTGTGAAAGTTTTTTGTGGTAAATGGTTCTGCAGACCCAAATAGATACTACAGTCCCAAATAGATGGGATTTGACACATCCAGTGTTAACCAATATTCCTAATCTTTATCTACCATTGTAGATTCCCCAGGACTCAGTGCTGGGTCCAGCCCTGTTCAATGCCTTCATCAATGACCTGGATGCAGGCATCGAGTGCACCCTTAGCAAGTTTACAGATGACACTAAGCTGGGTGGAAGTGTCGATCTGCTGGAGGGTAGAGAGTTTCTACAAAGGGATCTGAACAGGCTGGACTGCTGGGCTGAGACCAATGGCATGAGGTTTACCAAGACCAAATGCCGGGACCTGCAGTTGGACCTCAACAACCCTATGCAGTGCTACAGACTAGGAAAAGACTGTCTGAAAAGCTGCCTGGAAGACAAAGACCTGGGGGGTGTTAGTTGACAGCTGACTCAAGATGAGCCAGCAGTGTGCTCAGGTGGCCAAGAAGTCCAATGGCATCTTGGCTTGTATCAGAAACAGTATGATCAGCAGGTCCAGGGAGGTTATTCTCCCTCTGTACTTGGTAGTGATGAGACTGTACCTGGAATACTGTGTTCAGTTCTGGGCCCCTCAACACAAGAAGGATGTTGAGGCTCTGGAGTGAGTCCAGAGAGGAGCAATGAAGCTGGTGAAGGGGTTGGAGAACAAGTCTTACAAGGAATAGCTGAGGGAGTTGGGGTTGTTTAGCCTGGAGAAGAGGAGGCTGAGAGGAGACCTCATTGCTCTCTACAACTACCTAAAAGGAAGTTGTAGAGAGGAGGGAGTTGGCCTCTTCTCCCAAGCGACAGGGACCAGGATGAGAGGGAATGACCTCAAGCTCCATCAGGGGAGGTTTAGGCTAGACATTAGGAAAAAAAATATCACAGAAAGGGTCACTGGGCACTGGCAGAGGCTGCCCAAGGAGATGGTTTATTTGCCTTCCCTGGAGGTGTTTAATGGAAAGGTGGATGAGGTCCTGAGGGGTATGGTTTAGTGTTTGATGGGAATGGTTGGACTCAATGATCTTGTGGGTCTCTTCCAACCTGGTGATTCTGTAATGTGTCCCAGTATGTCCCGCTAATCCCAGCAGCCAAGTGTTAAGACACAGATACAAATCCAGTAAATCTGGAAGACATGAGCTAACCCATCTGAATGAAGCATTCTTCTCTTCTTTAAGAGGTGGCTAAAGGTTTCTGCAATGTTCATTTAGTCACAAAAATGTCAGTGTTATGTCAGAACATAAACAACTCAGAATTCCAATCATCCTACAAAATATTTTTGATAGGCAACCTAACAGGACCACTTGGGACCCATAAGGCCACAGATGACACAGCAGTGAACAGAGTTGAAGGGGATGACAGGAGAAGACTTTGCCAGCCCTTGCCTGAGGTAATCATATGTTCCAATTAATCTATACCAAGCCACTTCATGTAGAAGGTACATTGACGTTGTGTACAGTAAGGCACGGGAGTACTTGTGAAGTACTGGGTCATTGGGCACTGGCAGAGGCTGCCCAGGGAGATGGTTGATCCACCTTCCCTGGCGATGTTTAAAGGAAGGGTGGACAAGGTGTTGAGGGGCATGGTTTAGTGTTTGACAGGAATAGTTAGACTTGATGATCTATTGGATCTCTTCCAACCTGGTTGTTCTATGATTCTATGATTCTATGACAAGATGCAGTCCCAGGTGCACTCCCTTTGAAGTGTTCCAAGCCTGCTGACTAGGCAAGGTAATCGCTGTTGATACAGATGGGCCCTTGGTCCCAGTGGTAGGGATATCCAGCAGTCTAATAAAGTATGCCTTATTTTTATTAAACAATGCATCTGAGACCATTGCAATTGTTTCATCAATGAAAGTAATGTCTTTGTTTCAAATCCATCTGCTCTAATACACAATGCCCACTGGATAACCCTTATGGACCCAAAACCCCCTGTAAAAACTCTCCTTGTGCAAGGGGTGGGGTGGTTGAGATGATTTTGGTTGAGATATTTAGATATCTCAGTTTTATTTGCTATTCCTATCACCAGACAGTGTTTCCCAATTCTATATTTTTGGAGAAATATAATATTCATATTCATTAACTACAAGGCAAGAACTTTTAAGTCTGTGTAGTGATTTCACTCTTGCCAGCAGCTAAGCACCATGCAGCCTCTTGTTCACTCCTCTCCCATTCAATGTGACAGTGGAAAATAAGAGGAGTAAAAGTGAGAGAACTAGAGGGTTAAGGTACAAACAGTTTAATAAGTGAAGAGAAAGGAAAATAAAAATTTGTTATGCAAAGGCTTGCTTACCACCTTCCACAAACAGATCAAAGGCCAGCCAGACTCTGAGCAATGGCTACCTCCCCAAACTACCTTCCTCTCAGTTTTCATTTCTAAACACAAAGTTATGTGGCAGGGAATATCCATGCAGTGAATCTGTGTCAATTATTCAGGCTGTATCTATTCCCAGGTTTTTTTCCACTCCCAGCCCACCCCTGAGGGAGCATGGAGTGGGCTTTCAAGAGAAAGCCTTGAAACTGTACAAGCATTGTTCAGCAATAGCCAGAATTTTTGTGGCTTAACAACACGGTTTTAGTCACAAGTCCAAAACATAACACCATTCAGGTCACTATGAAGAAAATTAACTCCACCTCAGTCAGACTCAGTACAGTACTATGTTTCCAGGAGTTTTCAGGCTTATGCAGGACCTCAGTAATCAGTTAATATTACCCAGGCATATTGCTATCCCTCTTGACCTCAAGGAGAGAATTTTAACACAGTAGTGCTCAAAATCATATGAAGTAGAAGAAATCACAATACATATCCTCAGTGAGGTCAAAATTCCTTTCTCTTACACTGGCTCAAACGTATCACCCCACTTGTTTCTTCGTTAAATGATATCCAGAGCAGGGACATTTAGAACTAATCAACTGTTGTTCCCCTCAATATCATTCTCCCCTGTAGCACTGTCATTCCTACAAAGTGTCTAATGACTTTTGACACAGTTCTCAGTCAACAAGTCTTTCTTTCTTGGTTTAAAGTTTGAAATCCACAAGTGCTCTCCCTCATGTGATAAGAATTTCATCATAAAAGTATTAGTACAGAACTTTCTTGACCATGAAACAGAGTATTCTGACTTTTAGACAGAAAACATATGTAAACATAATGTTAAAAGAGCTCAATATTTTGCACAGCCAAAAATGTTCTTACAATATGTAGTTGGAAGTTCCAAATATGTGACTAATTGAAATCAAATTTTTGATTTCTACAAAATCTTGTAGGCCAGCCCAGACAAATCATCCTGAAATGCAACTGCAACAAATGAGGTCTTTAACTAGAATGAATATGGATATTTCTATTTCAGAGAAAGCACCGTGACACAAAAAAAACCCCAAACAAACAAACAAACAAACAAAAAAACACCCAAAAAACCAGTCTAAGACTTAAAACTTTATGGAAGTGTCTTTAAGTCTCCATACACTCTCATGTAATCTGCGAAAAGATAATTCTGGATGCCCATCATTTGATCTGCTCTCATGAGCTACTAAATTAATACACTTCTACAATTCACACATACCCTCTCACAGACACATATATATACTCAGTGTGTATATAAGACATACATTACTAACTTAGACAAAGGTATCTTACATATTTTTATTGAAGTATAGAGTATATTAGAGCTTTGCAATCATTTTTCATCATGATTAAAACTTCAATGGGACTATACATATGATAAAATGAAGAAGATTAATAAATTTTTTCCCAAGTAATTATCCCAAATGTTGTACACAAAATCCAAACTGGTGTTGGAACACATTCTTCCACCTACTGAGAAACATTCATGGAATGTTTTCATCCTTCTCCAGCTACTTAACACCATAAACAACCTGAATAACAGAAGATTATGTGTCTTCACCAGGTTTTGGATGACAACAAATATAAGGAATATTCAAAGCTCTGCAAGGTAAGATAGCAGTTGAGAGGTCTTCAAGAAATTGAAGGAACAGTCTGACAGAAACCTCATGAAACAAAGGTAAATGCAAGGCCTGCACCTGGGATGGACCAGCTCTGTGCAGCTGAGGACCAAATGTCTAGGGTGATGGTTAAAAAAGAACCTAGTGATGCTGATGGACTATTAGCTCAACATGAGTTTGCAGCAACACCTGGAAAGCTTAAGGAAAACAATCTTTCCCACCTAATCAACACTGGGGAGGCCACATTTGCTATACTGTTGTAGATTCTCCACTGCAACTCTAGGTGCTCTCTTGCACACAAGAACTCCGTGGAACTCTCATGAAGAGAAGCAGGGGAAACACTTCTGCCATTTTATCCTGGAGAAGATGTTGAAGGGGAAATCTACTTTTCCTTCAGTCACTTTAGGAGTATAAAAAAAAAGAGAGTCAGATACTTTGCAGGCACCACAGAAAGAGGATAAAAGGCAACAGTAACAATCTACAAGGTGTGAAATTCAAAGTGGATGGAAAGAAAACAGCATTTCATATTAAGTAGTTAAGCACATACCTTCCAAAAAGGTCATAAAAAAATCTATCTTCAGAAATTTTTAAAAATTGGTGGACTATGTGCTAAATAACCTGATCAGTCTTTGAAGTTACTTCTACTGCTTAGAGCAGAACTTGGAATTAAATGATCTCCAGAGATCCTTTCCAGACTGGTTTATTCTGTGAATCTGTTTAATCTGGAGAGGAAACTTTACTGTAGTCACAGAAAAATCTATTCAGTATTACCATACATGCTATAATGAGGAGCTTTATAGCCTTTAATAGTCAAAAGAGGCAGTCTTACACTTCTGTTTCTCACTGCATTTTTTGTTTTTAAATATATTACGAGGATATCAAGACTGCACTGCTTGAAAGCATTTATCATACAAATAAAAATGAATAAAGATATAATAGTATAACCTTAGGGAAGAATAGAGGTACTACTCAATTACTCAAACATAGGATATATAGGACATACACAAAACAAGCTCAATTAAAAAAATAAGATCAATGGTAACCATTGCCTTTCTAATGCTTCCCCTTCAAAGGATAAACATGATCTTCTATAGAGTATTGCACTTTTTTCTCTGCCTGTACCACCTTCTGTACCTTGAAGAATGGAAGGAGGGCTCTCATTACTGCCTTGGGAGGAAGAATGTTACCAGCCAGTCCTTGTTTTCCTGAGTATGAAAAAGCTGGGAAAGCTAATCCTAATTCTCTTGGGAAGCTAAATACAGCTGTATATGCACAAACTGCCCTATAAATCCTTCTACAAACTAAAACCACCATATATTTAGCAATGAAAGAATGGATCCATTATTCCAGACTACTGGCAATATTTAAGGCAGTTTGATAATACATGTGGTAATATAATCAGCGTGAAGAATTTTCAGGTTATTTTTATTTCACTTCACTTAATAAATTCCAGTTGAAACTCATTCCAGTGAAAACTCATTAGAGAACATTTGACAATATGAAAGTCTGGAATGCACACCTGTACATGACCCCAAAATTAGCACTTCTTTATATTCATAGGTGCAAGTAAAAACAAACAAAACATATAGCATTGCATTTCATCAGTAACATTCTTCTGGGAATCAGGACTTCAGAACCGAGAGAAAACAGGAATTTACAAACATTATCAGGTAATCTTCATTAAATATACTGACACAATAAAAGCCTAAAGCAGGTGTTCATTTTCTTTTTTTCCCATTCCATCTTTTCCATATCCCACGGACATTTTGCCTGAAAGAACTGTTGGAAGTTATTAAAGAGAGAACACTGATAGAAAATTGACTATAGTATAAAGATAAAACATATAGTTTAATCCAATGCAGAATGCAACAATGTATCTGAATTTTACCTTTATTCACATTCAAATATGCCTTTCAAAAACATTCCTAAATCCTTACATATCTCTTCTACTTTCATACAGGTTTCACTTTGAATTCTAGCAGAAGTTTATTGAGTTAAAGGAAAATATATATTGTTTTCAGGTTTCTCAGCACTTTCCATGTTAGAGATTGATTATTATCATGGTTTTATCTCCAAGGATAAATATTAATGGAACAGGACATTTTTTCTTCTTGCTTTTTGCCAAATCATTAATCAGAATTTGTTGATTTTTTTTTTACTTGATATACTTTCTATTTAACAAGATTCAAACTTTTTCCATAAAAAAACCCCGAAGTTAATTTACTAAGTTAGCATAAAAAAATAGCACAAATAGACATTATAAAAAATGAATTGTTTTGTCAGAATTCTAGAGGAAGACAGGAAACAGCAACTTAACCATAATAAGATTTGAAAAATAATCATAAAAATGCTAACTGTAGAAATTTAAGATTTGTATTTAATTTCCTTATTCTTTTGGAAGTACTCAAAATAGAGATACTTCAATGCAAGTATCTTCTGATTTTTTTGTATGTTTTTTTAATATTTGGGATTCTAAATATTGAAAATAAATTGGTAAGTCATCTGTATTTAATAAAAAAAAAGCACTCCAATTTTCAGCAAATGTGAACTGGCAAATCTGCTGCGAACTATAGCAACCTATACAAAGGTAAGATCTCATCCAGACAGTGAAATCAGAAACAATTTCAAACCCACATGTCTGAAATGAAATGTAAGAAACTTTTGTCCAATAGAAGGAAAAAAAGGTGCCATATTGGGGCAGAATACTAGTAACACATATCAGTAAACACTGAATCTATACAAGGAAATTACAATGCAAGTCAAAGCAGCAAAAAAAGAAAAAAAAAAGAACATGCTTTGAGTACCACTGGCATAAAAGGTTAAAAGTCATGAGATCATAGAACTCTACAGAAGTTTACTGAGCTACTGCATTATTGATGGTAACATTCTAAATCAGATAACAAATTGGCTTAGTGGTGTTGTTGATGGGAAAAGTAGTAAACGGATACAGATGGAGCAGGAAGGTGACAAGTCGATTGTCAGTGGGATCCGCAATATGCCTGATCTTGTTTGCAGATCACAGTATATCACTAATCTTCAAGGTAATTTTTAATCAGCTTAGTGATTGTTGGATAGTTTGGATTAATTTTATCTTTTTTATCACTCAGGGGAAGTGTGTATTAAAATCTGAAACTTGAACTATTTAATACACCCACTTTTTATTTTCTACCATTCTGGAGCTACAAAAAGATTATGGAAATATACTTTCAAGAGAATTACTGAATTACAAGTTTGCAATTTATGTGAAATAATTTAATAATTTTATCATTTCTAGAGTACATTATAATACAATTACAAAAATTTCTCTATCAAAGACATTAGGATTGGAGGCAGCCTGGGCCCAGTGATCCTGCATTCAGGGTCCAGAGGTGCATCAGACAGGTGAAGAGTGTAGTCAGGACTTTAACCTCTTCAAGGAATCACTCAGTAGGATCACCTGGGAAGTAGTCCTCGGGGATAAGGGAGCAGAACTGAGTTGGCAAATAGTTAAGAATGCCAACCATGAAACAAAAGAGCACAAAGGCTTGAAGTGATAGAATGAGGTGCAATGGTTATTACCTGGAGAGGCTTAGCATAAGCAAGAATTTTTTCACCATGAGAGTGGTGAGGGACTGGTACAGGTTTCCCAGGGAAGTTGTGGATGCCCCATCCCCTGGAGTAGTTCAAGACCAAGTTAGATGGGGCCTTGGGCAACCTGATCTAGTGGAATGTGTCTCTGTCCATGCTGGGGGACTGGAACTAGATGATCTTTAAGGTTCCATCCAACCCAAATTATTCCATGATTCTATGACTCTGTACACTTTCTCAAATACAAAAATCACTGGAAAGCATGTAGCTAAATTTGGTATCTGTACCGTATCCACTGGTACTGTTGAAATAAACTGATATCTTAGGTCATTCCCCATGATCTGTTGTCTTCCTTCAAACTGACATGAATGCAATGTCAGTATAAGTCTACATCTGCCCGAACACTGTATTTTTTGAATGGAAGGCAGTATCTCTCTCTCCTCAATATATCACCTTTTTCTTGTATTTGACCTAAGACATTCTGATTTGTTACACCTCACTTCATTACTTGACTCATATCCTGTGGTTGTATTAACGTGGTAGCTTGATGGTTAGGTCTTTGCTAATTATGCCAGTGTCAAACAGAAGAGGGTTCCACCATCATCAAAGTAGAGTAAAAAGGAAGTAATATGTTCATGTTACAGGATCCAGGTTTGAAAGAAAGTAAGTATACTAGAGTATGGAGAGTAAACCCCAAACTATGTTAGAGGGAATTATAGGAGGACACCTAGTAACAAGCAGTCAGGAAGGCTAGAGAAAATCCACCTATGTCGAGAAAAGGCAGAACAGCTTTCTGAAGGAATAAGCACTGCAATAAAACTTTTGTCATGCAGTTCTTTTACTAAACATGTACAGGCAACCTAGGAAATATAAGACTGATGTCTGACAGGATTATTTAATTTTTGTATTTTATAGTTGAAACACCAGGTACAGTAAACTATTGAAAAATACATGATGGGGTTTTGGTAAGTCAATACATCCAGAGTCTGTAGTCTCCAGCAGTGAGAATATATGAGTCATCTGTGTTTGAGTAATTTCCATTCATTACCAGCTGACACTATCCTACTTTTACTGTCCTGTAGCTATTAACGTATCAGATGATTCTGTCCAGTCAATCATTTGGCCTATGCAAGAATCAGAACTACTAGAGATCAGTCAAGAAGAAGAAAATAAGGCAGAAAATGACAGTGGGTGGGTTAGACATTCCCAAATAATGGATATATGCCCAAATTATAGACCTTGGTAGAAATAGCCAAAAAAATTAAAGTGACCAGATGAGAAGACCAATAAGTCTTAACATTAGTCTGTAGTTCCTGGTGACTGAAAGTATTTCCCCTCTAGGATCTCTTCTCCTCTTCCTTCTTGGAACAAAATATCACAGTTAAACTAGCCACATCCCTGCATTTCATCTCTTTGCAATGTATTCAAAGGATTAGGAATAATGTGCATGTAAGGACATTCATAGAGGCCATGTTCTAGTCAAACACAGCTTTAATTGGCTTCATTATTTTCATTACCAAGCACTAGGGCCTGCTCCTGACACCAGCAGCGTTCAGCACCCACCAAAAGGGAGGGTCTTTTGGTACCTGTACAGTGAATTGGAGGTCAACAAACCTCCCAGAGTAAATTCAAATGCAGTATTTATTTAGGACATAGACAAAATAACAAAGCAGATAATCATGTGCAACTTCCCAAAGTTGCAAAAAAAGGTCTCAATCTGTTCAGACGACAATCTGATGCTCTGAACAGAGTCAATGTCACTGAATAAAGACCAATGTAACTCAGATTTGGCCCAATACACCATAGTGCTAAGGAAGAAAAGAAGGAACAATAAGATAAGTAAGAAAGAGAGAGAAAAAAAATAGCAGGAGAAAAAATAAAAATAGTCACCACTCTCATGGGACATGGCAGTTTCTCAGGAAAATATGGTCTATCTGACAACAATTCTTCAGGAACATGTGGTCTGGTGGTTCTTCAGCAATGCTACTTCTTGGCCAGCACTTTAGGGGGTAGTGGGATTGTTCACTGTGCCCTCTTGGCAGGTTTCATTCATAGAGCAAATCCTTGCCCTATTAAAATGTAGGGTGTAGTCTTGATGGGAAAGTTCTCGAAACAGGGCATTTACAGAAGCTTCTTTGATTAGGTTCTCAAATTGAGGCTAGGTGCTCCATTGCCACTGGCAGAGTGACAGACCCTGGTCAGACTAACCTCTGCCTGAACCCTTTCAGTACACATGCCCAATAAGGTGAGGGGGTTGGGTCAGCGCCTTCTGTTGCTCCTCCCTCCTTCTCTCTGAGACTGCTGGCCCAGGACAGTGAACCCATCTGCAGGGGAAGGGGGAGAGAGTGGTGCCTATGTGTACACCTCCACTTCTCATTGTTAACCGGGAGCCCCTTAGGTGCACACAACCCTGCACTCAAATTTAGCACACAAATAAAAAAATTAAAGTTAGTCTTTACATCATGTAAACTATAATCCACTCCAAGTACATTGCATGTTCCTTCACATTTCTCTTGTAAGAGACCACTGCAATATCTTTCAATATCTGTCAGAGTTCAGCTTCATATGAAAAATGTAGAAGCATATACGTAAAAATTTTTATTACATGAATTACAGCACATTTAGTACATATTACAGGAAAATCATAGATACTTTTGTAAAATCTAGTTTTATTATGCACTTAGAATGACATTTGTGTCTTTGTCTGTAAATTGGTGCTAATTTACATTTACAAATTATCTGATGATAAATACATTTTTAATGATTACAGATGTCCATCAGAACAGATGTTTCCTGAAGTTTTATACTTGTTTCTCTAGACCTCTTAAATAAGTTGGCAACAATTTGTTCAGTTTAAAAGTGAATTAGCTAGTCATGCCAATTTTGTATTGACAGAGAATTTTAGTATATTTGGCCCTTAGTTTCTCCCATGTGGAAAAGAAGTTATCTTTCTTGCAGATTTTATTGTTTCATTCATCCATTATTTATGTACAGATGGAAGATTCATTCCTTGACTCATTCAATATTAATAAATAATGCAACTATATCCCTAAATTTGTATAGCACTTCATGGTTAATTTCAGAGGCAAAATAACTCTGTTCCCAAGCAATTCAATGAGAAAGATAACTGCTGTGGATCATATGTGTGGTTATAAAATGTGGATCATTTGTATACTTATTGCTGCTATGAGTTTTACTTGCAATGAAGTTGCAGAAATAAGAGAAATATCTGGTTTTGCAAAACACTATAAATGCAGAACAAAAGTGGTAAATAGTGAGAAACACAGGAACATCAATTTGATGATAAAATCTCTATCACATACTCTAAAAAAATGAATTTATTTCAAAAGGAATCATGACTAAAATCTAAGTTCTGATTAAATCTGAAATATTTCCAGTTTCCAGGACAATCTTTAACTTTGTAAATCTAGTAGGGTTTGACAATATTTTCTGCCATCGAAAAGTGACTGAAGTTCTTCATTGAATTAGAACAGATTGTGAAAGCCACATATAAAATTAATCTGATCATTAACTAATTCTTTCAAGAGAAAACTAGCAGAAACTTTGAAAAATATATATACACCTCCAAATTCTGTGCTGGCTCACAGACCCTTGAGGCCTAAACCTAAGACAAAAAACCTAATGGGTCCTATTTTGTCAGCAGTAAATGTAAGCATATACTAAAACCAGAACACATAAACACTGCATTGAAGGATTTGTATTCAATCTGAAAGGAAAATCAAAGAAGATGCTGGGGTTTCCAGTAGACTTTCTAAGTCTAGTTTACTCTTAGATGTTTAACTTGCTATTACTTTCCTTGATCAACATCTCAGAACTATTAATTTTGTTCTCCTCTTTTCTTTCTTGATTTTTCCCATGATGGTTTTTTTGAGGTGTGGAGAAAAGGGATTTTGTTCCTGTATATTTCTGGACAATCTCTAAAAATCATCCAAAAAAAAAAAGCAGAAAAATAAATTCATGCCTCAAGTATTCTCATACAATTTGAGAAAGCATAGTATTTATTAAAAAAACATAATTAAAAATCATCTACTAGACATGTAGAGTCAAGAGGAACTTCAATATATCACCTAAAGTATTGATGAAAACTAACAAGGAATCGAGTGCCTAAGTCCCACCCCACCACTGGTTTGCCTTATTTGCTTTTTAAAGACCATAGAGGAGAGGAATCCATAATCTAATCTACAAGGTAGTCTATTCCAAGGATTTATCACGACTGGGTTTTTTTTGAATTTGTGCATTTTTTTTTCAGATACCTAAGGTAAATCTCCTTTCAAGTAATTTAATCTCATTTATTCTTATCCTTCTCCAAGCAAAGCTGACGCACACTTCTATTAGTGTGACAGAACACATCAACGTTCTGGTTTTTTCTGTTTTGGACTAAAATGCCCTATTGCCTTCAGCTTTTCTTTGTAACTAATATTTTCAAAATCTCTGGTTTTATTCTTTTGCTCTCAAATTTATGATAAGAGGCACTGCTAGCCACTCAGAGTACAGAAAACAAAAATCTCACGTGAATGGAATTATTTCCTCTAGACCTTTAATATGACATTGCTATTAATGCATTCCAGAATCACATTTGTGTAATTTTAAAAAATAGTGTTAAGAGTTAAAGGTTCCTCAGATCTTTTTTTCAGAAGTTCTGCTGTGCTCATTCATTTATTCACCATTCTAAAATATGTTTTGTGTATTACTTTACATTGTCCTTTACTGAATTTTATTTTAGATGGTTGGTTCTTATCACGATGATCATTATCATTTTACTCTTACCCTCTGAGCTCAGCATCACAGTTTTATAAACATGCCCTACACTCCATCAAGAAAATCACTAATGGAAACAATAACTTTCATTATCTACTAAGTACAAATTCTTTTCCCACCTGAAGCTTTGTGACATGACCATTTTCACAGCAACATCTTTTGATGCCAGAAACAGAATTATGGCCCCCACAGCTGGCATAAATGTGTTCTTAGGAGCCACATTTCATGCATATGAACATAGTTAAGCCATGAATTTTCAAGGGTAAATATAGCATTTACACAATATATAAACAGCAACCAATAATTTTTACTCATACGGAATTCCTGCTTGAGCAACAGTGGTAGTATTAGACTATACAGTTAAAGAGTCCATTTCAGAAAGACTTTTTAAAATTAATCTCCTTCTTTATGTGTTAAAACTCACAGTAATTAGGAGTTGTGAATGTTTACCTTACGGGATCAAATGCAACATTTACATCAATGTGAAACTACCGCAGAGCATTTTAAGCTTAGCTAACACTTAGTTAAAACTACATCTGAAGGCATGGAAAACACATGTTAATGTCCTGGTAGTACAAGAGAAGATACTAATCAGTAGCGTATCCAGTCAAACTAAGAAAACACTAATAAGCATAGCTAGGACAACCTTTCCATACATAGCTCCAAAAATATTAACATGGTACACTTAGCCAAAGCAGTTGACATTGACCATAAACACTACAGTGAAACTGTGCTTTACACAAAAACATAGGTTTAACAGAAACTAAATATTACACCTGTAAACTAGAAGCAGAATGAAGTAAGAGTTATGCAGCTTCTGGAACTGAAGCTACATGCTCAGCAGTTGTGTGTGTTGCCCAAATCTCGAGCACAACATCTGCTTGGAAAAGCAAGCTTCCTGAGAAATTAATCAGAGACCAATAGCCCAACATCATACCCAAGAACAAACCATATCAAACACAAAACAAAACAAATTAAATATTAAGGTAACTTTCACACCCTTGCTTGAGCCACTTTCTTCCCTCTGAAAATGTGACATTTGCTTAATGAGATTATTTCTCTTTTAACAATAGCCCCTAAAAAGCTGCAGTATTTATTAGACCTTTACAGTGCAAAGCCTAATAATAACAGAACATAAAGTATACACTGCTTCTAGATGCCTTGTTTTTCCCTTCACTCTTCTCAGACTCAGCTGCTCTTATGAAGTATCGTTATTAATCTGTGAAATCCTTGTTATGCAATTCTCTCAGCAATTTCTCAGTAAATATTAGAGAGGGGTTTTTTTATGGATTTATCAAAACACCGAGTTAAAAGTTGCCCTATTTTGCTGACTGTGTAGACATTCAGGTATCTACCTACTTTTTTATCTGTGCTTTTCTGTCAAAGCTGGCGCCTTGATTATACCACTTTTTACTTTAACAATATTGTTACAGGAGAAAAAATAGACAATGACTTTAACAAGTCAACTAATGTTTCCCCCAGGAACTCCCCTGAGTTGTACAGCTATATTCATCTATACTTATCTGTGGAACAGAATATTACCTGAAAATTAAGGAAGAAACAACTTGTGATGAACTACACTTCCCTTTAACAGTATCTCACATGACTAATCTCATTACCCTTCACAGTTTTAGTGTTCCTATCCAACATTGCAAAATTTGTGGTGTAATTGTTTTATCATTGTGATAATTTATTAAACTCCTGAATGGATATGATAAACTATGTATTTGGTAAATGAGAGCTATTTTAACAAAGCTTTGTGGAGTTGACACTTAGGAGTTTTTCAAATGTTCTTGTAGTTCTTTGTTTATTCCTATGTGTTTGTTTTTTCTTACTTATCCTTAAAGTTCTAGTGAACAGACATAGGGTCACCTGTTATTATGGAATTTCCTTCTTTGCTGAATAAAATGCAACCCTTGACATCTTGGTCAAGCATTCAAATATTTGCCACCTTGGATTTTTTTTTTAAAGATCTCAGATATTTTCCCTAGATATTTTCAATTTAAGGAAGAGTTCCTCTACATGTTTTTAGGTGGTGATCAGATCAAATCAGACATGTAATATTTTAGATCAAATTTTGTTTCCAAATTACACCTTTGACCTGTAAGGTAATAAAATTTTATACAGGAGAAATTTTACTGCTGGGCAAATAGGTTAGGTACTACGCCAACCATCCATCTAGCAAAGCTATCACTATACATCTTTCGGTTAGCCCACAGGCAGGCTGCCTTGTCAGAACTGTAAGGTGTCCGTAATTTCAAAATAACCTCAGACTTATGAATATTTGATTTGTTTAGCAGGTTTATAACCATTTTCTCTTGGATCAGTGGTTTTCTCACTACATCTCGAGCCAAGACACCAGGAAAGCAAGAAACTTCCCTTTGTAACAGGTCCAGTCTGCAGACTGGACCTTATATTCCCTTTAGTAAGAAGTCTTCTATGACAATAACCCACCCCCATTTCTTGTCAGAGGCCATTTTAATGGGAAGGATGCTGCATGTTAACCTAGGGAACATTTCTAGGCTGTGGCATCCATCATCCTTGTTGAGTCTTGGCTCCACTTCCATAGCTTCATATCTGCTGCTCAAGGCAACCTGGAAGGCTTAGGCTGGCACAGGGGAGACACACCTGCCGCATCAGCCTGGAATCTGCTGTCATTCACCCCATCTCCTAAATTTCTCTCCTTGGGTGAATGGACAGATTATGGAGAGTCCTCTGTCATACAGCCCACCAGTTGGGTCTGAGACAGGGAGCACAGGGCACTGTTCCAATGGTGAATCTCCTTCTCGCACTCTCTGATGGTCCTCAGCCTGCTCATCCCTTCCCTGAGTGCTGTCAGCAGTCAGAAGAGTTCTTCCACCCAAGCACAACTCCAACAAGTAAATTCCCCATTAGCGTCTGATAGGGAAGCAGAAGGGAGACACATCCTGTAGCCTGAAATCTGTGTGGCAGCATTCACCCACTGGGGCTATGTCTCTGAGGCTGCATCAGTCACAGCTAGTGCAGAGCTTGGAACAGCTCTCTTTTTCTGCTGAGTGGCCATTATGGTTCTCTGCTTCTTCTGGCCAAGTTACAGTGCCCTCCCCACTCATCTTGCCTGTGCAAACTGCCATGCAAACTGCTACGCCATGCTTTTCTGACATACCACACACCTATTTGCCCATTCCTGTTTACAGATCTCTGGTTACTGGTGCTCCCAGGGGGCCATTTAAATCTCCCACAGTTGGGGCCATGACCACCCCCACCTATGCCAGTTGCTATGTAGGAGTTACCACTTCTGGGAGTCCAGAGCCACCCAACCCAGACCCTCTGGTGTTCCTGGGCTTCCCCTGATCTGCCAGCCTCCCCTTGGCTTCAATCTAGTGCACAGCTGCAGCAATTACCATGCCTTCTTTCAATCCACGCTGACTGAGCCTTTGTGTCAGCTTTGCCATGTCTAAGTCTCCCAAGGCTGCTGCTGAGACACACCCCTTCCCCTCTCCCCCATGTCAACCGCCATGTAAAATCTACCACTTCCAGGAGTCCAGAGTGGAATCCAGATTTTATGTGATGAAATATTTAATTGATGTTTCATTTCCAAATACTAACTTCTAAATCTTAGAGAAAGCACCACTTAAGATTAACTTTTAAATGCTGTTTTATGGCAGTTTACCTTAGCTTGCATTTTTATTTGGCTTTAAGACACTATGTTTTTATAAAGTTATTCAGATTTCAACCTTTATTTTCTGTCCATGCGCGGTTACCACCTTTTAACTGCAACTCAACCACAGTTTTTACTTACATTGTTGGTGTAGTACAATACAAGCTAGTCTAAAGCATGGTAGTTTTTATTCATGTAATGTATAATAATCCCTGTTTTTCATAATATAAAATTGAAGATAAATTTAACCATGACCTCAGCTTCAAAACTCAGAAAACACTGTTGTGTATATCACGTATTCTGGTAGTATTGCCCAAACACAACTATCTAAGCAAAAACAACTAAGTAAGCAAAATTCAGTGAAAGAAGGAATAAAATTAAAAACAATAAAAACCACACAAAACCAAAATCACCCCTTGCCATGTTACAAAAAACACAGAAGTTTCTTCTTTATCTGTCAGTAAAAAAGTTATCTCAAGAAGTGTTCCAACAATGCAAATAGGACATTGCACTCTAATCCTAAATTTTAAAAATTTCAAGATTATCATTACAGCAGAAAGGTTTTAACAGAATTATTGTTTTCTGCAAATTTGTTAAGGATTGTGTATCTTAAGTGCCTTCTGCTTATGCTTCTCTATTATTCCATAGCTTACTGGGTAATGTTCTCCAAAAAACAAGCCTTGTGGTGCTAAAGAGAGTCTATCCACTTAGTTGTATTGACCTAATAGTTTCCTGTGAGAACACATCAGACCAACAGAACATGCCTAAATAATGGATTTGGACCCTTGAGAGCATTTAGTTAAACCTATCCCACTAAAAAGCTTTATGATCATTGAAATGCACATTCTTCTCCCTGAATACAAAATTAAAGAGGTGGTCAACTGCACTTTAGCCATTTTTTTATTCACCTGAGAAACAACCACATGAACTACATGAATTCTATAATGTGGCCTGCCTTCCTGATTCCTAGGAGTTGCTAGGAAAGTAGCCTCCTCCTTGTCTTTCTGGCAATGGGCTTGGCGAGCCCAAAGAAGGGCCCTTTGATTCCACACCCTGAAACTGGGAACACGCAAAATACCCTCAGGGTTTAACCTAGTTTGCAGTTCCTTCCAAATCACAAAGAGAAGTTTGCCAAGATAATGTTAAAACATGATACTTCTATATAAAATAATTCTATAATTCTTTGACTTAAATATCTCTTAAATAGCTCACCTACTGATTCTTGAAAATATCTATTCTTACATCCTTTGTATACCAATGAAAGACTAGTTTTGTCAGATAAATTTCAAAAGCCAACTCACTCAAATGCATAATACATTTATATGAAGTGTTGCAAATAATATATATTGGACATCAAATAAAAATTATAATTGACAATATTGTGATTCTATATCTCATCCAAGTTAAAATTTCCATTGCACATGTAAGAGTGAGAAACAGTATATGACATTAAAAAATATCACAGCTGCTTCTAAAGCAGCAGAGGCATCTTACTGTATTGCTAGTCAAGTGAAATACAGTCCTTAATCCAAACCCAAATGACTGTCCCCTTACAAGTTTGCAAAGTAATTGTGCTGATTTGAGTGTGATACGTTTAACAACAACCACAGTATTATAGAATCATAGCATGGTTTATGTTGGAAGAGACATTAAAGGTCATCTAGTTCCAACTCCCCTGCCATGGGCAGGGACACCCGCCACCAGATCAGATTGCTCAAAACCCCGTCGAACCTAGCCTTCAATGTCACCAGGGATGGGGCTTCCTCTGGCTAACCTGTTCCACTGCCTCACCACCTTCACAGAAAAAAAAAAAAAAATCTTCCTAATATATAATCCAAATCTACCTTCTTTTAGCTTAAAACTATTATTCCTTGACCTATCACTACACTGATAAAGAGCTTCCTCTCAGCTTTCTGGCAGTCCCCCTTTCCAGGACCTGTAGGTACTGGAAGGCTGCTATAAGGTATCCTCAGACCCTTCTCTTCTCTAGGCCAAACAAGCCCAACTCTCTCATCCTGTCTTCATAGCAGAGGTGCTCCAGCCCTCTAATCATCTTCATGGCCCTCCTTTGAACTTGCTCAGACAGATTTAGGATTAGAGTGCAATGTCCTGTTTGCATTGCTGGAACACTTCTTGAGATAACGTTTTACTGACAGAAAAGGAAGAAACTTCTGTGTTTTTTGTAACATGGTGTAAGAGTCTGTCAAAGGATCGATTTCTGTCTCAACATTTTTCCTCATTTTTAGCCTCAGAACTTGACTGTATAAAACAGAAACACAGATCTCAGAAAACTGGTCTCAGAAACTCAGCCAGAACTGGTACAGAATTAATGCTTTGTACCTAACTACCTGTACCTGCACCCTTATCTCAAAAATGTTTTGTACCTGTCTTCAAGCCTCCTTGCTCCTGACCATTGTGAAAGATCCATGAAGCAAGGAGGAAAAGACAGGAAGATTCATGACCACAGACCCACAGCCAACAGAGCATGATGATGATGATGACTACTGGCCTTCATCATGAGACCCCAGGTCTACCACCGCCTCCAGAAGGAGTGCCTGCGCAAGGGGAGGAGACTCACAGACACTCCTCTCTTGGCATGTGGGGCCTGCTAGGTGGAGATTGGCACGTCTCCATGGGCAAGGCAGGTTACAGGTGCATTGACTGGCATAAAATACAACTCCAGAGCAGCTGAATGAGAGAGGCAACAGAAGATCAAGACAAAAGACCCCCTCCACCATGGGATCACCTCCAAGAAAGACCAAAACAACGGAACGCCTTCTGCACCGGGAATCCCAGAGGCTCTAGACATCTGTGGACCCGTGGTGGTAGCTATGAACCTCTTCTCCTTCCCTCTTCTCCATATCTCTTTCCTTGTTCTCTCTCTTTTTCTATCATAAGTCGCTTTATGGACATAATTAATAAAGTGCCTGTCAAGATCGAAATTTGACTCCCTTGACTCTCTCTCTCTATCTATCTATCTTTGAGTTATTATTTGTACTCTGAAATCAGAAATTAAACTAACCATCACGAGTCCGCTTACAAGTAGACCGTGACACATGGCAAGGAGCGGTTTTGGTTTTGTGTGGTTTTTGTTGTTTTTAATTTTATTTCTTCTTCCTTCTTTCACTGAATTTTGCTTTTGCTTAGGTAGTTGTTTAGACTAGTTTGTATTGTATTAAGACAACAATGTAAGTAAAAACTGTGGCTGAGCTGCAGTTAAGAGGTGGTAACTGAGTATGGACAGAAGATAAAGGAAGAAATAGAAATATAGATAGGTCTATATTCTTCCTATCCTGAGGACTCCAGAATTCAGTGTAATACTCCAGTTAAATTCCCATGAGAGCAAAGTAGAGGGGAAAAAAAATCACCTCCCTCAACCTACTGTTACACTTCTTTTGTTGCACCCCAAGATATGGTTGGCTTTCTGGATTGCAAGTGTACATTGCTGGCTCATGTTGAGCTTCTCATCCACCAGCATCCTGAAGTTCCTTACCTTCAAGGATACTCTCTATTTGTTTACCCTGTATTTGTGCTTGGGGTTGCCCCAACCTACGTATTGTACTTGTTGAAGATCATGATGTTCACACATGCCCACTTCTCAAACCTGTCAAGGTCCTCTGGATGGCATACTTTCCCTCAACCATGCTGACAACACCACGCATCTTGCTAAGAGATCCCTCAATCACACTATCCATGTCCATGACAAAGATGTTAAGCAACGCTGGTCCCAGTTCCAACCCCTGAGGAACAAAACTCATCACTGATCCCAATTTGGACATTGAGCTGTTGACCAAAAATTTTGAGTGTACCCGTCAGGCTAATTCCTTATTCACCAAGTGGTCCATCTGTCAAATCCATGTGTCTCCCAAATTCAGACACAAGAATGTCATGTGGGCAGCATTGAATGCTTTCAACAAGCCCAGGTAGATGACAACAGTTACTCTTCCCTTATCCACCAGCACTGTAGCCCCATCATAGAAGGTCACCAAATTTGTCAGGCAAATTTTGCCCTTAGTGAAGCCATGTTGGTTATCATCAGTCTCCTCTTTATTTTCCATATGCCTCAGCAGGAGGATGTGCTACATGGTCACCAAGGTGAGACTGGCTTCCTGCAGTCCCCCGGGTCTTCCTTTCTTCAATTTATCAAAATATGAGCTATTTTCCCCCTTTTCCAGTCAGTGAGAACTTCACCAGTTTGCCAAGACTTCTCAAATATTACGGATAGTGACTTAGCAACTTCATTCACAAGTTCCCTCAAGAACCAGAGGTGCGTTTCATCAGGTCTCATGGACTTGTGTACCTTTCAGGTTCCTTAGACGGTCTCATACCTGATGCTCTCCTACAGTGGATTATTCTCCTTTCTCCTGGTCCCCGTGTTTCCCTTCTGAGATATGATTGGTGTGCCTAGAGTCCTTGTGAGTAGAAGTTGAGGCAAAAAAGTTTCTGTGTACCTCAGCTGTCTCCCTATCTAATTTTCTGTTCCTTCTGGAGGGGACACACTTTCTCCCCTTCCTTCCTTTTATCACTGACATAGCTAAGAAGCTTTCTGTGTTGCTCTTTATGTTGTTGGCAGGTTTAATACTATTTGATCTTTAGCTTTCCTAATTTGATCCCTGTCTGCTTGGACAATTTCTCTGTCTTCCTCTCAGGCCACCTACCTTTGCTTCTGCCCTCTTTGGTCTTTCTTTTTGTATTTAAGCTTGTCCACAAGTCCCTTGTTCATTATGCAGGCCTCTTGGCATTTTTGCCTGATATCCTCTCTGTTTGAACGCATCGATCCTGAGCTTGGAGGAGATGGTCCTTGAATATTAACCACCTTTTTGGGGACTCTTTTCTCTTCAGGGCTTTATCCCATGGTACCCTACCAAGCAGAACACTGAAGAGGTCAATGTCTGCTCTCCAGAAGTCAAGAGCAGTGAGTTTGCTGCAAATCCTCCTTGTTACCATAGGGATCTTGAACTCCACAATTTCATGATCATTGTGTCAAAGGTCCATCATAGTACCTTTCTTCATCAGCCCTTCTGCCACTTGGAGGAGGAAGTAATGTTATCATTGATGCAATCCAGGAAGCTTCTACACTGCTTGGGCCTTACTGTGATGTCCCTCCTAAAAATATCTGGATAGTTGAAGTCCTCCATGATGACCAGGTTTTGTGAATGTTAGGTTGTGCCTGTTTGTCCTTATAGGGTCTCCTCTGCTCACTTTCCTGGTCTGATGGCCTGTAGCAGACCTCCATTGTAATGTCAAACATACCTAGCTTGCCCTTAATCTTGACCCATAAGCTCTCGATCAGCTTTTCATGCATCCCCAGGTGGAAATAAGTAAATTAAACGTTAAATTATATAATAAATAGTACCTAATATAATATGAGTGATATTTATATTATTATTTATATGATATATTTGTGCAATGCAATATTATGCATTTGTTAAATCAGTTGTTAAATATTTCATTTGTCTGAAATTTACCCTTTGTCATTAGCTGTACTGCAGGACCATGACTAACTTAAACATGTTAGAACAAATTTGTTTTAAAATACTGACCTTTTTATCTATCTCTTTCACGTTACTGTCTTCCACATTTACTGTAGATTTTTTTTATGTGCTTTCACCTCCATTGTTTCAGTTTTTTACACAAAATATATTAAGCAGACTTGAGAACTCTTTTGTAGAGTAACTCTAAGCATGGTGAAAACAGCTCTTCTTTTCTTTCTTCTTCTGTACATTTTTGATTTTCAGGTGATCATGTATTGAATGCATCCCTTATTTATTTATACATTCATTCATTTTATTAATCACTAATCAACTATTTACTGTAGTTCCTAAAATCTGTTCACATTATTTCAGTGCAATCATTTTCAATCTCACAGAGACATAAGCAAGTCCCACTACAGTGAATGATAAAACTTTTATTGCCTTCAGTGAGATGAGTAATCATCCAGCAAGTGTAAAGAGGATATTGTAAATATTTGCAGCTCAATCCCCTGAAGAAATCCAGTTTAGGCTACAGTTTGGTACAACTACCAACATCATCTCTGCAGTCACCATAGGGCCAGTAGACAATTCCTCTCACCTCAAGCAGCTCTTGTAATATTTAAGCATCTGTCTGTACTGTGAGGAGTACCAAAGAGTTTAAAAGTAAAGCACTGAAATAACATTCCCAGATGTTTTCTTAAAAACACTTCTTTCTAATGTGTTGTTATTGGACTATAATGGCAAACACTAAAGCAAAAAGGGATTTTGCAGTTAACAGTAAAAAAAGGATATGAGAATTTATGTAAGTCAGTTTTGCTTCTGAGAATCAATCAAAAAACATCTCCTTACTTAAGTACTCAGAATATCTTAAAGCTGATGTTTAAACATATTTACCTTATCCCGTTTTATGCAGGTGGTCTACTCTGCAAACTTAACTTCCTATACTTTGTCTATTAGCTCTTGGTGTTTCTAAGAAAAATGGCCCCCACAATCCCTGGACATATAGAAAAAATTGATTTCAGTATATATGATCACTCTGTATCCCCTCAGAAATACACGACAATGGGAACTGAGTAATTTTAACTGCCATATATTCACAGTGGGGCATTTTTTTTTCCCAAATCCATAGAGTGACTGAATCACAATATCTAAGCAGGATGTCAGCACTTATTTTTGTATGCAACGTGAGTGAGTGGTAATCTCAACATTGACTGGGGATTAAGTAGATGGTGAGAAAACGTAGATCCTCTTGTACCCAACAGTTATTATAACTGCTAATTTACTACGTGATGCTAATTAAATGAGACCAGCTTCATAATGCAAATATATGGTGCCTGTGTAGAAAAGCTGTTAATGTAATTATATCTGTTGCAAAGGAGCTGTAGCAGAGTGAAATTATTAGAAGAGTGTGAGTTTAAAGTTACCTTGTGTACTCTGATGGAAAGAGTGGCTTTTATGTTCCTTCATTTCCCAAATAACACTCAAACTCTGTGCTAAAAGTATTCTCCTTATAGTTTCAAACAAATGCTTTACTAAAATGAACTCACTCCCCTAAGTATTCAGTTTCCAAATGCAGTTCATTTTTAATTATTAAGGCAATTGTGGATATCCCTGGGCATTTTGTCAAAACATTACCACAGCTCTCCTTTGAATGGCCAGTTATGTAAAAAAACCAGATCTCAAGCTGTGCACTGAAAACTGGTCTAAGAGAACAAAAATCCAAACCAGCTCTGCCTTATACCAGTGACTTCTTCACCTGTTGTCCACGTTTTCACTTTTGCTCTCATGACAGAGCGTGAGGAGAGTTTTCTTTAAGTCAAATGTTCCCTAAGGCAAGTTTGTATTTCTTAAATTTATAGGAGGGTTACACATCCCAGAATCCTTGTTTTCACAGGCTACTAAGTACTCCATATTGGATGATCAGAGGACTCTCAAAAACATATTTCAAAAAAAAATACACAATGCTATAAGCAGGCATATCAATGTTTCAAATTCAATTCATTGCTTCAAGAAAAAAATAATTAAAGGATAATGTTCACCGTGGAGGAGTATTCAGGTTTTATAAAGATTTTGCAGATGACTGAAAAAAGTGCAAGGATACCAGGGCATTTAACGGGTTTATTGTGTTTTCCAGTACCATGTATAATGTCTGTTAGAAAAAGGAAAAGAAAATCTTATAAAAAACCAATACAACCTCCATCAAAGTCAATAAATGGAAACATAGAAATAGCTAACATTGTTTTTTTCAGCTTCTGAACACTTCAAATTTCTCTACTGTCTGTTTCTATAAGCACATTTTGAATGTTAATGACCCCTGACCTTCCCTTAGGAAACATTCATTTGGGAACCTCTGTTTCAGTCACTAATATCCAAATTATATTTTCTTTTAACCAACATTGCTTTCAATTCTGGAAGTGGGTATCTACAGCAATATGGCATATTACTGGGGAGGAGAGTTCTGAATGAACACTGACAAACACTGCACCAATGTACTTTTCCTTTTCTTTCTCTCTTGAAGCATAAATGCAGTGCTTGCTTAAAGGAATCTTCAGCACAATATAAAAATTATATACCATTAAATACCATTTATTTCAATACCATTTCAATACCATTTTATTTTTATTTTTCTTCCCATTTGCTTGCTATTCTATCAGGTCATCTTCTTCTGCATTTCACATTCTTCCTTGAACTTTTTATGCCAATCAGCTTCTTTTTCCCTCTTGTCCATGTTTAGTCTCTCAGTCTCTGCTCTTTTTTTCAAAGCCTTTGCCACTTGTCCTCGCTCACATCATTGCTTCAGAATGAGAGGGGAGGTATGAAGTACCACCAGCAAAAAAGGAGCAGAAGGAACCAGGAGCCTGCAACCTCACTTAACTTAAGTCATTTCTTAATCAGAAACAACTTGCCAAGACTAATTCTGTGCTGTACTTTTCTAAGTCCTCAAAGGCTCTCAGTCTGATGTTACTTATCAGACCTAACAGACTAAAACAGAAACATGAGGGAAGTTCTTAAAATTTTATAAGAATCAACATTATATTTTCAAAGACAGAGTATATTTGCAGCTTTCTCCAACCAAAATAGCAGATTCACTTTACAGCCTGTCAACTTTGTTAAAGTGACTAATTACTTTACCTCCACTGTATTGCTGCCATGTCACTCAGATTGAGAGTAAGTTTTATCTTCAGACTAATCATGCCAACTTCAATGCTTTAAATAAAGCTCATCAATGCATCTGAATTGCAATTCCTAACTCAGTTTTGGACTACATCTTTAATTTTTCTTTAATAATGCATTAAAGTTCAAAAAGAATTTTTTCTCTGACAGAAAAAGCAATAGGATATCTACCTGTTTGGTCATGAGCTGGAGAAGTCTTAAGTGTGAAAGTTACTGGAAGACATTGCTACAGAGAGCAGCTCTCCAGATGAAGAGGTGCTGAGAAACATGTGAGCATTAAAAAAAAGGCATCTAAACAATGCACTAATACACATGTCAGTCACCGGTGCTGAGTCATCTGTTTGTGACAGTTCACTTTGTGTGATGTGACCATTAACAACTGTTTTGTCACAGTTAAATTGTGTCTGTAAAAAGACCCATAAAAAGCTCTACTTTACTCTATTATCCATAAAGATGAGACTGTACTACAAGTGAGGAACTAGGATAAGCCAAGAGGACTTTACTAAATGTGTAAGATTTTCCATGTGACAATTACCTTAAATGTGCCTGATGAATTCTTCTGTTGTGCAGGCTCTTATCCCATGCTTTTCTTTGAGTGCAAATAATCAATTCTTCATTAGAATAAATGAACAGTAATTGCAGTAATTGTATCATGATTTCCTGTTGATTTGACCATGGCCATCTAATTGCCTGTCAGTGTTCAGGGGCTACAGCTGTGAGTCATCATATGGGTCAGGAACAGGAAGAGCTTATTCACCTGTGAGACTGTTCAGTTTCAGACAGCACAAAAAGTGAACCTGCAGTACAGCATGTTGGAAGGAGCACAAGCCTTCTCTGTATTGCCTCACTACACTTACCTAACCTTTCTTGGTAGACACAGGATGGGTTTAGTACCAAAATTCATGTCAAGGAGAACCCGTCACACTCAAAAACATCATTGATTTTCCTGTAGCAGGGAAACAGTTTTTCCAGTTTTATACATCACTGAGCATGCTGTGAGCCTTCAATAATTCATAAAACACACTAGCTAAGGAGAGAGAGTCCAATGTTTGCAATTCTTACAGTTATAAAACAATCTGAAAATTCCTGTAAAATCTTACAACTCTTATTTAAGTATTCTGTATCATGTTTTAATATTTTTAGTTCTTGCAGTGAATTTTTAAAAAACTATTCAAACTTTCTCAGCTGAAACCTGTGTTTTAAAAACAGTTATTGAAACATTAAAGTCCTCTGAGGTGTTAGTGTTTTAGGTGTATTCATATACTGAACAAAACTATCATATAACAAAGACGACGAGCAAGGATTTTCTTTACAGGATAATGGAATCAAGTCTTCAGAAGTAGCTTCTGTTCCTGGTACAGATAAGAAGTACCTCAGAGGCCATGGGGATTGAAAATTTATTAGAAAAGGGAAAAAAATATTCAGATAACTGAGTATAAAAATACCTCAGCAACAATTCTAGTCATCAAACAAGAGAAACATCTCTCTCTAAAATGGGCAAATAGGCTGTCAGACCCACAGGAAACATCACAGGGCATGTAGAATATCATTAGATCACAAAACATTCTGGCATTAATGTCATCAAGCCTGCTCGTTTATTCTACCCAGAAGCCTTATTAATCCGATATTTTGATACAACTCCTATTTTAACAATTATTATAACTGACAATGAATGTATACCAAAGTCATCTGGTAGCTCTAGGTCAGCATTCTTTACCTCATTACAAAGAAATATTTTCGAATTATTGGAGCCTTTATTCAAGTAACATCTAGACAGTGTTTAAAATATTACATATGGCTTGGTCTTTCATCTCTGCATAGTCATTTTTTAAAGTATTTTGCTCAGAAAACATAACAGAATTACAGAATCACAGAATGGCAGTGTTTGAAAGAGACCTCTGGAGATCATCTAGTTCAACCCCCTGCTAAAGCAGGTTCATGTATGGCAAGATGTGCAGGAATTCATCAAGGCATATTTTGAATACCTTCAAACGGCTGCTGGATGAGGGAAAGGCTGTGGATGTGGTCTTCCTGGACTTCAGTAAAGCCTTTGACACAGTTTCTCACAGCATTCTGCTACAGAAACTGTCAGCCTCTGGACTGGACAGACGCACACTCTCCTGGGTAGAAAACTGACTGGCTGGCCGGGCCCAGAGAGTGGTGGTAAATGGTGTTAAATCCAGCTAGAGGCCAGTGACAAGTGGTGTTCCCCAGGGCTCAGTGCTGGGTCAAGCCCTGTTCAATGTCTTCATCAATGACCTGGATGAAGGCATTGAGGGTACCTTTAGCAAGTTTGCTGATGACACTAAGCTGGGAGGAAGTGTCGATCTCCTGGAAGGTAGGGAGGCTCTGCAAAGGGATCTGAACAGTCTGGACCACAGGGCTAAGGTTTAACAAGGCCATATGCCAGGTCCTGCACTTGGACCACAACAACCCTATGCAGAGCTATAGACTGGGAGAAGTCTGCTGGAAAGCTGCCAGGAGGAGAGATACCTGGGTGTTGGTCAACAGCAGACTAAACTTGAGCCAGCAGTGTGCCCAGGTGGCCAAGAAGTCCAATGGCACTCTGGCTTGTAGCAGAAATGGTTTGACCAGCAGGTCCAGGGAGGTGATTCTCCCTCTGTACTCAGCACTGGTGAGGCCGCTCCTTGAATCCTGTGTTCAGTTTTGGGCCCCTCACCACAAGAAGGATGTTGAGGCTCTGGAGTGAGTCCACAGAAGAGCAATGAGGCTGGTGAGGGGTCTGGAGAACAGGCCTTATGATTCACCTTCCCTGGAGGTGTTTAAGGCATGGGTAGTTGAGGTCCTGAGGGGCATGGTATAGAGATTGATAGGAATGGTTGGACTCGATGATCCGATAGATCTCTTCCAAACTGGTTGTTCTATGATTCTATGATTCTATAAAACAAGGAGACTCTACAACCTCACTTATGTGCAGGCATAAATGTTCATTAAAAAAACTGCAGAAATGTTAGGTAAACTTAGACAGCTTAGCTTACTGAAATATGCACTGTCTACTGGCAAAGGCCTTGAAGACCTTGGATGTTGATAAGAGAGAAGCTGGAATGCAGAAAACAACTGCAGCTCGATCAGGATGAGACAGATCCCAGATGGGACACCCTCTCTGTCCGACTGCAGGACCGGTGGGGAGTGGGACATTCTAGGTGCCACTGGACTATTTCTCCAGAGAATCTCTCATCCTCATCCGATCGCTGTGGGGAGAGAGACAAACCATCAGTGGGTGGACAAGGTATGTGACCTGGGGATATGTATACTTGGTAATTGGAAAGAGGGGATGAGTCTGTAAGTTGTGTATGGGACATGCGATGATGAGAAGCTAGAGTGCTCGCCTCTGAGAATCGGAAGGAGGGGCAGAGTCTGTAAATCGTGATGGGATGCCTCACACGATGACGAGAAGCTGTAATGCTCAACCCTGGGAATTGGTGGGCCCAAAGGGACGCGTAGTGAGGAAGGCTGTGGGGAGGGATACCCTATACCTTACCAAGACCTTGTAAGGCGTCCGGACATGTAGTGAGGTAGCTGTAGGGAGGGATAGCTATAAAAAAAAAAAAATCACAAAAACCGAACACAAAAACCCCCCCCAAAAAAACAGAAAAAAACCCAAAGAAACAAACAAAAACAAACAAACAAACAAAAAAAACCAAAACAAAGCAAACCCCCAACATCATATTTCAAGTGTTATATGTGCCCGGTACCATGTGTGGTTTAGATATCCATAACATCGGAAATTGTGGATCCAATTTGACTGGTCATAACTAACACTGTGTGAGTTGGGCTGACCCTGAAATGGATGGCTGTGTGTTTGAGATGCGGCATCGCTGCAAAGCAAGTGAGGATTTCTGATTGTTGTGTGTTGTTAATTTGTTCTGTTGTTAATTTGTTCTGTTTTGCGAATTTTTAATTTATGATAGAGTGCTGGAGTTTGGCAAGAATTTAAAACTTTGGATACTGGTGGGGAGAGAAGCAGGTACGCTGGGGTGGGTTCAAGTAGCTGACCTGTGCCACCAAGGGGGTTCAAGTAATATGCAGATAAAACTAGACAGGACAGCTTGCTCACTCTGAAAATATCTAGCAGAAGGGAAAAGAGAAAAAAAATGGAAAAACCTAGCCTTGCGGCTGTGTGTGTGTATGGGTGCCCCCCTTTCTGCTTCTTTGCTGAGTCCGAGGGAGTTAAACATGGTATCTCTGTAGGGAGATACTGGGTTATCAACTATTCCTTTCGCATAAGAATAATGAGCAAAGCAGCTGTTATAGGAATTCCTAAACAGGCTTCGTTAAGAGATGGGAGAAATTATCCTTAAAATTTTCAGAGTACCAACTATTGATTTGTCCAAAATTTGTTGTGTGATTATTTCTGCATATAGTTTTATTATGTATAATTGGGGAACAATACATTCAAGTTTGGTATATTATGTTTATCAGTAATGCAAGAAAAGTTGAACTACTGCCTAACTGGCAAGGACAAAACTTAATGTAATTTAACAGAAAGTATAATCAGTAGAGGAAAAGACCCTTATTTAATATTGTAATCAGTGGTGGCTACTTTACAAATTTGATAATGGGGCAAAATGGCCACTTAATTAGATAACAGATTATAACACCATCTTACAGTTAATATTGGTTTTGACGAGAGAAGGAAAGTTGGATGAAGTGTCTGACAAGGATACGTTTTTAACCCGCCATAACAATTTGGAGTAATAAAGGAACTGTGGACTTGTGCCCCCCTACAGGAGCCTCCTGCACTTGCCCTTGAGCAAGAAAATAACAAGGAATCTGGAGGTAACCCAAGGCAATTGTTGTTCAGTGTGCAGCATTGGACAAAAGTGCACAAAATTAAACAAAACTCACCAGGCACCAGAACAGGATCTAACTGATCTTTTTAAGCCTCCCCCTCAATCACAGGAACAAGATGCCGACTCGGAAAGGACCCTCACTCCTTTGGATAGCCCTGTATCGTTCCACATCAGAAAAAGTCTACTCCAACAGTCCTGCAGGCAGCTCTCTGGGAGGCAGTAGGACCTGATGGAGAAACAATGCTAATCAAGGTACCTTTTTTTTACTGTCGATTTAGAAGCATGGAAAGGGTTGCCCAAGACTACCAGAATGATCTGGTAAGTGCAGCCAAATATTTTCAGTTTATTATAAGACAGCACAACCCCGATAGGGGTGATCTACAGTTATTATTGGACTGTTTGACAGAGACTGAGAAACAATTAAACAGTCTTAAAGACTGTGGGGGATTTGGACAAAGATTATTATAAATGAGTAGGGGTGAACATTAAAGATTATTTCCCTCTTCAAGGCCCAAAGTGGGGTACAAATAGGAATGCACATAAAGAAAGGCTGCAAGCATATAGGGGTGAATTCTGGAAGGGACAGAGAAAGCCATTCCCCAAACAATAAATTGTTCAGTATGATATGCAGTTAAGCGAGGTCCTTCCGAGTTACCATCTGAACTCCTGGATTGATGAAGGGACACAATGTCCCACAGCACACCGCTGGATCTTGGGTCATAGGTAGGAATACAACGACTAGTTTGTTTGTTCTTGGGTCACTCAACAGGAGATATCAGGCATAAATTTTGAAAGCTGTGTTCCATAGGAGATAGGAACCTGCAAGTATTGTTGAATGAGGTGCAAAAGAAATGAAAGAGAGAGGTGCAAACAGAAGGCACAGATAGTGACCCATGTGAAGGAGGATTGATGGAGATCTAGGAAATCCACTTTAGCAGATTGACTGGTTATAATGAATTTAGGGAAAGAGTAAAGTAAGGTAGAATTTTAATTGATGCCAGGGCAACATATTCAGTTTTAAAACAAGCTTCGATACCTCTGGGAAATGACTACATGCTGGTAAAGGGAGCAACTGGCCAAAAGAAAAGGCATATTTTGCAAACTTTTGAAATACAAATTGGGGAAACAATGGAGTATACACAAATTCCTGCACATGCCCCACTTCTCCGAAGGCACTCTTGGGGAGAGATTTACTAGAACAATTAGGGGCTGTGATTAAATTTGTAAAAGGAGAAATTACTCTGGGGGTAATTTATAAACAATACATACAAATAATGGCCTTATCTCTAGCTAGTGTGCCCACAGGAGGAAAGGTGAATGAGGAAATTATGAACCAGGTATATCCTGGGGTATGGGGCACTGATGTGCCCAGAGAAGCAAAGAATGCTCCACCTGTTGATGTCAAATCAAAGAAGGGCGGCAGTCAGTAAGAATTAAATAAGATGCCCTAAAGAGAGAAGGCAGGGACAAAATTCAGCCAATATCTGTCTGTAAGCCTGATGGATCATATCAAGTAGTCCAGGACTTACGAGCTGTAAATAAAATAATAAAGACCTCTATCCAATGGTGGCAAATCCATATACTCTATTAACCGTATTGACACCTGAACTAACTTGTTTACCATTTTACCAGGATGCCTTCTTTTGCCTCCCTCTCCACAAAGCCAGCCAGAAAATATTTGCATTTGAAGGGGAGACTCTCAAAAGTAGATGCAGAAATCAGCTTACTTGGACTGTCGATTTCAAAACAGCCCTACTATATCTGGCAATCAACTTGCAAAAGATCTTGAGTCCTGAAAAGCCCCATCTGAGGAAGAAAAACTGTTGCAGTATGTGAACGATATCCTGATTGCCACCAGGACAAGGTATACTTGCAGGACCTGGACGGTGATTTTATTGAATTTTCTAGAACTCCAGGAATATCGGGAATCCAAAAAGAAGACCCAGATAATGCAGCACAAGATGATTTATCTGGGCTACAAAGTCAGTACTGGACAGAGGACTTTGAGACAAACCCAAAAAGAGGCAATATGCAAACTCTGAGACCGCAAGCAGTGAGAGAGTTACAAATTTTCCTGGGAATGACTAGGTGGTGCTGACTGTGGATCGACTTTTTGTTAAATTCCTGTACACACTAACAACCACTGTACAGAAACACCTTCAAAGGAATAAAGAAGCTATACAGGCCTCTGAACTACTGAAAAAGGCCACGATGTCAGCTTGAGCCTTGAAACTCTCAGATGTGAGTAAGCTATCTTTTTTCTCCTCTAATACTGGCACAGGATCCGGGCCCATATCACCAAGCAGTGCATACTTTTCCAAACAATTGGCTGCAACTGCAAAATGTTGGCCTGGATGCCTGTGAGTGGTTACAGCCATAATACTAGAAATCCAGGAAGCTCGAAAATTCACCCTGGGCCAGAGAATGATTATGTTGGTGTCGCATAAAATGTCTGCTGTAATGGAAGTGAATGGTGGACGCTGGCTTTTCCTACAAAAGTTCTTGAAATATCAGACTGCAATGGTAAAAAATTGTAATTACTACCATTGTCAATTCAGTCTCTTTTCTTAGCAGAAGTACAGGGGAACCAGTACATCGTGACTGACTGGAAACTACTGAGGCAATATACTCAAGCCATCCAGATTTAAAGGACAGTCCTATGGAAAGTGCTGAAGATTGGTTCATGGATGGAAGCAGTTATGTCCTAAGCAGTAAAAGACATATGCTGGATATGCCATTATCACCAGTCAAGACATAATAGAGTTAGGACTTTTACCCATGAATACCTCTGCACAAAAGGCAGAGGTAATTGCTCTGACCCATGCCTTGGAGTTGGCTAAAGGCAAAGCTGCAAATATCTGTACAGATTTGAGGTGAGCATTCGGAGCTGTACATGCACATGGAGCAATCTGGAAGGAAAAAGAGTTATAGAACTCACAGGGTAAACACATCAAATATGGATATCCTGAAGCTATTGGAAGCAGTCCAGCTCCCTGAGAAGGTAACAACTATGCAAATCAAAGCACAACAGAAAGAGAATTCGGAACTGGAAAGAGAAAATAAACTGGTGGACAGAGAGCCAAAACAGGCAGCCAAAGGAGAGGTAAAAACAGAAGGGTCTTTGACCCCTAATGGGTGAATCTCCCTGGAAGGAGAGCCCCAATATACCAAAGAAGATCAAAAGCTCATGGCAGATTTGGAAGGGCCATATAATGAGGAGGGATGAGTTCTCACTCCACAAGGTAAATTAATCGTATGGATTTTAGTAAAAGAGGGGCATAGAAAAAAATACTGGGGAGCAAAGGCCCTGTAGAAATGCCTAAACAGAGAAATTGTAGCAAAAATGTATACATTACTGTGTGACTCAGCAGTGTGATATTTGCCTCCAGACTAATCCAAAAATACCCCCACACTGGAAATGGGCCAAATGGGGAAAGGTAATGGGCCTGGATGACAATGGCAAATTGATTATTTAGAACTTCCAAGAAAAGGAGGGTATTGATATTTGTGAGTACTAACCAATACCTTTTCAGGTTGGCCAGAGGCATTCCCTACCAGAACAGCCAAGGCTCCGAGGTAACCAGAACATTGATACAAGAGATAATACACCATTTTGGAGCTCCAGTGACTCATCTGTCACTTTGAGATCCATCCGGACACTAATCAGAAGACCATACTCATATATATTGGCCTAGCTTTTATATGCTTAAGAACTGCTTGCACTTCTATAGCAATAGATAACACAATTATAGATAGCAAGAATCATTCTAATTTTTGCATTTTTAATTTTGTTAGGATTGTCTGGTGTGACTTTTCTTAGTTGGTACCGGTCGTATCCTACCAATTGATAAAGTCTAATTACACTATGTATCACAAATTATCACCTGTACCTATTGGAATGAATCTTATATTGGTAAAACAATTAATGAGACACCGGGATCAGATTTGATCAAGATCTTGGATGAAGTCCAAGAAAGTGGGAGAGAGACCCTGAAAACAGTCCAACATAACATGAAGGAAATAAACAGGGTCCTGAAAAGTGTAAAGGAAAATGCAAACCATCATTAGTGGGACATGCTATTTGGATGGTCCCCCACTGTGACTGGCATTCTAAATAAGCTTTGTCACCCCGTTATTATCCTTTTGATGTTAGTTTTAGTTAATTTTGTTTTCTCTACTGTGTTGTTTGTTTGGAATTGGAGAATGCTACAATGACTAACAATTTTGACCTCTATGTCTAGTGCTTATGAGAATGCATTGAAAAGTATTTTTCAAGCAAAATACTGTCCAGTTCCCCTTTCAAAATAAGTCCTGTGTGAGGCAAATAAAAGTTTAAAAGACAGGGGGGAATTGATGTGCGGGCATAAATGTTTGTTAGAAAAACTGCAGAAATATTAGGTAAACTTAGTTTAGCTTACTGAAATATGCACTGTCTGCTGGCAAAGGCCTTGAAGACCTTGGATGTTGATGAGAGAAGCTGGAATGCAGAAAACAACTGCAGCTCGACCAGGATGAGACTGCGCCTGCGCACAGTTTGAATTCAGGGGACAGTTCATGAGAAAGATGAAGGTGACTTCAGACCACAACATCACGCCTGCACAAGTATAGAAGAAACTTCTTGAATCTAATTATAATAAGGAGCGATGAAGGTCATGAATATGTTATAGGTGCTTATGAATAGGCGTATATTCACACTATAACTATCTGCTTGTTAGACTGTTTGGCATGTGAGCTAGGAGGATTACCCCCCATACCTGCTGGCGAATAAACACATCCCTGCTTTATAACCTTTAACGGAGTTATAGAGTTTGATTCCACAAAACATGAGGACAGAGTGTTCCACTGCTTCATTATCCTCACAGTACAGAAGATTTTCTTGTGTTCAGGCAGAACTTCCCATTCTTCCTTGTCCTGTCATTGGGTGCCTCCAAAAAGAGTCTGGCCCCATCTTCTTGACAGCTGCCTTTTAGATATTTATAGGCATTGATTAGATACCTACTCAGCCTTCTCTTGTCCAGGTTAAACAGACTGAAGTCTCTCAGTCTTGCATTATATAAGAAAGATATTTACTAGGACAATAAACTGTGAAGGCCAAAAGAATGTTAATCAATACAAAGTTAATAGGTTGTTCCATGTCACGTTGAGCTTTATAGGAGAAAGTATTGGTTCTGGTTTTAATATTAATATTTTGGTTGATCATCAGCCTAAATTACCTATATCTGCTCTATTCTGTATTATTTACACTTACACCTTCTTGTAGCATCAGGCAGGGAATATTCTCTGAAATATTCCCAGAAATAGAAGAGAGTTCCTGGACTGATTGCCAAGGACTATTACTCTCTTCCATCCTATAAGACTAGTACAAACCTTTAGCACTTAGCATATTAAGCAGAATAAACCACAAGTCTCACCTATTCTCAACTCTTGGCTGAAGGTCCAAGAAAAACAGGCACAGAACTGACATTTAAGAATATCAGCTTACCTTGGGAGATGGAAGGAAAGAGAGGCATTTTATATAAAGCTGTTTCTTCCTTGTTCTGGCTTTTTGCATTGGTAAAATCACAAACTGAAATATACCTGTACACAGAGATATTATGAACCCCTTGTACCTTAAGTTGTTAATATTTACTTTTTAAAAACCAGAAGACAAAGGATGTATTTCCCTAACAAGAAATTTAAACAGGTAAAAAAATTATCTATCTTCAGATGCTCTTTTGGTGTCGAGTGTTAGCATTAAACATTACATGAATAGTATCTATTTTGATTATAAAAAATACTTATAAAAATCTTCTCTAGAGAATGAAAATAGGCACTAAACACAAGTATACCAAGGACCATATTGGCAATGCCTTAAAATTCCATCCTTGAACTGTGTATGCACTGTATTTTGCATTCTCAGAACTAACATTTGGATAATAAGATTAGGTATTCAAGCATGACAATATCAATATTTGCACAGAAGTGTCCAACTGTGCATGTAAATCTAGTTTCACATTTGTGCACTCAGGATACTCACCTGAACCAAATACTTTGTAAAAATATTTTTCATTTTTTAAATCCTAGGCTTCACTACAAAACTGCAAGGAGTCAGCTTCAGTTTTTCAGAGTAAATCTAATTTTCTATCCTGTTCCAGGGGTAGGAAGCATATTGTGCCCTGGCTAAACTAGACATTCCTCTCTCTTCTTTGCAGCCTCTGAGACAAAGCATGGGTCTTTTATAGATATATACCCCAAAAGGGGCGTCTCTCCATCCTAGTATGTCTCAATAATTAATTTAAAATACATAAAATCATAGAATAGCTACGGTTGGAAGAGACCTTAAAGATCATCTAGTTCCAAGCCCCCTGGCATGGGTAGAGATATATCCCACTAGATAAGGCTGCCCAAGGCCCCATCCAACCTGGCCTTGAAGACCTTCAGGGATAGGGCACCCACAACTACCTTGGGAAATCTATGCCTCACTGCTCTCACAGTGAACAAATTCCTCCTTATGCCAAGCCTAAATATGCCCCTCTCCAGTATATACCCATTCCCCCTCATCCTATTTGTGAACAGTACCTCCCCAGCTTTACAGTAGGCCCCCTTCAGGTGCCAGATGGTCACAATAGGGTCTCCTGGGAACCTTCTCCTCTCAAAGCTGTAAAAACCCAACTGTCTCAGCCTGGCCTTGTCTGGGAGGGGCTCCAGTCCTCTGATCATCTTTGTAGCCCTCCTCTGGATCAATTCCAAGAGTTCTATATCTTTCTTATATTGAGGGCTCCAGAAATGGACATGATACTCCAGAAGAGGTCTCACAAGAGTGGACTAGAGAGGCAGAATCACCTCCCTCAACCTGCTGGCCATACTTCTTTGGATGCAGCCCAGGATATGATTTGCCTTCTGGGCTGTGAATGCACATTGCTGGTTCATGCTGAATTTCTCATCAACCAGCAACCCCAAGCACTTCTCTGCAGGGCTACTCTCAATCATATCATCCCCCATTGTGTGCTGCAATCGCAGATTGCCCCCACCCAATTACAGGAACTTGCACTTGGCCTTGTTGAACCTCATGAAATTCTCACAGGTCCACCTCTCCAGCCTCTCCAGGTCCCTCTGGATTACATCCCATCCTTCCATTGTGGCAACTGCAGCACTCAGCTTGGTATCATCTTCAAACTTGCTGAGAGTGCACTTGATCTCACTGTCTGTATCATTGATGAAGATATTAAACAGCACCAGTCCCAATATAGACTCCTGAAGGACACCACTTGTCAGGGATCTCAGTCTGGGTTTTGATCCATTGACCACTACTGCATAAATATGCTCATCCAATCACTTTCTCATCCATAGAATAGTCCAGCCATCAAGTCCCTATCCCTCCACTTTAGCGAGAAGGATGTTCTGGGGGACTGTGTCAAAGGCTGTACAGAAGTCCAGAGAGATCACATCTGTGGGCTACCAATGTCCACCGCTGTGGTTACCCCACCATAGAAAGCCACTAAGTTGCTCACACAGGATTTGCCCCTGGTGAAGCCTTGTTTGCTGCTGTTAATCACCTCTCCAGCCTCCATGTGCTTCAGCATAGCTTCTAGGAAGCATAGCTTCTGTTCCATGATCTTCTCAGACACAGAGTTAAGGCTGACAAGGTGGTAGTTCCCAGGGTTGTCTTTTCTACCCTTTTTAAAACTGGGACAATTTTCCCCCTCTTCCAGTCACCAGAGACTTCTGAATGCCAATATCATGGAGAGTGGCATGGCAACCATATCAGTCATTATCTTTCTATTTTGTCTTTTTTTCCTGTAAAAATAAGAATGTGAAAGCACAAAATTACTGAACACTGCAAAAGTAAAGTTATACATAGAAAATAGTGGATTTAAACTGGGAATAATATCTCCAAGTCATAGTCTTCAAATCAGAATAATTCTGTTATAGAATCCTAGTGTTCAGATTCAGAACAAGTCAGAAGGGGAAAAAAGTAAGGCAAGAGAATACGAAGAGTACCGACAGTAAGATGTTGGAATTTTGTAGCGTTCAGATACACACTATGTTTAAGTAGTAAGGATACCAATGCTTCTATGCACAGCTACCAAACAATATACAAATAAACAATAGCAGGTCGGGAAGTAATGTCATCTTAGCATGGCACACGTGTCTTTAAAACATTGCCTTGCATCTATTGTGACTATCAAGTCAAATTTATAAAAATGTTTGTTCCCCAGAAACCTCCAGAACTTTCCAGCTGAGAACTAAAAGATGAAATCATTGAGGATTTGGTCCACTTTTAACATAGAAATTCAGGTCTAATAAGTTTTTGGAGTGCCTCTCAGATGCTTTTAGATTGCCAGGGATTTTAGTGCTCTATGCAATTTGATTCATTTATTTCTGCTGTTCTCTCTTCTTAATCAAGTAGTTACATTAGTATTTGATGCTGCTAGATTCTGAAATCTTCCCTTAGAGTTCATCTCAGCATGACTCCCCATGCTCTTTGCCCTTCTAATTTTATGAAATTTCTCTCTTGCTGTACATTGTAACCTCATATGAGAATGACCATAAATTATTTTATATTGAGTATTGTCTAATTTGGCCAATTCTGACATCTCATCTGATACTATATGCTGATAAGTACTAGAAGACTTCTCCATTAATATAAACTTAACGAATAAGAAGGAAGTCCACACAGGATGTCTGAGATTCTTCTTTTATCGTACAAAACCATTAATTAAGCAGGTTGAATTTGAATGCACTGAAATGAAGATTAATCTATCATAATAAGAAAATTATTTCCAACCTCAGTAATCATAGAATCATAGAGTTACTAGGTTAGAAAAGACCCACAAGATCATAAAGTTCAACCTTTCCTATCACCATTAAACCATGCCCCTCAGCACCTCACCCACCTGTCTTTTAAATACCTTCAGGAGTGGTGGCTCAACCACCTTGCTAGGTAGCCTCTGTCAGTGCCTGATGACCCTTTCTGTGAGGTTTATTTCCTAATATCCAACCTGAACCTCCTCAGCTGTATCTCGAGGCTGTTCCCCTTGTCTTATCATCTGCACTTGGGAGAAGAGACCAGCACTCAACCTCTCTGTAACTGTCTTTCAGGTAGTTCTAGAGAGCAATAAGGTCTCCGCTCAGCCTCCTATTCTCTAGTATAAACAACCCCAGCTCCCTCAGCCATTCCTCATAAGATGTGTTCTCCAGCCCCTTAACCATCTTTATTGCTCTTCTCTCAACACACTCCAGAGTTTCTACATCCTTCTTGGAGTGAGGGGCACAGAACTGAACACAAGATTCCAGATACAGTCTCAACAGGGCCAAGTACAGAGGGAGAATAACCTCCCTGGATCTGCTGGCCATGCCATTTCTGATACAAGCCAAGATGCCATTGGCCTTCTTGGCCACCTGGAGCACACAGCTGGCTCGTGTCAACCAACACCCTCCAGGTCCTTTTCCTCCAGGCAGCTTACTAGTCAGTCTTCCCCTAGTATGTAGCACTTCATAGGGTGTTTTTTACCCCAGTGTAGGACCTGGCATTTGGCCTTGTTAAACCTCAGCCCAGTGGTCTCTGTCCAGTAGTTCAGCTTGTTCAGATCCCTTTGCAGATCCTCCCTACCTTCCAGCAGATCGACACTTCCACCCAGCTTAGTGTCATCAGCAAACTTGCCAAAGGAGCACTCAACGCCTCCATCCAGTTCATTGATAAGGACATTAAACAGAACTGGACCCAGCACTGAGCCCTGGCGAACACCGCTTGTATCTGGTCTCCAGCTGGATTTAACTCCATTTACCACCACTCTCTGGGCCCAGCCATCCAACCAGTTTTCCACCCAGGAGACTGTGCACCTGTCCAGGCCAGAGACTGAGAGTTTCCATAGCAGAATGCTGTGAGAAACTGTGTCAAAGGCTTTACTGATGTCCAACAAGGTCTCATCCACAGCCTTTCCCTCATCCAGTAGGCGAGTCACTTTGTCATAGAAGGGAATTAGATTAGTTTGGCAGGAAACAAAGATGTGACTGAATTAAGTGATAACGTAAATTATTTTAGAAACAAAATTGTATTTTTGCATTTTACAGCAGTTATATACAGCTTTGGTCATTAATTTGTTTTTCCACTGAAAGCACACCCAGTCAGATGATCAATAGTTCCATTTGGGCAAAAGGGAAGCAGAATACCCACACTGTGATGTCAACACATTGCTAAAATAGAGATTGTCTGTCAAAACAGTAGGTTTTACACTCTGTGCCTTAAAAGTAGATGCCTGGCCTGTTACCGCAGAATTAACATGTGTTTTCTAGATAAATTATGGGTCACCATTTATTACAGATTCCTGCATAATCTGTTATTATACAAAGGAGTGATAAAGATGAAAATAAGACTAAAGTATCATAATCCTTCAGATCAAAGTGGTCAACAGAGACAGTTTGCACATACCCAGTTACTCAACTAGTATCACAATCTATACAACAACTTTTTCAGCATTTTTGTCTACATTTCATTTTCAGTAATCCTGATTTGTTTGCTATATCCCTGTTGTAACAGCCTGGATGAGAATTCACTACAGGATTATGATGAGGGAAACAGGTCATCACACAACGAATCAATTTAATCCAAGTAAGCCATTTATTAGAGTGCAAGACAGACTTTTATAAGTCACTCGGTTAATGCAGGCTATTGCTTAACAAGCTGATTCGACGATTCTCTTTTAGCAACAAGCAATCATTAGTCACATACGCGATCCTACTTTCCCACGAGAAGCAGCTATGCAAGCTCTCTGACCTACAAAGTGTTAGATTACAAAGTAACAAGTCAAGGACTACCCGGAAAAGATATCTGTGAGAAACTGAGTGAGTGTTAGGGCAGAATAACTCCCTAATCATGGAATCATGGAATCACCAGGTTGGAAAAGACCCACAGGATCATACAGTCCAACCATTCCCATCACACACCAAACTATGCCCCCCAGCACCCCATCCACCCATCCCCTAAACACCTCCAGGAAAGGTGAACCAACTACCTCCCTGGGCAGCCTCTGCCAGTGCCCAATGACCCCTTCCGTGAAAAACTTTTTCCTAAAAGTTGAGCCTGTGTAAAAAGCTGTACATGTAAAGCTGTGAGGTCTTATGCTAAGGTGCCTTTATTTCATTTAGCATAAGCTGCTCAGTGCTTGGGGTGCTCTGTAAATGGCCTCTCGTCTGTAGCCATCCATCAGGATTATACAAGTACATATAGCATATATATGAAAGTAGGTTAATACACTGGCATAAATTAACAAATATATATAATAAGTTATGAACTATTAGATACCACATCTATATGTAAAATACTTTCAATCAGGTACATATGTATTAGATTTATTGGACATATGACAAAAGTAGGTGTATATTACAATTAAAACTAGGATAACTCTGTCTTCTTATTCTTCTTGTGTTATTTTTTATTATTTTTTTCCCTCTAAAGGGAAATCAGAACAAGGTGAGGAAGGAAAAGCATTGCTATACAATCTTGGAAGTTTTATACCGCCTAGAATCATAGAACCACTGAATATCTCTAGTTGGAAAGGACCCATAAGTATAATCAAGTCGGAATCCCTGCTCCTTGCAGGACTACCTAGAATAATATCACATGAATAAGAGCATTGTCAAAACACTCCTTAAACTCTTACAGGCTTCATGCCATGACCATTTCCCTGGGCAGCCTGTTCCAGTGACTGGCCACCCTCTCAGTGAAGAGCCTTTTCCTAGTGCCAAATCTGAACTTCCCTAATGCAACTTCATTCAATTTCCTTGTGTCACATCATTGGTCACTGGAGAGAGATCAACATCACCCCCTCCAGTGCCCACCTTGAGAAAGCTATAAAATCCTTTATAATCTGAATGCACACACAGCACAAAGGAGATGAAACTGCTTCTGCTGACAGTGACAGCAGTCTTGTAAAAGGCTTTACATGGTTTAGGCTGCCAGAAGAAGATCAGAATTTTACCTTCTCAGGACCTCACTTACATAAAAAGTTGTCATTTGTGTAATGCTGAGTTTTACTAACCTTAGGTATTGTGAATTGCATCATAAGGACATAAAATAAGGCTTTGTGTAACTCTTCCTCCACTCCAGTGCTGAGGCACTGGAACAGGTTGCCCAGGGAAGTTGTGGATGCCCCATCCCTGTACGTAGTCAAGGCCTGGTTGGATGGGGCCATGGGCAGCCTGATCTAGTGAGATGCCCCTACCCATGGCAGCAGGGTTGGAACTAGATGATTTTAAGGTCCCTTCCAACCCAAACTAGTCTACGATTCTTTATAAATAAAAGAAATGCATTTCAACCTTGGTTCACTGAGCAAACATGTAGACATACATATCTTAAATTGAAACACACTTTGATGCAGAACATCATCCACTTGCAACATGGATGGTTTTTATTACAGTTCTCATGTTGGAATAAGCACCTGCATCCAAACCTGCTTGGCAAAATGTTATTATGTAGACTCATAGGATTTAATGCAAACACTAACTCAGGGGTAATTCCTGAACAAAGGGGAAAATAAGACCTTTCTTGATATCATTTTATGTGCATAGTGTCATGCTTCTTCACATTTAGTAGAAATCACAACAAAGGAGAGGAGAAAGTGGTGAACTCCCTGCCTTTTATCCAAACTTTAATGACTCTTAAAACAGGGAGTATATATTCACCATTAGGCCAGTAAGGACAACTACAGGATCTCTGCACAGTGTAATTTCAACCGTCTCTCAGAAAAATACACATCATTGTTGATAAAAGCTCCACTGCTCTAGCACTGCTCAGGCATTGCCTACTCTAATTATGTTGAAGGAGGGCAAACAGCTATATACATCAGTGGACTAAATTTCCTTTTCATTGTTACAGCTCATCGAGAAATTCTGAGTTATCCTGAAAGAAAGACTAATTTCCTCATCTTATTTCCCAAATCTTAAGGGACAATTTGGTCCTGAAATTTAAAAATCAAAGTAGTTCAACTTATGAGCAAAAATGGGAAATAAAATAGAAATCTACATCAGATCATTGTTTGCTAATTTTTATATGAGCATATACTTTGTCACTTTTGTCACCTATACTGAGTGAAATTATGATTACAGAGTTGGGTGACTTTTATTTAACAGAGTACTTAATGCTAGGCAGAGCAATAAAGTCATCTGTTGGACCCTGCACAGAAATGCTTTGTGGGTGCAAAAAAAAAATCAGCAAAGCATTTACATCACTACACCAGTCACTACTTTAACATCCCTTACATGCTTTCTAAACTGATGTTACTGCCTTAGTTTCAGAGAAATCATTCCTGATTTAATTGCCTGTAAGTCATATTAGAATCAGATCCACTGTGTTTTTTCAGGTGGAAATATCCTTTTAGTCCTTCAGCTAATCCATAAGATGAGTGGTTCAGTTTTACTGATCCTCACAAATAATAAAGGGAGACTGCTATGCAATGACTGAGATTTCTGTGAAATCTGTCTTCAGATACCTCAAGATCATGAGTTAGAGGGCTAGAGATTGTAGCTGTATTATTGTTTAGTTGTGCTACTTTCAAAGGAATATGTTTACTTGGAAATAAATTACATACTTATCTCAGGTACTGTGCAGGTAACTATCTGCAGGTATCTGCTTCCCTACTATTCTTATGAGTATTATCTAGCACGCTATCTGAAGCAAAACCTACATAAAACAAAATTGGCATTTACCTGACGTCATAATGAAAACTATAATAACATCTGTTCCTAAAACTTTCATTTTAGCTCTTTCTCATATACTGGCAAAATTAAGATAAGCTTTGTACAATTCTGTAAGGTAACCAAGTCCCAAATCATGTAGGAATGAGACCCTCAGTTTGATGCTGGATATGCTACACAAGAAGCAGAAAACAAAGACCTGGATATTTATGGGTTAAAACCAACCTCCAACTAGAAACTAATAAGTTGCTAGTGCAGAACACACACTGATTGATTACTAATAGAATGAAACTGCACTGGAAAAGTGGATTTCCCTGCTCTGAACCAGCTTCAATTTCCAGATGTTGCAAATTACATGACTGGAGTCTTTGGACCCAGTCTTTATTTGGCACTGAGTCCTACAGCTAAGATATTGCTCTTTATATTTAAATAGCATTTAAATGTGACCCAATCTTACAAATTATGTTCATCCTTAAAGCTATATTAACCTTTGAAAGTGCTTATGCTTTCTACTGAGTCATTTGGTGACTATCTCTCCTGCAATGCACATGTGTGTGCAGAGACATAGAGAGATAATACAGATCAAGTACTATGTACTTTAATTCATTACCTGCACTAGCATCATTAGTGCTCATACAGCATCAGAAAAAGTAGCATTGGCTTCTCCACTGAGAGGATTCTGCATTGCATTTCTCTTAGATTATAAAGTTTCACCTGCATGTTTTCCAGTGCTTGCTTGCACCTCTTAGTGATTTTTCAAAATCTCATGATAAAACAAGTCTGTCTGTTGTTCTTCATTGTTTCTGGATAGTAAAAGATGGGAAGAAGGCTGTTCAATTGCTAATGTGCTTAAGTGTTTTTGATACTCAGTTTAGTTTCAGTTTTCCACTTAAGGACAGCTTCTACCTGTTTCTAGAGTGAAAATAAATGAAAGTAGACACCTTATGTTTTGGTTGACATACTTCTGTCTTAAATAGAGGGCTGAGGTGATTGCAGCAGTCTCTTTATGTTAAATTTAAAGTCCAGGCTATTGTCCACAGAAAGTTGAAGAAGGTATAAGGAGCTCCTCCCCTACGATGGTAAACTTGCAGAGGCAAAGAAGACAGAAATATCTCCAGGCTGATAGTCTTATTTAACAGCAGATAAAGGGAAAGTGGTCACTTAGAATATATAGATATATTGTCAGAGTTCAGAGTCTGCTTTTGGTACATGATGAGGACCATAACCAGTCAGTAGTTTCTATATTCTCTAAGTCCTACCCCTTAACAGCAACAAAAAGTGAAGCTAAAGCAGTTGAACAAGAAAAATCAAGGCTCTGATCTCAAAATAAATGAATATTTACATTTGAATTATGACATGAAAGAACCTAAGCCCAGATACTCTTAAAGTTCTTTTTAAAACATTTTTCCCTAGATAATTAAATTAAATGGGCATTGAAACTATTTCTTAAGTCAGAGATCTAATGCAACACTGTTTCCTTCAACATTTGGAAGATCAACCAAGAGTTACAGAGGGTTGCGAGTCTCAGAGGAAACTCTCTGATCGTAGGAGAGCTTGTCAGGCCTACTAAGTATAACATCTGATAAGTCCTCATGAAATGGAAATTCTTAGTGGTAAATAAAGAATTCAACACAATGGATACTCAGTATGAAGACATTCAGGGTCAGAATTAAAGTCTTTCATGGGCAAAACAAGGGCCCCCCAGGCTGCTGCAACACTGTGCCTACAGAGGCTGAGCCCCAGAACAGCCTAATCACAACTGTGATTTTCTTTCCCTGAATTCAGATATCAGGCTGTATGTAGAGAATCACACCAAAGAATTCACTTAGTCTTCCCATGGAACAGTTTCCCCTTTGTTATCTTACTTTTCTCATTTGTCAGCCTGCTTCTGTGAAATGACAAGAATCCAATGCAGACTAGTAAACTAGTTTTTACACTAAATACTACGCATTCTGAACCTTTCATAGATTGGCAAAACACACTACTTGTGAACTAAAACCTGCACGTTATGCAGAAAGTTTCCACAGGGTAGTAGTCCAAGCTCTATTTCCTGAACTTTACTTACACAGTATGACCAACAAGAACTTTAAAAAATAATTTTCATTCTATTACAAGATTCTAGGTAGTTCCCTCTGTGTCCGACAGCTTAATAAAATTCAGAGGTTATTAAAAAAAATCCAAACCTGGAAGAATACTGATTTTGAAACATAGACCAAACACAGCTGAATAATGATTAGATAAGAGGTCACACATCTGGATCACTGCTTTGCCCTAAAGGCAAATCTAGCAGAGTTCATATAAAGGGAAAGATAAAACAACGAAAAAAATAATCGCTTTGGGGATAAGAGGTGTCAGTAGAAACGTGATAGATCAGAAATACAGAAAATGAAAGCTACAAGAGGTAACAAATAGCTAAATTACCTGTACGAATCTGTCATTTTCCCTCTGGAACATTATGACAGTTTTTTTAAAAAGGCTCTATTAATAATGTTTAGTGGTTCAGAATCTTTAGGAAAGTCCATTAACTTGATCCTTTACAGCTACCACTATTGATACAGCTTCCAAGCATCCTTTCTTAGTTTTGAATTTGTGTAAATCTAAGAGCTACAGAACTTGTACTCCTGTGGAAAGTGGCAAACACATTTTAAAAACTATTCAAATATATTCTAAGTATACGTATATGCATGTATAAACATATAAAATGAGATTTATAGAATAATGGTTTGCATCCATTACAGTTTACTTTTTCTGTCTCCCATCACTTGCTCATGTCTGCATCGTTGTTTTTCTGTTATAGGGAAAACCTCAGTTCACACAGGTTAAAAGGTGAATATAGAACAACTAGTTTATTTGCTTAAAGACAGAGAGTTCAAGAGAAGTAAGAAAAAATACTTCTTGAGTTCAAAGGCAATACTTTAAGCATGTTTCCTGTTTTCTTTCCTTCCCATACTAAGGTATTTTTGTTTTTTAACCTCTTGTTGCTATTCATTTAGATAAACTTCACATGGTGAAGAAGAAAGAACCAATACATTACTACAGTGGATGGATTACACTTTCCAACAGGTATTTTTAAATTTTGACTGAGACCATTAAAAAAGAAATAGTAAGGTAAAGTATTTTATCTGGGCAAAACAAAACAAAAAGACAAAAAAAACACCCCTTAATTCACACAAAAAGCAAACGATAGGAGGATTTTAGCAGCAAAGATGTTATACGCTTCAGAAACTCCATTTTATTACATTGTTTCTTGAAAAATTTCATCATGAGCATAGAACCATAGGACCGTAGAATGGTTGAAGTTGAAAAGGACCTTAAAGATTTTCTTTTCAAGTCCCTGATATGGGTGGTCAGGGCCAACCCTGACCTGGCTCCATCCAAACTGGCTTTGAACTTTTTCAGGGAGATGGCACCATGACTTCCCTGAGCAACCTGTTCATCGTGAATAATTTCCTTATGATGTCTAATATAAATCTTCCCCTTTCCAATTTAAAGCCATTGTCCTTCGTTCTATGACTACATGTCCCTGTAAAAAGTTCCTCCCTAGCTCTCTCATCAGCCCCCTTCAGATACTGGAAGGCTGCTCTAAGGCCTCCCCAGAGCCTCCTCTTCTTTATGCTGAACAACTCCAGCTCTCTCAGTCTGCCCCCTTATGTGAGAGCATCCCTCTCAAAATCCTTGTGCTATCATCCACTGGAGCCATTCCAGAAGTTCCATATCCTTCTTATGTTGATAACTTACCTGTATTTGTTACAAAGTTATCTCTTCATTTCCAGTAATTTGATGTTTACAACTGTTTCACTGCAAGGCATCACAAGAATGTTAAATCAATAAATGTCAACACCTCATACAAATTAAGGATGATTTATTTCTCTACGTGACCAAAAAAGAAAATTTTATGGAACTCTGATACATACAAATAATATCTCAAAAATACTAGTTGAGTCAATAACAACATTAAATACTGCTCAAAAGTTATAACAAAAAAAAGCTAAAGTCACAAATTTTATACCTGTTCCTTCATAAATAATTTGTTTGTATATAAGTATAGTTAATAATTTCTTATAAAGCAGATTTTTTTAAAAAAATATAATTGGATTGAAAATATGCTTTCTTTTGTTTGTTTTTGTAGCTGCCTGTTGATTTTCCTGAGATTTTACAGCAGTGGCCAGGCTATAACCTGGCCTCCTGTACCTTCATGCAGTTATTTGGAAGGGTACATAGCCAAAATCATGCCCTACAGAATGTTTAGAAACCCAGTGTAGACTTAAAACAAATACAGTTTGCATCTATAGTCATTTTTTCCTGCACATTTTTTTTTTAGGTAATGGTCTACAGCTTGTATTTTTTTTCTTTTCACTCTTTAAAATTATCATCACTTAGCTACTGTTCCTAATAGCAGCAATTATTTTAAAAGAATGGCTGGCTAGGGGTAATGTTTACAAGTCTTCCTGAACTTCAGAAAGTTCTTAGAATGTTTCTTCCAATAAGAATGTTTGTGCCATTCTTTTCTGTGTTGTTAGTGAAGGATCTTTACCTTCCCAATAAATCTTGACAGACATAAGATGAAATCCATGAGACAACTTTTTTCAAGTCTAATGAGATCCTGGAAAATAAGATGAGGAACTTGAATGCATTCATTAGCAGGTAATCAAGGTAAAAGACCATGAAAACAGGTTTAATTCTTAGCACTTGATGTTATTATGTTACCAACCCCCCTTGAATTTGAGATTGGACAAAAGTTGTGCCCCCTTTGTTGGTAGTGCAGAGTGCAAAGTCAACAGTGAGATGTAACATGATTCAAAGACAAAAAATATATTTTTCATCCTTTGAAACATGAGACAATCCTCCTCTTATTATTCTGTATAAGAATGTGAGAACAAAATTGTTAGTTCCATGGTAACATCAATGCAGCTTCTCCAAGACTGGTGAGATTTTACTTGCAATTTTTATGCACTTTTAGCTACACATGCTTTAGCTCCAAGGGTAGCCAATATGCTTTTGACTTAAAAAGCAAAGTAACTTAACAGAAAAATAAGTACTAAGTATTTTGGAAAAAATCAAACTAGCAGAGAAAATATGGTAAAAATAGTTCTAACACCAAGAGTGTCCTAACATTGCCCAGGTTTTCATACAGTACCAAAGCAAGACATAGATACAGTTGAAATCTATAAATAAAAAGTAAAATAGAGTTAGGGATTCAGCATGAAATAATAGGATTCTTTTCCCATGCAGTCCTAAATAACAAAATTAGCCAAGTGCAAGAAATGAATCATCACACAAAACGTTTGGCACTTACAGTAGATGTTTATGAATACAACCAGCAGAGAGATTTTGGAGCATTAAGTCACACAGATCATGAAATGCTTTCAACACTACTATCACTTACTGCAGTCTCCAGATTGAAACTTAAGGAGAACAAAGGCAAAAGTTATTTAATTAAAGAAGATTATAGTTTACTTTTTGAGCATTGAAATTGTTCAGCTATACTACTTTACATTCTTCCTAAGACGTTATATCAGTCTTTCTCTTCAGAATATTTTAATTCTGCAGTCTTAATGCAGGTTCCAGTCAGACATTACTCAGAGAAACTCTAACTGAATTCAATAGGACTTGATTACTTACAAACAAGAACCTTCTATTTTCTTCAGACTGCTCCAAACCACTTTCTCTGTAGGAAAATTGTGTCATGTATCAAGTATACTGTTTCTGTTTTTCTTTCTCTTTAAGTAATTTGTAATGTTCCATCTAACCCTTTTACTGAGTGTGCTCTTTGCAGAACCTTCCACAAACTCTAAATTTTGTAGTTGTTGAGGGTTATTCTTGCACAATCATACTTTGAAGTCTTAGGACCACCTTCATGAGATGCCAGAAAAGTTAAATATCAGAGAACTCAGTTTAAGATTGTAAACTGTTAACCTATAGAAAGCACTAGATAAATAGGGGAATATGAAACACTTCTGCAGGTCCCAGAGGAATAGAAAGGAGAAATCTCATGTTAACGCTGACTGAAGCAAGCAAATTAGGACATCCACATGGATACAAAATAATAGTGTACAGCGAGAAATAACAATTCACATCTGGAAGAAATATAGCTGCAGTATATAGACAATTTAAGAGTACCTGCTATGCTGAAACAGTCTTAAGCACATATTAGGTGTTCAAGTAGAAAACCAAATCAAAATTGTCTGTGTTTGGAACCCCCAAAGTCCCAGATCCTCAGTACAGATTTATATAGCCCTGAAATGCTTGCACTGCTGAACGCAAATCGCAAACCTAAACTCTAGAGGGATTTCACAGCTTCTGTATTTTGTGTAATTCCAGATACACAAAGTCCATATTTAATTGGGCGGACCAATCACAGAGGTGTCTTCAGAACGACTTGCTCATTTAAGACTTTTGAAAAGTAAATCAAACATTTAATTACAGTACATGGGAGGAAGGATGGAAAAATTGAAGTAAATAGTGATGAGTTTCAGAAGTGAGTAAGAGATAGACTGTGCAGGAAAGCAGAAGACAGATTAGAAATGAAAGAATTGCAGTGCATATGAGTAGTGATTAAGCTTGCTGGAGGGTCCGGTGTCACAAATACTGATGAAGTTCAAATAAGACAGAGAAAAAATAACCCTTGAAATCATCAAACAGGAATCTGGGAAGCAGAAAGAAAGAAGGTATTAATGAAATGAAAGCAGTGAAGAGAAAAAGGAGCCCGTCTTTATCCATCAACACACTAAAGTCTTTGTACAAAAAAATGGGAGGGGAAATCAACCCATTTATATATTTATAATCCTTTAAATTGGTAAAATGGTATTAGAGATCATCTGCATTTTCACTAGCAAAACGCGAAACTCTTCAATAATCTCTATTTATTTGACAAGAACGTGAAGTTCCCTATCAAGCACCAATAACCTCCGTAAATGTTGCTTCCATGACACAGCAATACAAGTCAAAATATCTCTCCCTGAAGGCTAAGGAAAATGGAAAATTGTGAAGAGAAAGATTTAAACTGAAAACGTAGAAGAAGGAAGAAAAGGACTATAAGCCATTAACTGTAGTGACTCTCAGCACTCCAAGAGGGGATGTTCCCAACAAGAGGTACAAACTGACAGCTAAGATCATGCCTTTCACAAGTTGCCTGATCCTAATAAAAGGTGTCCTCAGTCTGTTTTGCTGTGTAGAAGTGAAAGGAAAACGGTTTTGGTCTTAGCTACTAACCTCTTGGTAAAGTATATCAGCATTTTCCCTACAAATCAGCAAAGTTAGCAGCTCCAAGTCACGGCCCTCTTTTTTATGAATAACATACTGAAAGACAAACCTCTGTGTGTGGAAAATAGCATGACAGCCTATTTGATATCATTTTGGATTCCTCCAATACTTTTAAATATACTGGAATAATTAAAATGCAGAATTTAAATACCTGCATCAATACTGTATTGTATAGCTTTATGAGTACACATTTCATTACAAATCTTGGAAAGGTAAAAAAAATTGCAAAATTATATGAAATTTTTTTGCATATGACTAGTCATTAGGAACTTCAGCTAATATTTAGATGCTCAATTTTAGACTTCCTTTAGCTCTTGGTCAGACTGGAAACTGAAATAAAAAAAAGAAAAAAAAGATAGTCTGTTGCTTATCAACTTCAGCTTCATTTGTAGAATATACAAAGACATATTTACTATATTCTTCTAGAAATTAAAGTGTCTAATTAGAGCGAAGGTTGCCAGTTTTCCAGCATGTTTAATAGAAAACCTACTCCCAAGTGTTGTCCTTTTCCCATATTTGGTGAGAACAACAAGGATCCTGGATGCCATATTCAAAGTTCGAAATGTTTCCGTGTTCACTGAGGTATCTCACTACAGTTTCTATGGTGCCAACAAAAACATGAATGCCACACAGTATACATACTTATTGAATTCCACAAAGGATCAGTGGGAAAAAACAAGATATGTACTTGTAAGTACTCAAGATCACAACATGACAAAAATCTTTGAAAAGCAACTGCAGTGATGTAGTGTTGACATATGGCCAAGCTGAAGATGAAAAATAACCCTAATGGTTAGTTCCTTGCAACTATTGGTTTTAACAGATTGAAATTATTTTTGCTTAAGACAGTTCTATGAAAAAGTAAAAAGTTTATTGTCCAATTTTCTTTAAGCAAAAGGTCTGTTCTAGCTTCTGCTGTATTAAAAAAATTTCCACAATAAAGCCTGTGCATAGTGAAATAGAACTGGGAGAAAGTGGATATAATGTTATACCATATATTATCATTATGAGGCAGATGGGATTTAAACAGATTTAGGCTGCTTATGAAAAATTTTTTTACACAAATGTGTAATGGTTTGAGGTTGTACAGAAAGTAAACATTTGAACTAAAAAAGAGTATCGCTATTTGTAGAAATTTCACAAAAAAGAATGGGGAAAAGATCAATCAAGTAAACATTTAGTTTATTCAGCTGTACTTCTTTGCCAATCAGACAACTTTTCAAGGCTTTTCTAATACGCATCTTTTCCCCTCTCACATTGTTTCTCTCTCCTGTCCTGTTCCATATTCATCTTTTAAATAGTATAAAGGAGGGGTTACTAATCATTTCTCCCTGAAGCAACAAAATTTGTCCACAGAAGGCATTCAATAGAAAATGTTTATCTTTAATTTTTGGTGCAGGACATAAGCACACAACTGGAAAAACTGAAGAATTATGAGAGTTCACTTTCCATCACTATAATGTCCTCAGATCAGGTTCTTCCCACTGCCTTTAGAAGCAAGTAAATAAAAATGGATCTGTTTCTGTCACAGTGTATATCCACAACTGCACACCTGGAGTTGCACTGCAATGTGTGTAATAAGGAAAACTAGACACCACTGAGCTACCTCATTTCTATACACAAGGTGAGGACATGGCAGCTTATTTCCGATGGAGAATGAAGTATGAACATAAACAGATGTAAGTATTTTTTTCCTGTGCTTACAGGAAAGATGGGGCAGAATCAATTATTAAGTAAACAGGTAATCAACAGTCTAAAGATTCTTTAATCCATTGAATTGACAAAGGCTAAGGAAAGCTAGTAGGATATTTTTTGCTGGACTAACAGTAATATGTAAAAAACAGATCAAGTAATTGTAACTTGATCTATTGTCAGAGTGACAAGTATGAAATTTTCATCAATGTGTAGGTCTATACAAATGTGTGTGTATGTGTGTGTAACATGTTCATAAGTGTATTTGAATGAAAAATTAGCAATTTCTTTAATACTAGGACTGAGAAAATTACTAAATTGAGATTCTCTTTGTGATACACACATCTCAACTATGACGTCCTTACTTTGGCAATTCTCTAGGTACAACCTCAGATCTATCTTAAGCAGGAGACTGAGTCACATGGCTGCAAACTGGAACTGTCCAACTATAACAAAGACAATTTAAGTTGGCAATCCTAGCCATAGGGCTAGGAAATCTAGCTGTGAAATCTTCCATTCTATGCATTTCAGAGTTTGTTTCTGTTTGAACTGTTAATAAATTCCCTTGGAAGTGCTGCTATGTGCATTTCTCCTGAGAAATTTTTGTGTGGAATTTTGGATTGTACTGGAATTTATCATATTTATAGACTTTATATATGATTGTCTTAGGTGATAGTATTCCTGATGTAGCTAAACGAGTAAAAGTATTCTGTGGCAGTTATTTAAGGAATATTTCATATTATCCTGAACACTTCTAACAGGAACACTCAACAAATACTGCTGTGTGAAACAGAGCAAACATGTTTTTGTTGATTAAATTAAAATTTTGATTAAAATACAGAATTTTAAACAGGACACTGTAACATTCAGGGGGAAAATAATACAATAGAAGTGTAGTAATCATTTAATTCAGGCATTTTAGATCCTCTAGTCATGCAAAAACAGAAAACTTACTGGACTCTCTGTGAAAGTCCAGAATAACTCCAAATGAAAGAGTGCCTCCTACTGGCATCTGAAGAGAGCCTAAAAGATACTTTCAAGGGGAAAAGACAGACATAATAAAACGAACCTCCTTCCAACCACAGGAACATAAGTGGGTGTTATCAGTTTTAGTATTTCCTCCTCTCCTACACGTTTAATTTTAAGAAACATGAAGATGACTGCTCATACTCTTTCTGTAAGATTCCTCTGAGAGTTCATGGAAGAGACAGTATTTTGAAGGACAGGTATGTGTACCATGTGCTTAGGAATGTAGCCACGATTATCAATGTGAGTATAAAATGTTTTTATACAATTTTATATATTAAATCTGATGCAGTTTCACAGGTAAGTAGACTGGTCTGGTAAGATACATAGCAGTGAAAAAAATGTGTATGCACATGGGACAAACAGGAATGGAGATTTGGATAGATAAGGAGTTGATCAAAAGCTTACAGGTCAGGATTAAACGGAGGGCAGGAAAAGGTTGCTAATCCACTATCCATCATATTTGGAAAGTCATGACAAACTGGTGAAGTTCTCATTGACTGGGAAAGGAGAAATGTAGCTCCTATTTTCATAAAAGGAAAAAGGAAGAGTCTGACCAGTCAGTCTCACCTCTGTGACCAGCGAGATCACAGTGCAGATCCTCATGGAAATAAAAAAAGACTGATGATAACCAATATGACTTCAGTAATCTTGCCTGACAAATTAGGACAGGATGAGAGAGCTGGGCTTGTTTGGGGTAAAGAAGAGAAGGCTTTGGGGAGACCTTATAGCAGCTTTCCAGTACATAAAGGAGGTCTACAGGAAAGATGGGGACTATAGTGTTAGGATGAAGAGTAATTATTTTAGGCTAAAAGAGGATTAGACAAAAGGGAGAAACTTTTTGCTGTGAAGGTTGTGAGTCACTGGAACAGATTTTCCTTGTCCTATCATTTTCTCAGTCTGCTGGTTAACACTTTATAATGCAGACTAAAATATGGTTTGGTTTCTGGGCTTCAATCATACTTTGATGGGTCATGTTGAGTCATCCTCCTCAGGGCTACTCTCAATCCATTCTCTTCTCAGCCTGTGTTTGGGCTTTGGATTACTCCAACCCAGTTTCAGGACCTTGCACTAGGTTTTGATTTTACTGAATATAAAACAGAATTATTTAAATTCCATCTATGTTGTCTCAAGAGATTTTAGAGTTTAGTTGTCCCAAACACACACACTGTCTTTTGTTGACCAATATACTCAGAAAATTTTTCTTTTCTTGATTATCATAGCCAGAACTTTACTTCAGTACACTCTTTCTTCTTATAATGTGGAATGGCTCAGATACATTATTGACATTGCAGTCAAACAGGCTGTTGTAGAGCAAAAGCAGGACTATGAGACCTGCTTTTAAACATCTCATTTATAATTTATGTCCCTCATTTAGTATTTGATTACAGATCTATAATTTCTTTTCTTTGTAATGTATATAAATTTGGTTTCTCTATGGTAGACAGCTTAAAGACATTTATGATTTATAATAAAGGATATGGCTGTACAATGCAAGAAAAACTAAAGAGCAAATCACAGAGTGTACTGCAAACTGCAGTAAATAATGGAACCAATGTCACAACGAAGCTCACCCTACTCAGACTAGCATCAGGCACACTATCTACTTATTACAAAAGTGTTATTTTGTTAATTCATGTATTTTTGTTAATCAAGTAGCCCGCTTTCCCTCGCTATTACTTCTGCTTTTACATTGGCTATAGGATGCTCCAGAGATGCAGTAAATATCAAATCCCAGTTCTGGAAGGCATCGTGATAACCAATTCAATTCAAGACCAAATGCATATTACTTTGTTTGACAAATGCTGTTTGGTTGTTCAAAATAAAGCTGAAAGTTTCAAAATATGGATATGATAAAAAGTCTTTTTCATTGTGACTCTTCAATTCCAGTAAAAACTAACTAAATATGCAACATTAGTATTTAACCAAATCTAACAACGAGAGAGTGTTGGCTAACCCAGCCCATAAAATTATAATGGAGAAAAACATACTAAATTGAGCATCAATGGGGAAAAGACAAGAAGAGAAGGCCTGAGTTTCTAGTTGTGACTATACAGTGGAATATACCTTTGTCACCTCCTGATTTATAAGCCAGAAACAAAGCAATTTCAGAACTACATACTTCTTTCTAACTCAGTCTTGGCAAGTTCACTATCATATGCCTGAGATGATCTTCATTTTGCAGTAGCAATCTGATTCTTTTGTCTTTTCCAATGTTTCCTGCCATGCTAAACATCTATATGCTTGTTGATGTGCAAGTGAGCAATTCAACAGGCTAAGCTGGCAAGATCAAACCAGCAGAAAGTTTTTATTAGAGGTTTTCAGATGGATAGTTTCCAATTTCAATAAGTAGGCTCATCAAAGTAGAAATGTACCAATACAGGTGGTAATTGCTTTGCCCTTAGCTGAATTGGTGCAATAGTATTTTGTGCCAGATTTCTCCACAGGTTCATGCTTTTTAAAGTTTGAGCCATGGTACTTCTGCCCTTGCCACTGCTAGAAAAAGCTAAGCAGACTAAGAAGAGGAGATTGTTGGAGCAGCTGCCACATGTGCCTCATATGGTTGAGTGGAAGCTGTTGTCATGTCAATTTTCTGTGCTTTTACATATCAGAAGACTCACACTAACCCAACCCAGCATGTATATTTTTCAATGACTCAAGGGATGTATTCCCCCTGGGCCTTCATTAGTGTTTCAAGGACCCAATGTAAGATCTTTATATCCCAGTAAATTAGAGATGTTGGTAGCTTTGACTATAGTTCTCTGAGATGGAAGGAAAATAAATTGGTTTTCTAGTATTATAGATCACATTCTTGGCTGCAGTAATTTAGGATGGCATCCATTTATGAATGATGACAGGTCTTTCAAAAGAACTGAAGAATCTTTCTAAAGATTATGCCTTATGCAGAACATCTACAATTATGCATAAAACCTTGGAATATTATAAAATATATTGTTTTGCAAAGTATTAAAAGATCTGCTCACAGCAATCTTGTGATTAGAAATTTTATCATTTAACTAGCAGTTTAGCTTGCTAACTTTAATTAATACTGCTTGAAAATCATGACTTATTGAAGGGTAACTCCTGCTCCAGACAGTAAACCACAAGAGGAATTTTCTGCTTCCTGATTCATATTGACATAAGCACGTAGTCATTATATCTTTCTAGATGGCAACAGAAAAAAGCCCTGATGAGTTCTTATGTGTGCTACCTGAAAACTCCTTGATTTACAGTTTTCTGCTAAATGTGTTGATAGCTGTCCATAACAATGTCTGGCTAAATAACGACCAACCTGTATGTTTCATTGTCCTCTCCAGAAACGACAGTAACTAACTTCCGAATGGAGATCAAAAACAGTAGCAGAAATAGGATACAACTCTAGTGGGGATGACTTCTAGGCAGCTTAAATGTGAAACGAAACATGCCAAACTGTCTAGTCAGTATGAAATACACATCAGAATCTGAAAGCTACACTTTATATATGAGATCTAGGTTTCTTGCATTTTCACAGCGAAAGTGGATGTAGAGTGAAAAATAAAACTGTAATCTTGAGAAAAAATCACAGCTTTTGTTACAATTCAGAATTTCATAAGGGTCTAGGAGGGTGAAATGAAATGAAAATTGTCTCTAACATTTATTTTATGTGAAAGAATAACAGAAAGGAAATTTTCAAACCATATTTGGACTCACTGTTTTCCATGAAGCAAGCAATGTTAAGACAATCATCAAATCAAGACGTTTTCATCAGTTTATTGTATTTAAATATCTCTTGTAATGTTAGTGAATACTTATTACTTGCAAATTTAGTTTTCAGTTTTCCACTATTAGCATGATATCTCCCTATAAAAACAATAAATATTACTATGTATGTGACACATTGGTACCTGACCATTTCTCAGCTGGTTGAAGCAATATCCAGCAAAGCATGTAGAAGACCTTATTCCTTAGTGTTATAATTTTATTTTTATTCCCCTTTAGGAGACAATTATATATTTTGTTGATATGACTACTAATGGGTAATGCTAACTTTGGTGTCAGAACACTTCTGTGATGCCACGTGGTTTTGTGGATGGGTTAATTTTTTTTTCTCTCAGATTTTGGTAATTTGATTTCTTCATAGAATCATAGAATCACCAGGTTGGAAGAGAACCACCAGATCATTGAGTCCAACCATTCCTGTCAAACACTAAACCATGTCCCACAGGACCTTGTCCACCCATGCCTTAAACACCTCCAGGGAAGGTGAATCAACAACCTCCCTAGGCAGCCTCTGCCAGTGCCCAGTGACACTCTCCACGAAAATATTTTTTCCTACTGTCTAGACTAAATCTCCCCTAGTGGAGCTTGAGGTCATTTCCTCTTGTCCTGTCCCCTGGCACTTGGGAGAAGAGGTCAGCTCCCTCCCCTCTACAATCTCATACAGGTAGTTGTAGAGAGCAATGAGGTCTCCTCTCAGACTCCCCGTCTCCAGGCTAAACAACCCCAGGTCTCTCAACCATTCCTCATAGGGGCTGTTCTCCAGACCCTTCACCAGTTTTGTTGCTCTTCTCTGGACCTGCTCCAGAGCATCAACATCCTTCTTGAGGTGAGGGGCCCAGAACTGCACACAGTATTAAAGGAGTGGTGTCACCAGTGCTAAGTACAAAGGGAGAATAACCTCCCTGGACCTGGTGGTCACACCGTTTCTCATACAAACCAAGATGCCTTTGGCCTTCTTGGCCACCTGGACACACTGCTGGCTCATCTTCAGTCAACTGTCAACCAACACCCCCCCAGGTCCTTCTCCTCCAGGGAGCTTTCTAGAGAGACCTCTCCTAATTTGTAGCACTGCATAGGGTTGAAGTGTAGGACCCAGCATTTGGCCTTATTAAACCTCATGCCATTAGACTCAGTCCAGCAGTCCAGCCTGTTTAGATCCCTTTGCAGAGCCTCCCTACCTTCCAGGAGATCGACACTTCCTCCCAGCTTAGTGTTATCAGCAAATTTACTAAGGGAGCACTCAAAACCTTCATCCAGGTCATTGATAAATACATTGAACAGGGCTTGACCCAGCACTGAGCCCTGGGGAACCCCACTTGTCACTGGTCTCCAGATGGATTTAACACCATTTACCATCAGTAATGGGCCCGGCCATCCAACCAGTTTTCCACCCAGGAGAGTTTGCGTTTGTCTAGGCCAGAGGTTGACAGTTTTCCAAAGCAGAATGCTGTGAGAAACTGTGTCAAAGGTTTTACTGAAGTCCAGGAAGACAACATCCACAGATTTTCCTTCGTCTAGTATGTGGATCCCTTGGTCAGAGAAGGCGTCCTGCCTTTTGTAAATCCATGTTGGCTGGGCCTGATCACTCGTTTCTCTTGCATGTGCTTCATGATAGCACTCAAGATCACCTGTTCCATGACTTTCCCTGGCAGTGAGGTCAGACTGACTGGTCTGTACTTCCCTGGACCCTCCCTGCAACCCTTCTTGTAGATGGGCACAACATCAGCCAGCCTCCAGTCCAGTGGAACCTCCCCAGTCTTCCAGGACTGCTGGAAGATGATGGAAAAGGGCCTGGCCAATACATCCTCCAGCTCCCTCAATATCCTAGGGTGAATCCCATCTGGCCCCATAGACGTGTGTGTCCAGTTGGGCAAGCAAGGCTCTGACCACCTCCTTTTAGACCATGGCAGCCTCGTTTTGCTCCTCTAGTTTTGGGATTTGCACACAGAGGGAATAGTTTTCTTTACAATTAAAGACTGAGGCAAAGAAGGCATTAAGTACCTCAGCATTCTCCTCATCCCCTGTCAATGTTGTTCCTTCTGTGTCCAATAGGGACTGTTTGGTCTCCCTAGTCCTCCTTTTATTATTTATATATTTATAGAAAGGGGGTTTTGTTATCTTTCACATACTTTGCCAACCTGATTTCTAGTTGAGCCTTAACCCCTCTGATTTTTTCTCTACACAACCTCACTTCCCTCCTGTAGTCCACCCAAGAGGCCTGTCCCCTCTTCCAGAGCCCATAAACATTCCTCTTCTTGATGTCACTCAAGATCTCTCTGTTCAACCAAGCTGTTTTTTTCCCTGATGCCTTTTTTAACGGAACACGGGGATGGCTTTCTCCTGAGCTTCTAGGATCTCCTTTTTGAAGAGCTCCCAGCCCTCATGGACTCCCTTGCCCTTAAGTACTCTCCCCCAGGAGACTTTGCCAACCAGCCTTCTGAAGAGTTTGAAGTCTGCCCTCTGGAAATTTAATGTTACTGTCCTGCTAAGCACCTTCTTCACATCACCTAGAACAGAAAACCCTATCATCTCATGATCACTTAGTACTAGGGTCCTCCTACTGTCACATCCCCCACCAGGCCTTCTCTCTTCACAAACATCAGGTCCAGGAGGGCACCTTCCCTCGTTGGTTCACTCACCAGCTGTGCAAGGAAGTTTTCTTCCACACATTCCAGGAACCTCCTAAACTGCTTCCTTTCTGCTCTATTGTACTTCCAGCAGGTATCAGGGAAATCGAAGTCTTCCACAAGACCAAGTGACATTGATCTAGAGATTAACCCCAGCTATTTATAGAAGAGCTCATCAGCTGCTTCGACTTGGCTGGGTGGCCTGTAACAGACTCCCGTCATAAAATCTATCTTCTTATGGGCTCCTCTGGTTTTAACCCACAGATACTGAATCTCCTAATCACCACAATCCATCTCAATAGTGTCCAAGTCCTCCCTTACAAAGAGGGCTACCCTGCCTGCTCTCCTACCCTTCCTATCCTGCCTGAAGCGTTTGTATCCCACCATACCTTTACTCCAGTTATATGAGTCATCCCACCACATTTCTGCGATGGCAACAACTTCATAGGCTCCTTGCCCTACGACACATTCTTCCTTCTTATTCCCCGTGCTGTGTGCATTGGTGTAAATGTGCACTGATCTGCCAAGCCATCTGCCCTCTTAGAGGGAACAGTGTTTCTTCCCAATTGCCTGTTAACTGGAGTAGCTTGCACCAGAGTGCCTGTATCTCCTTTACTGCTCCAAGGTGCAGTCTCCCCCAGTTCCTGTGCGGTGATGTACTGGTGGTCCTCAACAGCACACCCTCTCTGAATCTCTAGTGCTCCACATCCAGGCTTGCTCCTGTCTAGTCTGGTCTCAACCCCCTCCCCCTCCACATCTAGTTTAAAACTCGATTTATGAGCTTAGCTAGGATTTTAGCAAGGGTCTTAGCTCTGCTAGGAGACCCACCTGTCTCAACCTTAGCAACAAAGTCTGGGGATGTGTGAGCCACCCCATGATCAAAGAATCCAAAGCCCCTTTCCTCACACCAGGCTCAGAGCCAGGCATTAATAGAGTTCTTCTTTGTAACTTCTGGGTCCACTCTATTTAGCCTTGGGATGGAGCAGAACACTTCCTGTGCCCCAGAGTCCTCCATCGTTTTCCCAATGGCCCTGAAGTCTTTCTTGATGTCTTTAGTCTTTTCTTTTACTAAGTCATCATTACCAGTTTGTACTACAATCAGAGGGTAGTAGTCTGTCTCATGGATCAGGGAAGGAAGTTTTCTATCTACCTCCTTCACTGATGCCCCTCGTAAGCAGCAGACCTCTCTCTGGAGTGGGTCAAGTCTGCAAATGGGTCCCTCCATTCCTTTGAGGAGGGAGTCCCCTACAACAATCACCCTCCTCTTCTTAATGGAGGATGTTATTTTAGTCTGAGGATGGTGTGGCCTAGGTAAAGATTCTTACACAAGAATTTCATCTGGAATACATATAGGATTTTTAGACAAAGAGAAAACAATTTTTTGAAAATGCAAAGCTGAAATTTTGGGGAAATTTATGAGGTTGTTGATATTGAATTTTGGAATATCTATGAAAGCCATCTTCCTTGTGCTTCATGTAACCAATTGCTAAAACTTGTCCAACACACAAGGCTAAGTTTAGTATCAGGCGAGAAAAGATCACATCCTCGAAGTCCTTTAAGGAAAAGCCAGCACAGAGGAACTTGAAGATGACAGAGTTCTTTTATCTGCAATATCTTTGGCATTACCTCAAGGCACCTTAATAAATGTCGTGTCCATATTTTGCCTGTGTTACAGATGTACAAATTCAGTTTACCTAGTAGCATATGTAAGTAATTTCACAGCAAAAATGTATCTTTGTCACAATAAATCCTCTTTTTACCTCTTGTAAGGCAATCTACAGGCTTTTAATTTTTTGTCATCTGTCATCCTTGGGCCGCATAGCTAAACCACTAAAACATACTTTCACTAGTACCAATCAGACAGATTCATACTATTTGTGTTGTAACATTTATGACATCAAGTTTAGACACTATGCACATTTTTATTAAATACTTGTACTATTGCTAAATGCTTGCATTTTTACCAAATACTTGCAATATTATGAAATGTCTTTCCTACAGCCTTTAATCAGCTGACATGGATTAGCTATTTTCCTGTAAGCACAGAAATTCATTTTTGCTGCTTTACCTGTGTTGTTGATAGTATTAATCAAAAAAACATCTTGCAGAACACTCAGTCAAGCACTGTAGCTTGACAACTGGTAAACAGTTTGTAGGAGTAAAAATTTTACAACACCATTTAAGGGACTGAACTCTTTGAGAAACATTGTCATGGATGAACAAAAAATTAAATGCTAATACTTTACTTTTTAAAACTATTAAACAGGCCTCTGTTGAAGGTCTATTTCCTTAAATGAAATTTTGAAAGACTGGAAGTGTTTATAGACAGTTATTTTGCCCCCTTCCACTGGACTCAGAACTCTTCATCCCTTTCAGGCAGTAAATAGCATTTTCTATTGTATTATCTAGAAAATAAAATATTATGGTTTCAGATTTTTTTATTCAGCTTCGCACTGGGTTTAATACCTCTTCATTATCCACGTAAATGGAGTTTTAAACTTATTTCTGTGGAAAAGTGAGGGCATTTTTTTAATATTTTTCCACTTAATGTCATTGAGTTGGCATTTGAGTGAATTATGAAAAATAAAGAGCCTGAAAGCTATGGCCCTGCTGATATCCATTGTGTAGTCAGAAGCAATTTTTGTGGAACAATGAGAGGATATCCAATAGATTTAGAAACATGCACAGAGAAAGCAACAGTACTTTGTTATATTAGTAATTTAGCTCCCATTTTCATCTTAATTATTCACATTTTGCTGGGTTTTGGTCTCTTACAGAAGCAGCCACAGCATGAAAAATACCCACAAACACAAATATTTTCAGATACATTCTGCCATATTATATTTGAGTTTCCTATAGTTTGCTAAAGCAGAAAATTGAAACCACTTTCTCATGCTCAGTTTTCAGAGTGTCAGTGACTAACCATGTCTTTTACTGTTAACAGAAGGCGAGATAAACAACAGGTGCAGTTCCCAATTTTTACTTGCAACTCTATTGTATACTGATGTCAATGACACCTGGTTATGGCAACACTTTTGTTAACCGGGGCCTATAATGCTTTATTTGCATATGCAGACAATGCAATCACAGACTATGTCGCAAAAAGGTTGTGGGTCTGCCTCTTGAAAGATCTAAGGTTTTACTGATTTTGTGTCATTTATAGTACAATATAGTAAAGACCTGAAAAACATGTATTATTAAAGATATTTAAAAAACAGGCTCCATCACTTGACTTCTGCTGGAGGAAAAGCTTTGTTTTCTTAACTGCCTGTATATAAAGTAATTCATACATATTGATTGTTTTTTAATTTGCTATTTTTAAAAAGGGAAGTAAAATTTTATCTCTGAATTGCAAGCATGATGAGCTATGGCATTGGGTTTCCATATGAATCAAAATCACCTACAATCACATCAAACAGAAAAAGAGGCAAACAGATAATGCAGCCACCTGGAAAAAAAACAGGTCGCCTTCTCCTTTTGGAGTCCTTCAAAAGCATCTCAGCCTGAGTAATGTCAAAACCTGCTGGACTGTGCAATGTCAGAATGAGCCTGCTGGAGGCTAACAGGGAAACACACGACAAAGACAATGAACAAGTTTTTAAGTTGTGTTCCAGTGGAATATGTCACTGCCAACTTTCCAGAGCCTATTCTGCCATATAGTTTATTTCACTTCACAGCTCACAACCAAGTCCCAGAGGCTACTTATCTTGTATCATGGACATATGTCTGGTGGAGTAAGGGGAAGAGAACATCGGTCATATACGAGTTCACAAAGTTTTCATTCAGATATTGCTTTCCTGTTTGACAACTAAAAGTACATTTACAGTTTCATCTTGAATGTGTCAGTAGGACTAAATGCTATGGCTCCTGAAGGAAAACTGCAATTTTCGATCACCTGAAACTTACTCCGTATTTATTTATTTTCTCTCCTCTCTGTGAATTTCCTTGTACAACTCTGACAGCCTGCAGCCATCTACAAGGCATATTGTAAAATAATTTCAATGTCTTCAGAATATATTTATTTTCACTCTGGCAATATGGATGACTGAAGAAAAGAAACAATTTGCAGATAGAAAAACACTGAATGAACCACCACAAAAATCAAGCAGGCTAGTTAAGAAAGCTTCAGGAACACTAGAAATGACCATCAAAATCTTGTAAAAGTGTCCTAAAGCATCACAATTGGAAGAAAAATATAACTTTAACTTATGCAAATCCTTAGTATACTCTTGGTGCTTTCAAGACTTTTAGCATCACGTCATATCAGCATTGTGCTAATTAAAATTTCTTGAGCTTTTACAAACAGCCATACAATGATTTGTCACATTTTCTTAAAAAACTGCTGGGAGTGATGGGTTTAATCTCCTAAGAACAAATGAGGAACTTACAGAGTTCTTAGAGGAAAGGCTTCAGTGATTCTACTTTTTTGGCTTGAGAGAAAGTCTGAGAAATCTTATTTAAGGAAGCATGATGAAAGTCCCCACCAGTTCCTTTCATGGTTAGTAATTTTAAATTAATTTCTCAAAGAGCTGTGCACAAAGAATTTGAGATAAGTGCTTCCCATCACTGTTCATCTGGATTTCAGATCAGCAAACAGGTGTCTCGATCTAGTAGCTGTGATCTCATCAGAATACAGCACAAAAAACCATCCTCAGAATTATGTAACTCTAGAAATTATTAGCCTTTTCATATAGGAAGAATATTATACATTGTATAATAATCATAACACTCTTCTCAGAAATATTCCCAACCTTTAGGGATGTTTTCCTGTAAAGAAAAAGGCAACCAAAACAAAGACATGAGTTCCTTTCAATCAAAGACAGAAAAGGACAAAAAGAGTGTCATTCTTGTAAAGCCTGTCACAGAACAACAAACCTAAAAGCTATGATCTGTGTCACTTCGAGACACAATTATTAAAACACATTTCAGTGATACTGTCTTCTGTTCCTGGTTCAGAAACACAGACTGATACAGAAAGCAGTTTGCCCAAGGGTGATTTCAGTTACACTAGCTGCAGCCCAAAGATCCTCACAATTCACAGAGGCTAACCTTTTACCTTCAGTGTGAATTTCTGGTACTTAATTCTAATAAAATTAAAATTAAATTAATATTTTGGGTTTAATTGTTTGAAATTTGTGTTCTGAAATTCCTCCACTGCTATTATGTTTACAAAGAAGAACAGAAGAACATAGTTTAATAAAATGCAACAACAATAAAAGAAAAATTCCAAATAATTAATTATATTCTCATATCCTGTTTAGTTCTATGGTAGATACCTTTCTTCAGGTCTACAGTGTTGACTGTATTTTCAAGCATAAAGTGAGCCCTCTGCTACATTATTGTCTTTCTTTTAATTAATTCTAGACTGCTGAAGACTTGTTTGGGGTTTTTTTGATTTTTTTTTTAATATTCTGCTGAAATTCTAATCATCTTGTCTTTAAAGTAAAGCAATAATTAACAGCAATCAGCTAATCCATCCCTGAAACTTGGTTTTGGTTCTTATCAGATCTCCTAACAGAAGGTTTATGAGCTGAGAAATGGAATTCCTTTTACAGAAAACATAAAAGCTATACTGGCTCATAAATTCAATGAAGGTAAGTGCTACTGGCACAGTGCTGCACACAGCCAATGGGCATCCATTACAAACACCTATGAAGCACAACAGTCAGAAAATGGATCCAAAAGCCTACTGTCAATGTGACTATTTGGAAATCCTTGGCATTTTCTCTAGGAAATGAGTTCACACTACTGCTGTCTTAGTCACTAAGATGGAATCACAGCTTTTTAGTCGGACTACTTTCTTAGTCACTATACTGTTCACATAAGTATTTTACAAAATGCAGCAATGAAGCAGTGTACTTACACAGTTTGTTAAGAAAAATGTTAATGGTTCAAGAAGACCAAAAGTCTTGATAATTTGTCACTCAAGTAGCTCTGCAAGATATATTTTTAAAATGAGATCACCTGTGTATATTATTGTTAGAACTCCATATGCTGCTACAGTACATGTGTATTTTAGTTTATGGATATTAACTTGTAACCTTTCATGTATTTGTCTTGCAAAAAAATTGAGATCTGAATCTTATTTAGTCTTGCTGGCACACCCTTCATGGGTTCTAAGACATAAGAAAACATATATTTAGTGGTTTAGGTAAAAATCTGGAAAATAAGACTTACTATTGCTGCTACTAATTCTTTATCACCAGGTATATGTTTGTTACATGTATACAAGGCACGAAAGTCTATTTAACAGGCTTCAAATACCAGATCGCCACTATAAAGTGCTGAAATGTAGAATCATAGAATTACTAGATTGGAAAAGACCCACCAAATCATCAAATTCAACCATACCTAACAATCATTAAACCATGCCCCTCAACACCTCATCTACCCATTTCTTAAACTCCTTCAGGGAAGGTCACTCAACCACCTCCCTGGACAGCCTGGGTCAGTGCCCAATGACCCTTTCTGTGTAAATTTTTTTCCTAATGTCTAGTCTGAACCTCCCCTGGTGGAGCTTGAGACCATTACCACTTGCCCTGTCCCCTGTCACTTGGGAAAAGAAAAAATGAATACTTTAAATAAGCTAAAGCAGTCTTATAACTACCAGTTACCTCAGAACAAAACCAATAGAGTGTCTGATTTTCCGGAGGCATTATAGTTTGTGGCAAGGCAGTTGAAGAAAAGGCTTCTTAGACAGAATTGGAAATGAAATTCATAAAACAAAGAATATGGCTATGTGTTCTGTGGTAGAGTTCTACTAGATGTAAACAAAAAAAAAAAAAAAACACCAAAAAAACCACCAAAAAACAAAAACAAAATCCACAACAATTTATTCCTGTATTTCTCATGGCAAATTACATTCTCATCATATAACTCTAGAAAGTGTTAAAGGGTACTCTACCCTGAGGAGAGAATGATGTCAGAAAGTAATATGCCTACCTCCTCCTCCCTACTCTTCCATTTGTACAAACAGTCATACAGTCTAGTCTCTAGAAAAGAGACATTTTTTTCCACTGACAAAAAAATAGGACTTTGAATCATAGGTGCTATCTCACAAAACCAGAATGGAGATAGCATTCAGCAAATGAAAGTAAGTATATGAATGACCTAGTAAACAGGTATTAAGAGTTTCACCCATTAGATCTGATGCAAACTTGTAAGTGAATATAAGGTCATAAACATGAATTTCCCATTCCTTAATTAAACACAATAAACATCTTGTTACAATAATCTTCACTATGCTTTTTACCAGCATAACTGTAATTATCTTCTTAGATTTTGAGATCTAAGAAATCTCTGAAATCTATCCAGAGCCTTATCATGTTGCAGTGTTGCTTTTTATTATTTGCAAGTCTGCAAACTCTTGTTTTGAAATCCTTGAGGGTAACTGAATGAACAACTTAAAATAATAGTCATTAGATTAAAAAAGATCAGTTAGGTTAAGATCTGTTCTTGTAGCTTAATTTCAAAGTTTTTTTTCAAATTTACACTTTCTTTTGCTTTGCCTGTTGCCATCAACTACTTTCTATTTATTTGACTAATAAAGCCCAAAAAGTTTTCCTAATTACTACACCAAAAACTGTTGGTTCTGCAACACTGTCTAAGCCCCTTGTCACTATTTTCCTCATTCTGGGAACTATGAATATTACATTAAAGTGTCAAACAAAAAACCTCCCATTTCTCACAGTATCCAGAACATATTTAGGGAGAGAATAGAGGAAAAAACAATTTACAGCATGACGACAGCTCTTCCTGGTTCACTAACTAGAGATGTAGGGATTGCTGTTCCAAGGATTATACCTAGAACTGTTATGTTAGAGGTAACTAATGACGATAACTCTTCTGTAAACTAGTTGTATTTGGTCACAACAGAATTCTAGGGCAATGAATATTTATATATTACTGTGAAAAAGCATTTCTTTCTTTCACACAGATGACTGTTAGTTGATTACAACTCTTTTACTGTGATACATCACAATGTTATTCCCTGTATACTTTTCCATAGATAGTGTGTTTCTTATTCATGGAATCTTTTTTTAATCTATGACTCTTTTGAAAATTTAGAGGCAATAGTTAATGCACTCTGGTTTTCAACTAAAACTCACTCAAGAAAAAGTCAAAAATTGTAGCTTGCATCCCTTGCAACATCCATAATTTACTGCTTTCCACGTGTCCAATCTGTCCTATCTGAAATGCATTTCAAGGGGCCAGGAAAGAAGGGGTGAGGAGAAACTCCTGTAGTAATTTTCCAGCAAAGCACATTAAACGTGTTACTATCATAGCCTCTATTCCAGACTCTCAAAGACTCCTTTCTCTATAAATGTGTAACCTAAACTAGATGTGAATGGAGAGGGGGACATAATCAGGCTTAGAACCATAGAATCATAGAATCACCAGGTTGGAAAAAACCCACCAGATCATTGAGTCCAACCACTTCTATCAAACACTAAATCATGACCCTCAGTACTTTGTCCATCTGTCCCTTTAACACCACCAGGGAAGGTGAATCAACCACCTCCCTGGGCAGCCTCTGCCAGTGCCCTATGATCCTCTCTATGATTTTTTTTTTTCCTAATGTTCAGCCTAAACCTCCCCTGGTGGAACTTGAGGCCATTCCTGCTCATCCTGTCCCCTGCCACTTGGGAGAAGACGTTAGCACCCTCCTCTCCACAAATTCCTTTTGGGTATTTGTAGAAAAGCAATGAAGTCTCCTCTCAGCCTCCTCTTCTCCAGGATAAACAACCCCAGCTCTCTCAGCCGCTCCTCATAGGGCCTGTTCTCCAGACCCTTCACAAGCTTCCTTCCTCTTCTCTGGACTCGCTCCAGAGCCTCAACATCCTTCTCATGGTGAGAGGCTCAGAACTGAACACAGGATTCAAGAAGCGGTCTCACCAGTGCAAAGTACAAAGGAAGAATAACCTCCCTGGACCTGCTGGTCACACCATTTCTGATACAAGCCAAAATGACATTGGCCTTCTTGGTCACCAGAGCACACTGCTGGCTCATGTTCAGTCAGCTGTCAACTAACACCCCCAGGTCTTTCTCCTCCATGCAGTTTTCCAGCAGATCAAAAGAGGTCTGGGAATGGCACTCCAGTTTCTGATGGGTGTTGTGCATTGCAAGTGGAATCAATCCCCACAGATGAAGATGACGGCTCCCACAGCCCAGAAACATACCCTAGGTTGCACCATCTTCAAATGAACATCAGAACAACCTCTGAGAAGAGTGATTGTCTTGGGGGATTCCCTTCCGAAGGGAACAGAGGGTCCTATCTGCAAACCAGACACGCTGCACTGGAGTCTGCTGCCTGTCTGGGACCTCAGTGAAAGACATCAGTAGAAAACTTCCTTCCCTGGTAAAACCCACAGTTTATTATCCTCTGCTAGTGTTCCAAATAGGCAACAATGACATCCAGAGGAGGAAGACAAGGGCAATTAAGAGGGACTTCAGGACTCTAGGGAGAATGATTAAGGGCTCTGGGGCACAAGAAGTGTTTACCTCCACTCCAACATTAAGGAATGAAGAGGGAGAGATCAAGAAAAATCATTTGATTAATACCTGACTCCAAACCTGGTGTGAGGAGCAAAACTTTGCGGTTTTGATTATGGACTGTCCCATACACCTCCAGGTTTCCTTACCAGGGATGGGGCACACTTGTCTCCTAGGAGTACAAAAATCCTCACCAAATTCTGACAGTGGTTATTAATAGATCTTTAAACTAGATCTACAGTAGTGGGGGATGGGGAAATGCGTGAAGCCAGGTTAGTCAGGAGAGAGCCTGGAAATGGCACTTCAGTGCCTGAGAGATGGTGCACTGGTGAGCACCTCCAGTATATCAGCTCAGAGCAATTGGAGGCAAGTACATCTAGTGGAGTGTAGAATGCAATCAGCACTGACGGGTTAGAAAATCCAAGTACCAGTCATCTGGGAATCAACATTAATCCCCTTATTAAAGTTGAGGGAAAAACAGTCCCGGTCAAGTGCATTTACACCAAAGCATGCAGCATGGACAATAAACAGGAAGAACTGGAAGCTATTGTAGGACAAGGAAACTATGTTGTAGTTGCCATCATGGAAACATGGTGGGAGGACTCATACAACTGGAGTGCTGATATAGTGGGGTGTAAGCTCTTTAGGTGGGACAGGAAAGGCAAGAAAGGTAGTGGGGTACACCTCTATGTTAGAGAGTGCTTTGATACACTAGAGCTAGATTATGTTGATGAGAGGATCAAGTGCCTGTGGGTAAAAACTCAGAGGAACCCACAAGAAGACCAGTACTGTGATGGGAGCCAGTTATACACTGCCCAGCCAAGAAGAAGTAGCTGATGAACTCTTCTATGAAGAACTGGGAGAAGTCTCAAGATCACTACCTCTGGTCTTTGTAGGAGACTTCAGTGTTCCAGATGTCTGCTGAAAGTACAATACAGTGGAGAGGAAGCAGTCTAGGAGGTTCTTGGAGTGTGTGGATAATGACTTCCTCACACAACTGGCGAAAGAGCCGATAAGGGAAGGCACCCTCCTGGATCTGCTCTTTGTGAACAGAGAAGACCTTGTGGCTCAGTTAACAGTTGGAGGATGTCTGGGGAAAAGCAATCTTGAGATGAGAGACTTCTCAGTTCCACATGAGGTGGGGAGAGGAGTTAGCAAAACTACCACCTTAAAATTCCAGAAGGCAGATTTTGGACTCTTCAGAAGGCTAGTTGATGAATTCCAATGGGACACAGTCCTTAAGGGCAAGGGAGCCCATGAGGGCTGGGAGCTCTTCAAGAAGGTAATCCTGGCAGCTCAGGAGTAATCCATTCCCATATGCTGGAAAATGAACCGGCAGGGGAAAAAAACAGCCTGGTTGAGCAGGGAGGTATGGGTGGACATCAAAAAGAAGAGGAATGTATATGAACTTTGAAAGAAGAGACAGGCATTTTGGGTGTATTACAGGGAAAAACTGAGATCATACAGAGAAAAAATCAGGAGGGTTAAAACCCAGCTAGATCTCAGATTGGCTGAGGTGGTGAAAGATAATAAATAAATCTTTCTATAAATATATTAACAGTAAAAAGAGGACCAGGGAGAATATTCAGTCCTTATCAGATGCCAAGAGAAAAACTGTGACAAAGGATGGGGACAAGGCTGAGGTACTTAATGCCGCCTTTGCCTCAGTCTTTAACAGCAAGGAATGCTGTTCCCTGTGTGTACATTCCCAGAAGCTAGAGGAGCAGAACAAAGCTGCCATGATCCAAGAAGAGGTGGTTAGAGACCTGCTTGCCTGATTACTGGTCCGAGTCCAAAGAATAGTGCTAAATAGAGTTAATTCCAACTGCAGGCCGGTCACAAGTGTTCCTTATTGCTCTCTAATACTGCCTAAAAGGAGATTGCAGATAGGTGGTTATTGATCTCTTCTTCCAAGTGACAGGTGACAAGAAAAGAGGGAATGGTGTCAAGCTGCTTCAGGGGAAGTTTAGATTGGACACTAGGAAAAACTTCTTCACAGAAAAGGTTATTATGCACTGGAACAGGCTGCTCAGGGAGGTGGTTGAGTCCCCATCATTGGAGGTGTTTAAGGGGCAGGTAGATGAGGTGCCTGGGGATATAATTTAGTAGTACAGGTACAGTTGCAGTCGATGGTCACCAAGGTTTTTTTCCGACCTAATGGTTCTGATTCTAAGCAGTTTATTAAACTATGATGTATATGGCTCTACAGGTAAAAAAAATCTGTGCAAGCAGCATATGAATGACAGTAAAAGACAAAGGAAAATATCTCCTGTGAGAAGATAGTTTAAGTAACTTGCTTATTCAGTAGCATTCATGTGAAATAAATTAAACAGCCAGACACTAAAAGCAAAGAGTATTTATGAGTGAGAAAATACAAAATGCTGCGTCACGGATATTGCAGTGTGTGACACCATAGTTTTTACAGCATGATTGAAACTAAGTTTTACATACAGCCCTCAATTTGAAAATCTAGATCAATTCTCATTTGCATGAATAGGTTTCAAGTAACTGAGAGTTAAATGCAAACAGTACTACTGTCTGAAATTAGTTCTATGATATACAGGGGGAAAAAATGTTTTAGCAGCAAAAGCCATAGTAACCCACAGCTCTCAATTTACAATTAGTTTTCCTTGATAGTTGAAGTCATAAATGCCAGCTTTAATCTTGTGTTCAGGCTAAATCAGGCACTGCCACTGCTGTGAGAGATCTAATCCTCTTTCTCTCCTCATAATGAAATAATAATGCAAATTCACTACATTGATGGGACGACTCATGTGAATTTATTATGGGCTTGGGAAAGTCTCTGGAAAGGAATGAATTTTTTCTGAGTGCAGACTTGACGTAATTCAAACCAGAGAAGTTAAAAAAATGGAGCTGTCATCAGAAGCCAGGATATGGAATGGATTTAATTTGTATTAATAGGTTTTTTAATAAGTATAACAGGGTTAAGCTCCAGCTTTGCTAAGGGAATATTACTGCCATTATTTTCCAAATCTGGATGCATTGACTTTATTTGTGGGATGAGGACCAGCTCCAAGCCTTATTTCTTGTTAGACAGTAGCTTGCAGTGGACAAAAACATGCTTAACAGTGGGTAGACTTAGTGACCATAGCTTCTAATTATTTGAGTTAAGACAAATGGAACAATTAGCTCACTGTAAAGCCGTTGTGGTACTCAGTGACACGTACCAACCTTTCCTGTAGAAGATGCTCTACCTTTTAGTTTATGCTTAGATTTTTGTCAGGTAAGGTCTGTGGTCAGTATGACAAAATACTTAATTATTTCACCATCCAAGGGTTATTTCGGCCAGTGAGAATACAAAACACTACCTAAAAGGGTAATTGTTCTTGGTAAGTAAACAGATCAAGAACACAGAGACTGGAATTAAAAACACCACAACACAGATGTATGTTTTAACCATGTATTACATCATTTAAAAAAAAAAAAATCTGTCCAATTAGTGAAACAAAAATATTTCCAAAGAAAAAAAGAAAATCTTAATCTTACTAAGCAACTGTCAGGAGTTTCAAGCCATCTCCACAGGGTTCATAGACATCATTACCACTACCTTGTTTTATGAAACTACTTTTCTGGTTACAGCAGGCTGCCTGCATTACTAACACCAGGTTTCCAATGCAAAGGCAGAGTGAGAGCATTAGTACAGTTTTAAAGAGACTTGATAAAATGAATCCCCTTCTTTTACTTACTTCTTTGTATGAATTATCCAAAGTAATTTTTAAGGTTTCTCAAAGAGGAGAATCAATTTTCTCTGCAAAAATAATGAAACAAGTATTTCTCATCTGCCTTACGTACAAATTTTCAACAAAAATATCAGCTTTACTGAAAGTCTTAACAAAACTTTTTGTTAACTATTGAACAGCTATAAACATGGACTTGTTTGGATGATCTAAATGAAAATGAAAGCCAAATGCTCTGTTACTTTTCTATGCAAAGTTATGTAACATTTTATTTCACGTGTTCTTCTTAATTTCATCTTCTGCTCAGTCTAGCGTGCCTGTATGTTTCCTCTGAATTGTAGTACAATAGGAATATGTAGCATTTCTGCTATATGGCATCAGGCTCTTCAGATATTGTTTATTAGCAGAATCAGAGGGGTCCATATTAATATCACTTGAAGGTGAAGGATTGCAATACCCTCTCACAGAGACAGGGAAACAAATGTCTGCTTCTTTTAAAGGGAGATTCAGAGATAGACTTCAAATTCTTCCAAAAATCTCAGTTTTCTCATGCTACGTTTGAGTAGCCAGCACTGCACTGCAAACAGAGAACTTCAGAAACTGAAATGTGTCTAGTAGGAGCTTGGCATCAGAAAAACCCTAAAACATCTAATCATTTCTTTGGTGCCAGATCCAGGTTACTAAAAGGTTTTGGTTAGTTTTGGAATAATGGGTGCAAGAACTATAACAGTTCTAATAACTTCTAGTGAAACTATTAAAATGAAAATGCTACATACTCTTTATTTCTGGCTTTCATATACACATTTTTCCCTGCAGCTTTTTATGGTTTTCTATTTATGACTTTGTCATATTTGGATATCCATATCTTTAGATTTGTCTGCTTTTGGTTAGGTTTGCACTATATTCTCCAACTATCCCTCATTATTTCATATAGTTTTCATTCCTAAACTTTCACGAAGTTTAAGGTTCTTTCAAATTTTTTTATTCTTTCTTAATTAATGTTTACATTTTATTTTTCCTAGTTTACCTCACCTTCACGCATTCTAAACTTTTCTTGACTTTCTACCCAATTACCTCACCTTTTTCCTCCTGTTAGGAGCCTATCAAAGAGAAAATAAGACAAAGCCTGTTGGTACACTGAGTTCTGACTTTTTTCCCCGTAATATATGAATACAAATTAGATTTTGGACCATTTGAAGCAATTAACATGCCACACAAGCGAGCAAAGAGCATAAATGGCTAAACTGGTTGATTTATACACAAGAAAGGTATAGTATATAGATACTCAATGAAAGATTAACATCAAAGCGGAGGAAAAGAGGGTAATAATGGAAGACAGTATAGGCAGGTTTCTGCCATTCTTTATCAGAATGCACTCTATAATAGAACATATGAAATTATATTTGCTGACAGACTTTTTACTAATTATGTGGTTTATACCAAAACAGTGTTTTGCAGACCAAAAGTGCACGTTAGCACTTTTTCCTGTCTCTGAAAAGAAACCACTAAAAGGACAGTTTGTGGTTACAATGTGAAGTTGGGGTGTAAATGGGACTCATACTGCAGGATAATGTAGGACATAACCCTTTGAGGAAAATATCTGAACTTTGTTGGCACAAAAGGTGACAGACTAGAATCTGATCCACTTTACCATGTTTATTTCCACGCTGTACACACTCATTTGTTGAGTTCATCAGGAATTCATCACCTGCCATCATTCACATGCAAACAGGAGGTGACTCATTATGCAGAGAAGAGTTTGTAGTGAATTACCTTTCTGATCAGGATAATATTGCCATTGATTAGGCAGATTTCCCAGCATATTCCTGGAATCTTCAAATGCACCAGTACATGTATGACACATGGGACAGTAGGAGAAAGATCATACAGGGGCTAAACATTGGGTGGAACAGCAGAAGTAGCAAGACCCATAAATAAAGTGCTTGCTTGTGTTCTACCCTACTTGCATCCTCCATACCTCACAAAATAATGTTAGTTTTTATGACTACAAAGAGGCTTACTATGGTGACCAAAGAAACTGAATTTGTGCTTGTGAAAGACAATGCAAGAACTTCTTTTACAATTACACACTGTAAATGTACAGCACTCATTACAGGAATATTTATCCGTGGAAAAAAAATACCTTTTCCTGGTAGAAACAGTACAAATGCAGTAGCTATTTTACTTCTGTGCAAATCACATTTACTCTTTAAAGGTAATCTGTGACTTTTAATGTGGCACTGTTGTTGAAAAAACAGTTATGTTCATCTCAGTACTGAATTACCCATTTTTCCCCTACAAAGAAGTAAAATTGCTTGATTGTTCTATATGCTACTCTTCTCATTTCAAGTAAAATGCCAGAGTTGAATCATGGTTCCCTTAGAGCAGGCCATTTTTGTCAAAATGAAATGCATAATCAACATTTAAAACAATTGAGTTGTATTGCTAATCTTGTTTCATAACTCCACAAGCTGTCTTTCATTATAAATCAGATAATCAGCACTGCTGCATTGTTTCCCAGTCTACAATTATATAATGTAGAATATCCATCAGATTTTTACAGTATTGTTATGTTTCTGTACTACTATTTTATTGAATTTTGAAACAAAGATAATTGAACAATAAAAGTTTAAACCAACAAAATCTGATAGTGCTGCTAGGTAACAATCAAATGCTTAATTGCTAATAATCAGCACACGTATCAGGAAACTTGCTAAGTATGATTTTTATTCATAACTAAAATAACCTCATTTATATGGGAAAGAAGGAAAATAATGCAGTGCACATTTAAGTGTAGACATTCTCATATAAGATGAAATTAACAACAAACAATGGAAAAATCTCAAAGACAGCATTTTTTTATTATCATAGTATGTGTACATGAACATATCTGACAGCCAAAGGATAAAGATTCCTGCTGTTTTCACACTGCATGAGATTCAGAGGAAGAAAATAGATGTTCTCTGAAAATCTACATCTCTTCTCTGTTGAAGGAGTTCCCTATCTACCTGGAAAGCTTTCAAGGACTGGGTTTGGCAAAATCTTAGCTAGAAACATCAGCTTGTCCTGTTTAACTTCTTAGCTGAAACACATGAAAGACATGGTATGGGAAAAAACAGTCCTACTCATCTGTAGGACAAACCTTAGAAGGTATTTACCGGAAATTATGTGAGGGGAAATACTACCAGGGATTCACTACAACCTACGTTCAAATTGCATATTAAAATGACAGAAAGAGTAGGGGCAGGTGTCAGGGGAGGAGGGAAGGGTGAGAAATGAAGAACAAATCATTTTCCTGAGAGTTTTTGTTTTACAAGAGAACATTGCAGGCTTATTTGTAGGTAATGGTATGGAAGTTAACATCATTAACTATAATTAAAGGTTATTTCCTCAAGTTCCAACAAATCTTTTTACATTCTCTGTCAATAATACAAAAATATCTCTAGACTGAGGTACAAGAATACAAGTTTTCCAGATTCTGTATGGGAAATTTCTTCCTGAAACAGCTAAGATTACTAAAGGGCAGACATGTCTATGAATCCAAACCAAAGTGCAGGACTGAGAGGTTAAGTATTAATGCACATGATGATTAATAGCTCTCTTAACATTGCCATTATCTCCATCCCACCTTTCTTTCTCCCGCTGAGGCAGATTTTCCATGTAAATTTTGATCCTTGGATCCTCCACTGAATTGTTTCCTGCAGTCTCTAGGAATATAAGCTTCTCTTAAAAGGATCCCTAAAACTAATTGTTTTGTTCTCTGTCCAGCATGCTGGAATCATTTCAGTGTTGAGTAATGAAGTGTCTAGATCTTGAAAAAATATGTTGCTTTATATGTACCAAGTATTTATTCATCAAAATTTCTATCTTCATCAACAACAGGGCATTCCCAGAAAGCAGTCAGAAAAATGGACCATGTTCAAAACACAACAGAGAAAAAATCATTGATAATTTTTGTGTATTATGTAGTTTGGTAACTGTTATATCGCTCACAGAATATGAGATCCATTCTTTTGCCAGAAACTATTTCTACCCATAATTATTTAAATAACATAACATCTGTGTGTTTAGGGTAAGAAATCCAATTCTTCTCTCCTTTCTTCCCACAATAAGGAAGACCATACTTAGTTTCAGAGAGACCTTGCAAAATCATTAAGGAAGGTGCAATTAAGTGATCCTTTTTTGATGCATAAGCAAATGTCCAATGTAAGAAGCACTTCTGCCCCACTATTGATGAAACCCAGGGATGCTTTATATAACATAACATTGTTCTGTTGGCATGATCCATCTTATTTGAAACAAGGAGAAGCCTTACCAAATTCAAAACCAAATTTGCAGTCTTCTCATGATTTGAGCACTGACTAAAGAATTAGTTAACAAAGGTTATAAATATCTATAATTAGCATCTTCCTATTTAGAACAGGAAAAAAATTCCTAGCTAAGCAGACAACTAAATAATTATAAAATCAAATCATAACATTAAATCTAATCCATATCTATAATTTTAAATTGAAGACTAATAAATACGAAGTAACTGAGCAAATGTTCTGAAGCCTGTTAATTTTTTTTTGAACCCACAGATAAAGCGAGACAAATTTATACCATTTTTTAACCAGGATTCTAGCAAATCAGTAATCTGGCAGAAACCCATATGAAAGCAATATTTTTTAGAAGTTTTAAGGTCTGACGTTATAATTACAACTAAATGAATTAGAAAAGTATTTTCAAACCTGGCATCAGTGGAGGGAATAGAAATAACTGATGGGTACATATCAAGCTAATACTAGCCATCATCATTTGATTTTGAAATTCTTCTTCTGAATATTACAGACTATGTCTAGAACAAATATGGTTGTTGAAGCTTTTAAGAAATTAATATCTAGTTACAAATAAATTCCAAGAAAGTGTAAACTCTCTAGGAACAATATATAAAAGACACAGGGATAATGATGACAACACTAACTCAGCCAAAAAGAGTCAATAATTGTATCAAAATAAATACAATTATCTGTCATCTAGCTATTATTGTTGAAGCATATGCAGTGTGATGTATTCTCAGGTCTGTAATTCCAGCCTTCTTACTTCAACACTCATAGGATCCCAAAAGAATACAAATGAATGCTTTGTTTAATAGTCTTTTTACCATGTAGAAGAAGTACCCATATTGTGTAACGAACATGTTGTTCCAATTCATTTGACAATGGTAAAGTTGTGCAAAATAGTTCACATTTCATCTTATACATTTTCCTCAAAGCATAGGCTATTTTTCTACGAGTCCTTGTTTTCATCACATCTGGAGGAACTAAAATTCTGCTGTTCTGCAATAGTTCCAATTTGTGTGTTACAAAATGTGTACCATAGGAAACAAATTTTCTCAGCGAGTCAGTAGCAAGAAATAGTATCTTGTACTGAAATTGTATTCAGTACTGAATACAAAGGACATTCAGCAGAATAATCTGTACGCAACAGTCTTGCAAGAACATATTCTAATAAATATTTTCCTGATTCTTGTGTATTTTTCCTTGCCCTTTATGATAATGAGAATTTTAAGTCAGGAGATTTTCCTCATCATGACTATATTTCACTGCTCTTAGGAAATTAGCATATATTGTTCACAGTATCTTCTGAACGATGACTGACATTTTTAAATGGGGGGTATGCTTATTTTAACACTGAGTGTGTCACAGTAAGGCTAAATCCTGCGTGAGATACTGGCAGCTTCCTCATCATGACATCAATTGGTAGTAATAGCAGAGAGATAATCACCCTTTGTAATATTAAATCAATTACTTTAAAAAGAAATCAATCAATCCAATGAAAGACTTTTTTTTCCCTCAGCTGAATGAATGCATGGAGTTAGGGTGCCTTCATTGCAAACATGCAGTGTATTTTTCTCTCTTCCTTCTAACATCCTGTTTATTTTCTCAAACTCACCTAAATTCAGGTGAACATTCTAGATGTTTCTTGCTAGTATGTCCTTAATTTCTGCATGAGATACAAGTGTGCCAAAAATGTGATTGCATCGGGAGAATTTCTAGAGATTAATTTTTTTGAGACTATGGATCTTCTATAGCAAAATATTAATGAACACAAACATGGCAAACATGACAAAATCAGAAATGCAGAACATATCTAATTAACAAATACAATAATGTACCAGATACCTGAAGAGTTAGAAATTTTTCCATACCAATATATATTGTATAGAGTAAAATGAATTGTTCTACATTGAGCCTTCTCTGACTGTTTTTGCAGTCATCTCTCATGCCACAGGGGAATCCTAACCTTAATATCATTTGCCACACCATAAAGCATGATATTAATCCCTTTAGTGTCAGGGTGTATCAGAGATACAAATAGCTTAGATACAATGCCATATTTGTTTTCTGTAGACTGCCGTAGAAAAATGTGATTTTCTTTTCAGGTTTTCATAAAAATTATCTTCTCTAAAAGCAAATTCCAGTAAACAAAGATTCTTATGCACTGCAAACCTGAAAAATCAAAAAGAGAGCATCTACACAGAAACTGCAACAAAGGATACTGTGAGCAGCTGGTAGCAATCAAAATACTCCGTCACTGGAGGGACCACTTGTCAAGGCTGCCCTATGACAAATAACATAAGGAAGAAACAAAATACTCTTTTTTTCCTTAGGAATTAGACCATATAGAAGATAACTTTACATCAAAAAAGCATGTAATTAAGGAAGTAGTTTAGTTATTTGAAAATATATTAAATTGTCAGCTCAAGACTTCAGTCCCCTGGTTAGTATCATTCTTTTCTAGGCAGTGTAGCATGCATTTCATCAATAAATAGTGGCAGAATTATTAAAATATTAAGATGAGTTTAAAAAGTCTGGTTTAACAGCTGTGGAATATTTTTACTTTTAGCTCTGAATTAATAGAGTATAAAATGGTACAAGAAACTTTATCTGAAAATATGACACAAAAGCATTGTCTGAATAATCATGCATCTTTTATTTAAAAATGTATAGCAGAATAGGATTCGTTACCTACTGTAGTCAGTTGTCATGATGCAAACCTAGACAGTTCAGGGGTCACCAGAATAAGACCCTGGATCTCCTTTTAACATGTATGGGTTCAGTAGACATTGGGGAAAACTAAGGCAAACATTGCCAAAAAGGATTTATTTGTACAGGCAATCTTAGAAATAAGATTGGCATCGGTTTGCTAAATCTGGGGTAAGGGAATAGAAGAAAGACAGAAAAGTGAGGAAAGGAAGTGAGAGAGGAAAGTGTAAAGATACTATATAGGTTCCAGATGTCCTTTTTCTTCTCCCAGGATCACAGGGAGCACACCGCTCCATATTACAGTTGTTATTTATATATTGAAGTCCCAAGGTGGGAGGAGGGGCAGGGGCGGAATCCAAGTGAATTTCCATCATGTTTCCTCTGGAAGCTTCTGAAATCAAGTTCAGGGGGCATAGGGGGACTCTGGTCCAAGGTGTGTTCAAGGTATCATTCTGCCTTTGCTCTGCCTACTAGCAAGATTGCAGTATGACCTATCTGGGCAGTAAAACAGAGCCAGACTGCTTGTGAGGGTGGTATAAGGTGTTGAAGGTCACTGTTCTGCTGCAGTCTTATAATTCAAAACCAAATTATTTAGGCCAAACCATACAAATAGCAAAAAAATCACTTGCTGACATCAACCGTCCTATAACTACTTAAGGAGCAATATCTGCAAAAATGAAAGAAGCCAGAAAATGTTATAGTAGGAACAGAATAGAAAACTGAGTTCTATCCTGTTCTGGTAAGAGACTTACTGCTGACTGCAGTATTACCTAGGTGCTGAACACAAGCACTGAGATGCCACTGAGATTCTTTAGGTACTGCTCAAGTGACAACTAAATCTGTAGATGCATATAGTCCTGCAGCATGTGAACTTCCATATCGCTTAAGATCATTGACAAAACCTCCTAAACACTAGTACTCTGCACACCTGTCTTGCATTTTTTTCCCTGGTGGGTGTTTACTCATGTACCCCTCAGATTTCAGGGCTTTGCTTAGTAAACGGTGTTGCAGTACACCTGCTTGTGTGCTTTTGGTTTACATTTCCTCTTGTACCTGACTTACTAATCTGGTTTGTCCTGCTGAATGCTCAGTTGGTTGCATTATTCTCTGAGATGGAAATCCTTTACTCTTGAATGAAGAGATGAACCTAGCTTTCCCATCTACCAAGAGAACAATCAAATTCTGCTATGTTTTGCTGGAGACTCTGGCAGGGCTTGTGGTATGGCACCTTCTGAAATGCTAAGCAGCAGTCCGACTTTGCTCATTTGAGCAGAAGAAATTTTATTTCTGACACTGAAACTTAACTGGCATTCAACTTAAATTATAGAATGGAATATCTTTGCTGGTTCTTCAACAGGGAAGTTAAGTGTATGCTTTCCAGATCTTTCAAATATGTGGCACTCTGAATCTCATCTGTCTGCCTACAAAATGGTTATAATAGTTCTTCCCTATACACAAATCACTCTCCAAAAATAAAAAACTGAAGGATCATGAAGATCTGATATTATAGAGGTTCATTTTATCCAACTTCTGGAACCAAAGAGAATGCTTAGTCATGTTCTGCATTCTCAGTCTCAAAAAAACCCCAAAAAAAAAGAAAAAAAATAAAAAGAAACCACAGCAGTGACTAATTTCTCACCTTTCTGTCCATACTTAACTCATTTTAAGTTAACATGAGAACATATTGTAGCTTTACAAAATTCACAGTGTTAAGAGAGGTAAGTCTTATTCATAATCACACCAGTTTGTAATCACTAACTGCTGAACTGGACTCCAAAATTACTGGAACATGATCCCCTATTAAAGCAACAACAAAACAAAAGTAAAATGCTCAAATCTTGCTGACAATAGATATTGTAAATGAGCATTGCTGGAACATTTTGACAATAATCCTGAGTAATCACTAAAAGAGGAACTAAGGCAATTTTTTGCAAAACACAAACCCAGTATCCTCAGAGTGGGAAATGTGAAGCAGCAGTATGTGCAGCTGTTGCTCTGTTTACTTAAGGTCAATAAGGCTAGAAATAACGTATCTGAGAGCAGGGAAGGTCTTTATACAATATCTCTCTTTTCCCCTACTGGTATATAAAAATATAAGCAATATAGGATATTTAATGTAAACTCTATGTAACGTAAATTCTGTGTAATTTAATGTAAACTGTCACCTAGCTGCCAGTTTTTAAGAACAAAAATTTAGGAATAAAATAAATTCACAATTAAATGTAAAGAATTATGCCTAAGAATTCTCCTGACAGCAGCCATACTTGCACACTAATTCTTTGTGTAGAATGACTTTGCAAAAGCATCAATATCCTTACATTACATTGTCAATGACATATGTTAGCATTAGCAGAAACATAAATTGAAATATCTTACCATGCAGTTTTGCATATTTAACCTCAAATCTGTTTTAAATCTGATTACATATAACAGACCATGGACTGAACAAAGGATGTTTTTATCAATTTGCAAACTAGACTGATTCAAATAGACACATTCAGTGAAAAAAAAAATATATATACATATATAAAACCTACCATGGCTAAAGAGTTCTCAACAAGGGGAAAGGCAAGAACTGAAATTTGTTTACAATTTGTCAGGAAGCCAAGAACAAAGCTAGACTAAAACTGTATCATAGAAGAGGAAGAGTATAAAATAAGAGGCTTACAATATTTAGTGTTGTTTTAAAAAGTAAAATATAAATAATCAATTCTTGTGAACATCTGGACTTCCAATAAAAGTTACTCATGTTCATAAACATAACATTCCTCATCAACAATATAGTCTGTTCAAACACACATGCACCCGAACTACTAGCATCCTTTAACATGTATTTATAGAACCATAGTGAACCAAGGCTGAAACTTGTTTCTTTTATTTCCAACCCCCTGCCATGGGCAACAACACGTCCCACTAGATCAGGCTGCTCAAGGCCCCTTCCAACCTGGCCTTGAACATCTCCAGGGATGGAGGACATCCACAACTTCCTTGGGAAACCTGTGCCAGCTTTTCACGACCCTCACAGTGAAGAATTTCTTCCTAATGTCGAATCTAAACCCATCCCTCTCCAATATACAGCCATTCCCACTAGTCCTGTCACAACATGCCTTTATAAAAATCCCTCTGGAGTTTTCTTGTAGGCCTCCTAGAGGTACTCGAAGGTCACTATAAGGTCTCCTCAGAGCCTTCTCATCCTGTCCTTGTATGGAAGGTGCTCCAGCCCTCTGATCATTCTTAGAGCCCTCCTCTGGACCTGTTCCAACAGCTCTATATCCTTCTTATCCAGAAGTAGGAATCCAGAACTGGACACAATCATCCAGGTGAGGTCTCATAAGAGAGGAACAGAGGGGCAGAATCATTTCTCCTGACCTGCTAACTATGCTTCTTTTGATGCAGACCAGGATACGGTTAGCCTTCTGGGCTGCAAGCATGCAATGTTCTCTCATGTTGAGCTTCTCATCAGTCAACACTCCCAAGCCCTTCTCTGCAGGACTGCTTTCAATCATATTGTTCATCATCCTATATTAAATCCAGATGTAGAACCTTACACTTGGCCTTGTTGAACCTCATGAGTTTCATATAGCTCACTTCCTCAGCTTGTCCAAGTCCCTCTGTATGACATCACATTCTTCCACTGTTGTAGATGCACCATTCAGATTGATGTCATCTGCAAACTTGCTGAGAGTGCACTTGATCTCACTGTCTATATCGTTGATGAAGATATTACACAGCACTGGTCCCAATACAGACCCCTGAGGAACACCATTTGTCACGGATCTCCATCTGGACATTAAGCTGTTGACCAATATGCTTTGAATATGACCATCCAACCAATTTCTTATCCACTGAACAGTCTAACCATCAGATAAATATCTCTCAAATTTAGAGAGAAGGATGTTGTGAGGGAGCATATTAAAAGATTTACAGCTGTCTAGATAGATCACATCTGCTGATTTTCTCATGTTCACCAAAGTGGACACACAAAAAGCCATGAGTTTGGCAAGGTAAGACTTGCCCTTGGTGAAGCTATGCTGGCTGTCTTGAATCACCTCCATCTTTCATGTGCTTTAGCATAGCTTCTAGGAGGATCTGTTCCATGACCCTCCCAGGCACAGAGGCTGACAGATAGGTAGTTCAAAGTGTCCTCGTTGTCCTGGGGATTCCCTCTTGTCCTGTCCCCTGTCACCTGGGAGAAAAGGTCAGCTCCCTCCTCTCTATAACCTCCTTTCAGGTAGCTATAGAGAGCAATGAGGTCTCCCCTCAGCCTCCTCTTCTCCAGGCTAAACAACCCCAGCTCTCTCAGCTGTTCCTCATAGGGCCTGTTCTCCAGCCCCTTCACCAGTTTTGTTGCCCTTCTCTGGACTCACCCCAGAGACTCAACATCCTACCTGAGATGAGGTGTCTAGGTGGTTGTCAAGGGTGGATATCAAGGTGATTGAAGTCCCACAGGAGAACAAGAGCTTGCAAGCATGACTCCTTCTGTAGCTGGAGGCTCCTTTTGATCAGGTGGCCTGTAGTAAGCAACAACCACAAGATTCCTTTTGTTGCATTGGCCTTTTACTCTCACCTATAACCTTTTGACCTGTTCATGGCTATTCTCCTGGGACAGATCTTCACACTGTATACATTTCTTGACATTACTATCAGAATAATTATTTATGACCTGATAATTAATATAACGTAAGTACGAAAATAAAGTCAAATCCATTATTTATAGGCTTTCCAGGCTAAATAGATCCTGAAAAAAAATCAGTAAAATTGAAAATGGAGAGCATAGCTTTTTTTGATCTGTTGTTGTTTGGTTGTATATAAAACCCTTGTCTTTATAAGAGATTTCTCTCTATTGACCTGCATGCAGTCGCTGATCATAGTTTTTCTCAATGTCTTCACAGAGGTGTTATTGTACTGAATTATTCTAATCCAAAAGCAGTCTTTATTTAATAATTTAAAGAAAACCTCCAAATAAAATAGTTTCAAAAAGGCCAACCACAAAAATAGGTTCCTCAATATATAAATATATCTGAGGGAGTTGTTTCCAGACATGCAAGAAAGAAAGTATAGGTTGAGAAATACTTCATTACCCATATTTGGCTTGGCCCCAGTAGATAAAAAAAACCCAAACCCCACATTCTTTTTATTTTACATTGGAAAACTTGCACAGGAAAACCCTCAGAACTAAATTGTATGGATGATAAAATATTTATAATTCAGATATTAAAATATTTACTATATAATTAAGAAAAAAAACAAGAAGAATGTGTGGTAGTATTATTTCCCTGAGATTTAATTTACCATAATAGCATCGTATAACCTTCATTTAGAAATATCTATGTGTCCAATTTAAACTGCATCTTCCAGTCTCCTTTAAAGAGTTTTTCATGTTGAATAGTGAATACCGATACTATACATTCATTCATTTCAAATATGGTATTTGCAAAAAATAAGCTTGGAATGCGTAAAGGATTCTTTGTGTTTGCACATAAAGGCTGTTTAGAGAGGGAGTGGATCTAATGGGAAAGCATTTTGAAAATTTGCTCAAGAGAAAGCCAGGTGAGATCAGGTTTCCTCTCTCAATGTACAAAGCTAAACTGAAAGGCCAACTTGTCAGCAAATATTTAACTACAATGAAATTCATGTCTGACTAAAATACACTAATTAGATAGTTCAACATAATTTAAGTTTGATAAATTCTACATGGTAATTCTATAACAGCTTTACAATAATTACTGGTCTGAATATAATTAATAATCTCTGGGTATGCAGTGTCAAGTTCCTAGAAGACTCTCCTGGCGTCAAAAAAAAATTGAAGGTTGGAAATGTTTCAGAAAATATGGTTTGGGTAATCCAAATACTTGCTCGTCCTGTAACAAAGAGGAGAGGGCAGAGAAATATGACCAGAAAGTAGAATGGAACATGAAGTGAATTACTTTCATGAAAACTTAATTCAAATGCAGTGTTTTTCAAAGAAAGTTGGTGAAAGGACAACTTACAGAGAAAATTTTTTCATACTTGTGATATGATACCACACTAAAATGGAGGAAAGACTTTTCTGCACTATTACTTTTGCATTATTTTTAAAATTTGAGTCTTGTTTTTCACATTAGAGTTTTCTTGTTGGTAAGATCACATCTATTTTCTTCCTTACATAGTTATTTCCTTCTTTAGGTGCTCTGTGGTAGACATCTATATTTCAAATCCTCTTCTACTACACACCAATACCTGTAACACTTCTTAGAGTCTCATCTGCATTGAATATAAATGATTGATTGTTTAGACCTTCAGTTAAATCATTTCTTTAAGAGGAACAATAATTCCTAACTTATTGTCCTTTTGCTTGATGACTTTTAAGATCCCATCTGGCAGTAGAACTGCTGCATTGTGCTAACAGAGGGACAAGGTATGAAAAAGTGCCTGCTCTGAAATATACTATGAAAGACTAATTCTATACTATAATGATTAAATATATGATTAAATATATTGGAAAGTTCAAAGCTATGTTTAAAATGATAGCCTGGTCTCTGCATTTGCTTTCATTCCACCACAGACAGACTTGCATTAAAAGACCATTTCAAGATGTGGTTGGTTTAACTTGGTTAACCACCAGGTGCCCACAAAGATGCTAAACTGGAAAAGGAGAAGAAAGAATGCTTAAATATTTATGGGTCAAGGTAAGGACACAGAGACCACTCTGTTTTATGGGCAAAATAGACTCAACTCAGGAAAATTAAATGGTTGCCACCAAAAAGTTACAATAGGAAAATAAGAATTAAAAAATCAAATCTGAAAACATGCCTCCCATCTACCCAGGCTCAGTTTCCCCTCCAACTCTTCTACCTGCTACCCCCGAGTGGTGCAGGGGAATGAGGAACAGGGCTTGCAGTCACATGTTGTCTCTACCACTCCTTCCTCTTCATACTCTTCCTCTGCTCCAGTGTGGGGTCATACCCACAGGAGACAGTCCTTCATTAATTTATTCAGTGAGGGTTCTTCCCACAGGCCACAGTTCTTCACAAACTGCTTCTGCATGGTTCTTTTCCACAGAGTGCAGTCTTTCAGGAACAGCTTGCTCCAATATCAGCTTCTCTCTACAGGACTGTAAGTCCTGCCAGGACCCTGCTCCAGCACAGGTTCTGCACAGTGTTACAGCCTTCTTAAGAGCACACTCACCTACTCCAGCATGGGGTCCTCCATAGGCTGCATGTTGGGTATCTGCTCCACCACAGAACACCCTGGGCTGCAGGAGGACACTGTTTCACTGTGATCTTCCTAACTGACAGCAGGTACTCCACTCCAGTATCTGGACTGTCTGTTCTCCCTCCTTCTTCATTGACCTTGGTATCTTCAGAGTTCTTTCTCTCATGTATTCTCACTCTTTTCACTGTTCTTACACAGCAATTTTTACCCCTTCTTTAATATGTCATCACAGAGGTGCTACAACCATCCATCTTGGAGCCATTTGGTATTGGCTCTGTTGGATATAGGGGAAGCTTCTAGAATCTTCTCACCAAAGCCACCACTGTAGTGCCCCAGCTACCAAAACCTTGATATGTAAACATATATTGCCTGAATCTCACAAAGCTGACACAGTTGTTATCTTACACATTCTTTCTTCCTAATATGACGGAAAGGTGGGGTGAACATTGTGTCTTTGAAAGCCCTGTGTGTGATTGTAAATAAACATATCCACCATTTCTGAACAGTTCAACAAGTAGAACAGTCTCATTTATAGTAAAAACTGGAAAATATGTTGTTAATAAGCTGTAAAATTGAAGGAAAAGGTTTTTCATGCCCAGAATCTATGGGAACACACTTCCTTACTTCTCCGTCTTTATCAAAATGAAAATTTTCCAGTCTCTATAACAGCATTAACAGAAATGTCCAAGAGCCCAAGAAACAAGAAGATAGTTTCTAAAAAGTAGGGGGGGGAGGGAAGTAAGTGTGTCTTTCCTTTAACTTATGTTGATAAGCAGTTTGTCAGATGAAAAACTTTAAATACCATTGTGTAAAAAACAAAGTTTGGTACTTGGTAGCCTGAATATTTCTCTTACTTTTCAGCCTGAAAGCCTCTCTGTTCAGCAGAGTATCCCCTACAGAACCCTTACTGTTGATATTATGGTTCATTTGGAGAGATGCTTCCATATATCTAGAAATATCTGAGAATAACTGCAACTAATATATAGCAGAAGTACATAAATTGAAGCAGTAGATATGGAAAACCAATGTTAAAAATTGTTTATTTTTCATTAATCAGAAGAGAATCAGAAGAGCTCTCTCTTAAGAGAGCTGTGTAGTGTGAAATAAGTTTATTTACATTTGGGTTTTGTGTGTATTGTAATGCCTGATTTTATTTGTTCTGAATATATCAAGGTACAGTTTACCTCTGTGCTTATTAAACTCTACTACTCCATTTCTGCCCAGACTTTCATCTCTTTAATATAACCTCTGAAGACTCTTCAGTGAATATATGTTTGAAGAGGTATCCTTCTACTTACAATGAACAGTGTTGAAAAGTATCATCAAGACTTTAGCACAGAAAGAAGTCCATCTAGTAACCGTTAATGCTCTGTGATCTTAAAGGAACAGTTTCATTTGTTAAAAATTTTAAGCCACCTAAATGAAATACCATTTCCTTTTGTGGAGAATTTTATATTATTTAAATAACAGATTCATATACATATCAGAAGAAAATTAATAATGTACCTAACATATTTAACAAGTATTTAGATCTTTTTTTTTCTGCAGACAGATACCTATAAGGAGTTACCACAGTTTCCACAGCTCACTTAGTTGCCTAAAATTTTCATTAATTATTTCCACTGCTTTGGTTTTTTAAATTATCTTTCATGTTTGTTTTATGCCATCATACAATGCTTCTTCACAACCTATTGGTCATATTCTAAATTCCAAATTTATTGTCTGAACTGCTAATTAGATTTTTATAGCCAGGAGATAAGCCTTGAACCTCCTAAAGAAAAGGTGGCATTAAAAAAAAAGAAAAAAAAAGAAGGAAAAAGAAAAATAAAAAGAAAGTTTTAAATACCTAAGTCATATTCTGAGATAAAAAATAGATTAACTAACATAATTTGGTTCCAACATGTACAACAAAAGAGCAAATATAGTAATACTTCTATGAACATATTACTATGAGAAAAAAACTCACTATTCTTACTACAAGAAAGACATTGGGGTCCTAGAGGGTATCCAAAGAAGAGTGACAAAACTGACGAAGTGGCTGGAGAACAAACCTTACAAGGAGTAACTGAGGGAGCTGGAGTTGTTTAGCCTGGAGGAGAGGAGGCTGAGGGGAAACCATATTGCTCTCTATAACTACATGAAAGGAGGTGTCAGAGAGGTGATTGTAGTTCTCTTCTCCCAAGTGATAGGTGATAGGACAAGAGGGACTGGACTGATACTGTGTCAAGGGAAGTTTAGATTGGGCATTAGGAAAAATTTCTTCACAGAAGGGGTTATTAAGCACTGGAACAGGATGCCTAGAGAGGTGATTGAGTCGCTGTACCTGGAGGCATTAAAAAAGCAGGTGGATTAAGTGCTTAGGAATATGACTTAGTCAGGGGGAGGCACATTTGGAGTTGATGACCTCAAAAGTCATTTCCAATCTAATGATTCTATGATTCTATAACTAACCACAAAAGTTTCTAACTCAGTAGACTGATTTCTTGAATAATGTCAACCTTTTAAAAGAACCCTCTGTAGTTTAGTCTCTTTACTCATGCTCTGATTTATAGTCTATTAGTTTTCCTGAGAAGTATGGGACAGTCTTTTTTTTATTCCTTCCTTTCTGAGCATTGTTGTCTAGCTATGAAGGCTTTGTAGTTCAGAGAAATGCAAGAATTAACTGAAGTTCAATTAGAAAAAAAAAGTCTTGCCATTTGGCTTTGAGTTTCTCTACAAGTGATTTGCCCCACTAGATGATTTCTTGCATCACTGGATTTAGTGAGTTCATTCTCTTTGCAAACCATTTGAGTATAACAATATTCTGACTCACTGGGAGTCAGCCACAGGTTACCAGGGACTTTGATCAAAGACAGCACCTTCACAACAAGTGGAAAAATGCTTCTTTGCCTCCTTTTCTTCCTTCATTTAGGAGGAACCAAAGTCAGAGGAACAGGATCCAGTCCACCTAAACATAGGTATCCACTAGCATTTGAGATATTTTTAGTTAACAAGACACCTGTGCAGGATGGGCAAAGCTGGCAGGAGCACATAGATCTGGAGCGGGACTGCAGCTGGTAGGAATGTCCCGCTGCCTCAGACTGGATGATCAGCATATGTGCAAGTGACTGACTCTCCTCTTTGATCACATGCAATGAGATCCATTTCAGGGTATACAGGTCATTTCTTCTATGTAAAGTTCTTGACACAGCTGTGACCTTGCCTGCTTCAGTCTCAGTATTCATTCATAATTCCCATTTCAACTTCTGTTCCAACTGTCCTTGCCCTACAGCACCAGAGGTGCTTTCTCAATTACACTGAACAACTGAGTTATAACTTGAAGACCATGGACTGAAGTTTTGTAATTGAATGTTGTATTTAGGACATATTTCAATAAGGAAGTCACACTAGGGTTTGACATAGTTTACTGTACTGACAAACACAAAGGTATGCATTTTATTGTTAATTAGCACATTTTATACAGAATGACTCTAAAAGTGATTAAGAAGTCACTTTCATGTGGTTCATTAAGGAATGTGGCTAGTTAAAGAAATTACCACTTTTTGCATAGTTACTTCTGAGTCAAGAATTCTGCTTCGATCATGTATGCCATAAATAAGCAGAACTACAATCTTACTCTACCTCTGAATATGGGGGGGAAAAAGATTGAATTAATTCAATTGCTGAAGGACAAACCCAGATGATTTTCACATATCTTCTTTAATAAACTGACATAAATACTGAAGAGAAGATGCCTAAGCCTGGTCTGCCTGTTCATGCATAGTTCTTTTTTAGTTTAAGTGTCATGACTTAGGCTTAAAATGGGCATATGAAGGAGACTCAAATAAAACAAAAGCAAAATAAACAAAATCTTGTGATTTCATTTGAAATCAGGAATTTCAAGAAGCCAAGACCTCTGCTGGGGATCCTCAGATCAAACACTTGCAAGACTGTGTCCATTATTCCTTCTGATTTCTTGTCTTTCACAGTCTCCAAAAGAAATCTGTACACTGTATTAGTTTACAGAATTGAGTACATCATCTCTCCTATGAAAATAAGCCACAACCTTATGCACTGAATAATAAAATCTCCTGATGAAGTCCTCAATTTCATTGAAAATGTGAATAAGTTAGAAGGAAAACGAAGGATCTGTGGAATTTACAGATTTGGACACTAACTCATGTGTAATGGTTTACTAGCTGTGTAATAAAGCAGAATTGGGAGAAGCTGGGTAACCTAAGAGTCTCAGATTTCCCAAACATTATCACATGATTATGTCACTGCTTATTTTATCTCATGATGCTGAAGGGAAATGTTGTAACCCTAAGTTACACAAGGGTCTTTTTGAAATGTATTTTCCTGGGGAAAAAAAGGTCATAATACAGACAGAATTAAAATTAGAAACAGGAGGTAAAAAGAAAACAATAGAACAGGAAAATAATATAAAATGTTTAAGCAAGAGGTTAGTTTATTTATCAACTGTATCCAATTCTATATGGTTTGAATTATCTAAGAAATTAAAGATTTAGATCAAGGGATTGGTTGTCTTGAGTTAGAATACTCTGAGTCTATGACATCCTGGACTGTGAGTATTTTATGACAGTCACATATCCTTCAGTAACCTTTTTTTTTTTTACTATTGCAATGAAATAAGGAATCTTTATATTCTAAGCCAAGTATGTATTTTCCTTGTTTGTAAAATTAAACTAGCAGTTCAGACTGTTTAACAGCAGTTTCAGCTGCCATTTGAGGTTCCTGTGGATTAAACTGCCCACTCGCTAAAGGAATGATGCAACCCATCCAAACCATACTTCATCTTAAGTAACTTTTTAAATCTACTGTAATGCACCTCAGACTGAAATTCACATGCCAGTCTGCAGACTCAAAATGACACTAGTTCATTACTCCTTTAGATACATATAGGTACATTTGCTTACCAGGTCAGCATGCATGTAAGAATGATGGACTCGTTCCTTCCTTTCCATTAATACTTCTAAATACTTGACATCTAAAGAAATGAGAGTAGATAAAATTACACTGGAATATTTCAGATGTTAGTCTATTAATATAGTAAATTCACCAGTCATACAAATGAAAACTGAATCTCAGCTCCTTAAACTAAAATAACTTGTTTGCTTTAAGTGCAAACATTTCCAGAAGCTGGCTTTTTGTTAAACTGATATTATTAACAAGCTCAAATTTTGAGCTCTAAAAATACTACTATATGTAATTGTGGTAGGCTGTGGCTTAACAGTTTTAAATTATTAGTTATGAAAAATCCTTTCTAATTGTACACACAAGTCATCATTTGGGGGGAAACATAAATATAATTATAAGAAGATCAAGAATGAAGGAATATGAGATGTAAGCATTAGAGATATTGAGAGTGCATAAACAATTCAGTGTTTAAAATCTTGATTTAATGTTTTTTCTGCAAGAGGTTTCACTAAACTTATCCACTAATCTCCACCGTTTTCTAAGAAGCCTATGATTCACACATAAAAAACACATGTTTCTAAGAGATCAAGTCACAGTAAGAAGAATGTAACAACAATATTATTTCTTTTTGGTTCCAAGTCTCAAATTTAACTACTTTGCTTAATTTGACTGCCTTGTCCCAGGAAGTGGAAGGAATTACTACATTCACCTTTGTAAATTACTTCAAAGATAAAGACACATTCAAAAATTCTGCAATTTCTCTGTAAATTAGAACCACAGAAATTTTAATTTGAACATTATTTAATTTCCTTGATTGTGCAATTATCAAGCCCATTAGTGCATATTTTTATTGTTCATTAGTTTATAAGACCTGACTCAATTGCTGAGCAAAACATAAGGAAATACTGAGTAATTTTCACAATATATGAAAACATTGATACATAATCAGAAAAACAGAAAATGTTTAAGAAATATCTTTGACATCAGCTGTCAAACTAGAAGGGAAAACTGCTCACTTCCTTCCTACACTTTTGCTAAAAAATCCACTGGTATTTAGATGTCAGCAATTGAATTGCACATATTTTGGAACAGAGAAACCAGGACGTTTCTCTATATTGGAAGATGTCAACAGTGTTTGAGGGGTTTCCTTTTATAGAATAACCAGGTTGGAAGAGACTCACTGGATCATCGAGTCCAACCATTCCCACCAATCTCTGCCCCTCAGTACCTGATCCACCCACACCTTAAACACCTCCAGGGAAGGTGAGTCAACCACCTCCCTGGGCAGCCTGTTCCATTGCCTAATGACCCTTTCTGTGAAGAATTTTTTCCACTTCCAGATTTTCAATTCTCTTCCAGCTGCTTGACTGAACAATGTTAAAAGTCCAGGACCATATTAGTTAGCAGCGGTATTCAAATATCTTCTATTTGGACTTCAATAAGATACCGCATAGGGAGATGTACAATCTAACTAAGAACTTACTCTAACTACACTGACTGAAATTACCAAGGCAAACGTGGTCCTGAAAATTCTAGTTCAGGTAAGCAATACTAAGGAACTATATAATCTTTAAGGTCCCTTACAACTTGAAACCATTCTGATTCAAGGATACTATAAGTATTTCAGGTAATGAGCTGCAGAATATCTAGAGAAATCCTTTAGTTGGCAATCAGTCTAGGGATAACAGACAGTTGAAAGCTTCCTTGTTTTGAGAGATTCTTCTTCTATTTGGTATAAAAGAAATTGTTTTAAATTCAGGGTACGTTTAATCTGTCTGTCAAACCTTTATGATCCAATAATTTACAACACAAACACATCATCAATTCCGTATCACACTACTGTTTCTGTATGGTCTACATCAGCTTATTTAAGCATAGCTCATGTTTTATATATGCCCCATACTTCTGACATCTGGGATGAGGATTATTATTGTAAACAACATAATTAGTGTTTAGAACCAGAGGAATCTTCCATGCTCTGCAAAACAGTGCAGGTCTCTACTTAAATATGAGGAATTCATATCAAGTTCCACAGAAATTAGCTTACAAAGAAATTAAATTGAAAAAAAAATCCTTTCTGGTCTGGTTCTGAGAGAGAAAATGGTTAACTAAGAAAATACTAATGTTCAAAGGGTAATACATTAATGTTCATCAGAATTGTAACTGGAAGAGGATTTGGAGGAAGTACAGCAAACTCAGAGCAATAACACCTAAAATCACAATAATTGTGAAAGAAGTCCACCAAGCCTAGTCCCTTACAATGTGTGAATAACATTACCACGAGCAAAGAAATTTATATTGAAAGGCATGCCTAGGCTTTCTCCTTAATTCAACAGTATCACACAGTTATGAATTAAAACTTTGTTTGCAGAATAGTCAAGGATAATACTTTGCATTTTTTTCGATGTATTAATTGGGGCATCATGTGACATCCTCATTAACCACAAAGTTGTTACAGATATCTGTATTTAATCATAAGGGAAGACCTAAATAATCTCAGTTCCTGGCAAATACTGAATTGTTGCTGATAAGACACAGAATCATTGTCAACATGAAAGCAAACACCCTGGAGAAAACAGGTAAGATGTGTTTCTGCGGAGTAGCTTTCTATCACAGACAATCTCATTATCCATTATGGAAATAAAAATTTCTCAGTCATGTGGTAATCAATAGCATTACTGTCATTTGAGATTCTGATTTTTATCTTTTCTTTATCTTTTTTGTTTTTAATTTTTGTCCTTTATTTAGTAAAAAGGGACTCCAGAAGAAGCCTGTGAAAAGCTTATCATGGCAGATAGTGATAAAGGTAATTGCCTGCTCTCTTTAAGAAATCTGATTGTCTATCCCGAGATAAAATTACCAGAGATTCATGCAGAAAATGGACTGCAGAAACTGGAAACATTAATTACTATGGAAACAAACTCATTTATAACCATAAAATAGTTGAGATTACATATACTAAAGTAATAATTGAAACACCTTTGTAAACATTAGTGACATTCTCATATAATTTTTATTTAATTTTTATGTTAAGCAAAGTATGGGGAGTTTATTAATTTATTTTCACTCTCAGGAAAAAGAAACAAGCTATTAAATATGTCACATAGCTTGAAGAATGATCCTGTTTATGACTTTAAGTATGTTAATGATCATATATGTTCAAACACAGCTTTTGTCTCAAATTTCTTGAACCGTCTTCTAATTCTACTTTATTCATTCAGAAAAACTTTACAATAGTGATAATGTGAAAGGAAAGTGTTAGTGACAGGTTATATTAAGTTAGTGTGTCCTTTGCAAAAAAAAAAATATATACACTGAGCACACTCTAATTTAAACAGATGATTCAGATGATTGCTCTTTGCAATGTTTTGGACTGTATCTAACAGATTTTTCAATGAGCTTTTCAATAATATAATAAGTTGCAATTCATTGGGTTATGTCAGTATTTGGCTAAATGTATGTGGTGGAAAGTGAACTTGCAGCATTGTATTGAAATAGTAAAAGGGTGAATTTTACAAGGCTTGCTTTATTATTAACAATTTTCATCTAGGTTCACTGACCACATGGCAATCCATCTGCCAAAATTAGTCTTTGTAGGGTAAAACCACAGTCCAGTTTGCCCAGCTACATTAACCTAACAGACTACTAACAGGATTGCAGCAAGAAATTTCCGCTTCAGAGATGGTGAACAGTGAAAGAATATGTCTGTTGTTCGCAGTATCAATCCTTCATCTCTTGACATGTCAAATAATGTCTGTACAGCAAAATGGGCATGTCACTGTAGCACAACACTGCTGGTTTAATACAGTCAAGTGCTGTGGTGTATTTCTGCATGTACTGGTATTTAGGAAACTAATATGTTCAAGTTCCCTGGCTCCATACTCTGCCTGCAGGTGCATAGTGACACCTTGCTGATTATTCCTATAATTTAGTTGGTGTTCTTGTTAGCTAGAGAAAGTTGGCACAAACACACTGTTTATACCTTCCTATTGCTAGCAAGGAAGTTCACTTGAAAATTTGGCCCAAGATATTAGAGGTGCTTAGCTTTGTGCAAAAGTTTGCTTAATCCTACTTACATTTTTGTATGAGGTCTATAAGAAGAAGGGCTTTAAATCTGTGCCTTTGACTGTCAAATACAGGAAACTTAAAATACATTAAGACTTTAAATGCCAATATTACTTGCAAAACACTTAACACAAAAGTGTTCTTGTTTTCCTCACAACGTAGAGGACAGGTCTCACTGTATCAATCACATCTACACAAGTATTTGTTCAGTATATACTGTAAGTACATCTCCTGAAAATGCTACAAGCATTTACTAAATGTCACTATATTTCTCACAGTCCCTCTGTGGTGGCAGTGGTATTGTCTGTAGAGCTCCTATACAATACAATGAGAATAGGAACATTCCTAAAATACAAACAAAAAAAAAAGTAAAACCAAAGAAAGGTAACTAAGGAGACACCAGAAAAATAAAGGATTGTGTTCAGAAAATTAATACATTATATTTTAAGATTTGTATATCTTATCACTTAGAAAAAGCAGACAGAAACTGTGAGCAAAATTCACCACATCAATGAATCTGAAATGAATTCTCCCTAGCTTTCACAACTGCATCACACCATAAAGAGCCGTCAAATAAAAAAATTAAATATATGTAAGCAAAGGAACTTACCCACCCCTATGTGAATCTATCTTTAATGATCCACTGAAACGCATAAAACAAATTACATCAATCCTCCTCTGTATACAACTCGTTTAAACACATATATATTGTAAAAGTCAAAAGAAAACAGGAAAATGACACTAGCAATGTACTGTAAATTTTATAATATATTGAGGACAAGTTTATAAAACAGCAAGACATGCAGATCTAAAATAAACATACTTCAAGCTGCTGTTGAGACTGTACTGGACTTCAGAAAGGGGATGCTAATTATGTTTAAGAGACTCTTACATAACTTGGGGACATAAAAAATAAATAATATATTCCTGCAGTATGCTTAAAGGTCCTGATTCAGTGACATTTCAGTTTAAATATAATGTAAAAGGTCTGGTTTCCCTGCAGTTTCTTTTTCTTTATTACTTTTGCTGTTTTGGGAGAAGCTCTCTGTTCCACATGGAGAAGATGACTCCTTGGGGAAATGTTCTGCACAACAAAAGAACTATTCCAATAATACTTTCCTCTTCTGCATCAACTTAACCGATGCATGAAAACAATAAGATTAATATGTTTGTTTATAAAGCTTTTTAATCCTTCTTGACTGCAGAAGATGCTGAATCCTTGCAGCAATGAGTGCAAAGTACACTTTATAACCTTAGCATTTAATCTGCAACATATATAATGTTAAAACTCACATTCATATGCAAATTAAAATGACCACTTCACAGAATCACAGAATCGCAGAACAACCAGGTTGGAAGGGACCCATCGGATCCTCTAGTCCAACCATTCCCATCTAACACTAAACCAAGTCCCTCAAGACTTCATCCACCCATGCCTTAAACACCTCCAGAGAAGGTGACTCAACCACCTCCCTGGGCAGCCTATTCCAATGCCCAATGACCCTCTGTGTGAAAAACCTCCTCCTAATCTCCAACCTAAATCTCCCCTGAAAGTAAGAAAGAAAACTTAAAAAATAGGAGAAGCCATCCTTGTGCAGGGAATCTGTAACTTCATCAGAATTTCTGGACATTTTCTCACAGATTGTCGAAAGTCCCATTCTAAACATGAGTTTACAAGCAGAAGCAAAACCAGTTTGGAGATTGCTTCTGAAGTCTGAGAAGGGTTTTTTGTCTGTTTTCACACAATTTTATTTCAGCTGGGAGAGATGCACTTACAGCATTCTCTAAACTGCATGATAAATTTAATAAAAATATCCTTAAATTTCATGGCTGCATGGGGTGTTACTTATAAATCATACCAAAATGACAACTCGATCTTTTTATGAAATTTAATTAAGCAATCACTTTCATAGGTATTACAGCTGCTGCAAACAACATCATTTTTACTAGTGCTCAAGCAGGTAGCTGTTAGACTGTGCAAACTTTTTCTTAGCTTTGTAGTAAGGTAAGCAGAGTAACTAAACCACACAATAAATTTTAACTGAATTTGATTTGTCCTTCTGCCATGAACCTTTTTTTGCTCATTATTTTTCCAAGCTATATGGGTGAGCTGTTTGGAACACCTAAACACCTTGAACAGCAGGTGATCAAAGGAGCTAACCAGAGGAGACTATTTTATTCTCACATTTGCAAAGCAGGTAAAAAGCATGAGGTCTTACCACATCTCTTTCTTTGAAGGTGTTGAAACACTGATGCTAGCATGGTTTCCTTCTTGCTTCACTCTACACTGAAGGCTGGAGTTCACTGTGATGGTCCAATGCCGTTTCCTCTTCCATTACTGCTTAGTTTAGCTTCTAACTAGTCCTTTATGCTGCCAAGCTGTCCACATTTTGTACTGAGAATGGTACTTTCAGTGCATTTTTGTTGAAGTTGATCAAGATTTAATTTTTAGGCAATCATTTCAGAAATACATTTACAGACGTTTCAGTAACTGAAGAATCCCCACTTCTTCTAATTAGTTTTCATGTGTTATGATTTACTGAGATCTGGAAAGATATATTTCTTACCACTGTTTTCCTCTCCAAAAAAAAAAAAAACTCTTAGTTGACTTGACATTTGGGGTGTCAAGACAAGGATTAAAGTCATAGATATTTTAGCCCAGGAAAAAAAATTCCTCAATTGTTTAAACCATTCATAACAGCACTTCCAAAAGACTGTGCCTCCCTTGAAAATTCAGAGTGCTTTCATTAAATTCCCTTGGACGAGATTTAGATTGGTCTCCTTGAACTGACTACTGTTGTCTGTTTTAAGAGTTGCCCTTCATTTTCTTATTTTTACAAATGCTTCTATGTGGAAAAATGTTTATTTCAAGCAAAACTGAATATTTTCTTCAGTTAAAATTTCTCAACAATTTAAATATGTTTAATCAAAAAGTATTTTATTTCTTTAACCAGCTGGAAAATTAAGCAGGATTCAAGCAGGATTAGTAGTTCAACTGAAGGAGATTGAGTAGCACCCACTTGCCAATGTATGAATTAAACACTTAAATTGTTGCTAATACACAGGTACTTTTTCTTAAAATAAAACTCAGCTTCCTTGATTTCATAATTTAAAAATATTCTCTTGCCTCTTTTGTCACATTTTTTTTTCTGATAGTACAACTAATTAAAATAATAAATAAGGAAAAACTGAATAACATCTAGCTGGTGTATTCATCGTTATATCTTGGTGTTTCTGGTACAGTTAGTGTTATAGTGCAGATTTGAGATTAATCCACAGCAATGTAATAACAGAACTACATTGTCTGTTACTAAGCCTGTGTAAAGCAAAGCTGGTCTGTCAGGATGCCAATTTGACAATTTAAAATGGAAAGAAAATCCCAAACTAATGTTAGTACATGGAAAAAATACTTCTTCCAACTCCATAGTAGACCAATAGCATCACTGAAGAAGGAGTATGGTTGTTTTTGTCACCTACATGAAGTAGCTTCACTGCTTTGCCTTTAATTTCCCATTTGATTGGCTCATGATGAGCTGGCAGGGGTTGATGATCATTCAGACCAGTAGAGTCTGGTTGTTTCTGAGTGTCAACGTATCTCTGAGCTGCTCCCAAGGAGAAGAAACTAAGGGCCATCACATTCCTAGATCTATGATTAAAGTCACTTAGAATAATCCCAGTTGTCTCTAGAACAGAGATTAACTGTTCTTCATATGTTCATAAATTAGTATATATCCTACGTCTATTTCATTTACAATTCAGCCTAACAGAAACCAGCCACAGACAAGAGCTCACAATCCAAATAAACAGTCAGGGTTCTTCACAGAGGTTAAAATTCAAGTCCAGATTATATATGTTGATTTGCAATAGCTAGGACTGTTGATTTACTGACTCAAGCTTATCGTTATAGAGACAGTGTCATCCATGTGACATATGTGCAGGAAAGGAGCTTTAATACCTAGTGGAAAGCTGTAACAATCATAACCAAGGACATCTTACTTACTCTAGAATCATTTCCAGTTGGTAACAGAACCAAGGACGAATAATGAAGTCCTAAATCCTTCAACAAAGGCAAATTTGACAAATGACCCAGAGCAACTGCTATTAAAAATCAATGAACTGTTTAACTCATAATAGGTCTGATTGCCCTGGTGTAGGCTCTTAACTCTACCACCTTCAAAGTTACACACATACAAAATACAGTTGCTAGTCTCTAACCATGTATTTATCAGTTACGCACTAGCATAAGCATATGCCATCGGAACTTTGTTACTCAGCTCATCTGGAAATACGTCTTGTTTAATAAAGAAAAGTTCCATCTGTACATATATAACAGTACATATAGGAACTTTCTATAGACTGTAGTATCAAATTCTGGAGTATTGCCTGTTTCTGTCACTATACGCCTCTGAGGCAGGAAGACAGTTTAGTCTCCCTTTTTACTTGAATAGTTCCATTTTATATAAATAGAAATGTATTTCCATCATTATCTTGATTGGCTTTACATGGTTATGATTCAGCCAACTACTTTGAAATACCTGTAAGATGTATTTTAAGTTATGTCAGTGTTCTTCCTGCTCTATTTGGCTTTTGATGTAAACCCCAATTTTCTGCCTGGAACTAACTGCTTGCAAACTGGAGCTAGAATATTACTTACGGCAGGAAGCAGGGGACATTTAGGAAATTATCCTTGAGGCATAGACTAAAATCTGAGCTAGCAGGACAAAACAGATGTCTAGAAATATAACATTCAGAAAGAGGTATAGGTACATCAATTGTGCAGATCAGGATCCTTCTTCCATGTAGGTGGCTTTTGGTCCAAATATAGGTTTCATAAATAAGAAAAAGTGACAGCTCAAAAGTATATCACAGAGAAGGGATCTGTTTGGATTCAGTTTTTTGTAAATTCTTAATTTAGGTCTTCAGGGTGAAAAGATCGTAACTTGTATTATTTTGACTAACATGGGTTCTTGCCTTTTGCTTCCAAGCAAACTTATCTTTGAAATCTGTTTCCCTTAAACAACATTGGTAGAACTAGCGCTGTGCCCATTTTTATGAAACAGTTGTATTTATATGAAAGACCCTATATCCTGTCCATGTGTGACACAGACATGTCCTGTGTGCTACAGCCACTAGTATTTGCACATGTCTGCCAGGGCAACTAAACATTTCCATAGTGGTCTCTTAGATTGGACCTGCTAGGCAGAAAAAGGCTTACTTTTAAAATTTGATCAAATTCAGGAGACTGTTGGGTGTTGGTAAGGTCAGCCACAAAAACACTCTGACTTTGGAAAGAATAAATTATTCCAGTATTTTGCTGCAGAAACCTCAGTTCGTTTCAGTGTTACTTGAAAGTCTGTGGATTATTCTCTTAGAATAATTCCAGCATAATTTTATAGACCTAGCCTATGTGATTTTACTCAAATTCATGTTGGGGTTTACTCCATCGATTAATATTTACAGAGTTTAAAACTAATATTATAAATGCTTTCATTGTACCCGTTTAAAGATAAAAGATTTGATTGCACATTTACAAGTTCACAGTTGAGCCTAAAAGCATAAACTGGAAGAGGTGTTGCAGAAAGATTAAACAGGTATGACATTTTAGTTCTTTCACAATGCAGTCTTGCAAAGAACACATGTATTCATTTTTATTTTGCAACTACTTCATCTGTATAAAAAAACTGCTTCTAACAAGCTGGGTTTTGTTACAAAAATAAATGTTGAGAGCAGAAAGAGAGCATCAAGGGCTCATTTCCCATTGTGTACAACTCTTCTTCAATGACAAAACACAAGAGCAGTCATGGAATCCTGCCAAGTCAAGGAAGTACTGTCAGATAACACCACTGCAGCCACACTTTGAGGAACCATGGCACCACTGCACCACTCATAGCTCACACTAGCTAGCAGAGAAGTGGGTAGCTTATCTCACACCTTGTGGAAAGGGAACACAAGATCTCTCACCATTCTTCATTTGCCATAAACCTCTGCTTACATCTGTGCTGACCTGTGGGTTCTGCACAAACATGTAAGGTTTCCATCTGTGCACATAGATGGGAATGGAGAGTGATCATACAGAAGGAGAAACTGATAAGTCATTATGACCATATGTGATTTTAGCTGTGCAGTAAAGACTGGCAGCTACAGTAGGAGGCAAATACAGGAACTATAATGTGCAGTTCTGGAAGATGTTTCTTTATGGATGAACTTCGTCAAGAGTCTGCAGCATCTTGTAATATGATCAAAGAATTTCAGCTGACATCTGAAGGCAGCACTGTATATCATACATTATCAAGATTACATTCTTAGTGTTCTCTTCGTCACAAAGCCGCCTCTAAGAAGTTACATAAGTTTGAAAGCAAACACTTCTCAATGTAGTCTGCTTATAACTTCTGCATTTGTACCTCCACAGAGCAGTTTAAGCCCTTATACCACCCCAAGAATTATTTAAGACTATTTGAAAGTTTACATAATTTGAAAAATCTTAGGTGTTTTAGGTTATTATGGCTTCAGAGGATTTGATGTGCCTTAAAGTCATACATTATTATAGAATCATAGAACAACCAGGTCGGAAGGGACCCATCGGATCTTCTAGTCCAACCATTCCTATCAAACACTAAACCAAGTCCCTCAAGACCTCATCCACCCATGCCTTAAACACCTCCAGAAAAGGTGAATCAACCACCAACCTGGGCAACCTATTCCAATGCCCAATGACCCTTTCTGTGAAAAACTTCCTCCTAATCTCCAGCCTAAATCTCCCCTGGCGGAGCTTGAGGCCATTCTCTCTTGTCCTGTCCCCTGGCACTTGGGAGAAGAGGCCAGCTCCCTCCTCTCTACAACCTCTCTTCAGGTACTTGTAGAGAGTAATGAGGTCTCCTCTCAGCCTCCTCTTCTCCAGGCTAAACAACCCCAGCTCTCTCAGCCGTTCCTCATAAGGCCTGTTCTCCAGTCCCTTCATCAGCTTTGTTGCTTTTCTCTGAACTCACTCCAGAGCCTCAACATCTTTCTTGTGGTGAGGGGCCCACCACTTATGCTATCATAGGAGAGTTTAAGTGCTTAGCCTATCTTAAATGTTTAAGGTGGTCTTAAAGTTCATACTACACTATCTAGGATAATTTGAACCATCAACTCATGACATGTGTGTTTAAGAATAATTTATAAATTATCTAAAAATGTTCCAAGTTGATCATTACTTAATAACTAGATAAAACCTCAAGGCAATTACAAAAAGTATTTTACATTTTCATTATTAAAATGTTAGTTCAAGTCAATATAACTGCATCACCATTGCTGATTACTACTGTTTTCTAAACTACAACACAGGTTTTAATTTCCAAACACAGCAAGATTTCTGGATTACAGGTCTCAGCTGCTAGTGGACTTATCTTAAGTTTTCAGCATTGATTATAAAAGTCACCAAAGAAAACACAGTAGCTACTTTTATATATAGTAAAATGATGCAGTCTGTCAAAAGTACTTATTTTTAAATATTTACACCTCTGATTGGAATAAAAATCTGTAATTATTAGCAAACTGATTATTTTTTTTTTAAAAAAAGAAAAGCAAACAATATACACTTCCAAAACCTTCCATGTCCACTCTTCCAGTATAACTCTCTAACAATATTTTTCTGTGTCACAGATGCAAAAATTGATATAATTAATGCTTTTGACTCCATGACACCTCTGGATATTCAACTGTATTGCACTGCTTTCTGCTACAGATGTGCAGGGAACACCATAAAAATCTGAGCTATTTCCTACCCAGCTTCTAGTGGACGAGGAACAGCATCAAATAAAAGCATACAATTTTGAAACTGTTTATCAGCCTTATTGATCTCATCATGATAGGACACAAAAATTAACTTAGTGGAGAGAACATATTTTTCTTTCATCTGTGCTCGTGCCTCGGTTGGTGGAAATGGCAAATGCTAAAACAATACAGCAAGCTTGCAGCATTCCAGCAGTTGGTTCTAAATTTGAAGAGTTTTTCAGTCCCATATCTTACTTATCTACTTGCAAAGTAGCTAAATTAGGCATATTGCTTTACCTTTATATGCACATTTTTTTTGTGTGTTATCATCTGAATAAAAATATGAATACAATCCTGATACAAAAAAGTGTCCTCAGAGCTAGAGTGCAGAGTACTAAGCCGCACTGGGAAGAAGAGGTTCACTGAATCTCCATTGCAAAAAGGAACCTGATACTGGTTCTATACATCTTTCAGTCACTGATCTCTTCTCACCATCTCCTTTCAACTTTCAGATTCCTATAACAGTATTTCTGGATACAGAAATCAAGTAAAATTATCTTATTATGCTTTATTTTTCATTTATAAAAGAGAAATAAATTTACTTTAGCAAAGAACATAATACTTACTATTCTCATGGCATCATCTGTGGAAATCTTTGTCAGCCAATATCCAAATCTTACTAGTAAAAGTGCATGTATACACACAAATATCTGATCAGATTAAAAATTTTGTCCCTGTTAGAATTATATGCAATGTATTATGAGCAGGCATAATTGATATTGATATGAGAGATGAAATATCAGTGTAATAATCCACAATTAGTTGTGTAGATCTGTTCATTCTCCTTTACAAGTTCAGCTCTATGAATAGATTCAGCAAGTTAAAACTTAAAAGTCATTCAGAGGGGATTCAGGCATTATTCTTTAATTATTATTTAAACTGAATTCTATAGTGAGAGAAAAATGCAATGCTGAACTAATCAGTCTCTTAATCTGGTATCATAGGGAGATTTCATTTGTGAGTTTCCCAAAGAGGATGACATAGCTGTCATGAGTTCATGATTCCCACAATGCATTTCTTTTTCTCTTCATTAATCTGTCACTAATTCAATCTGTGAAAACAGTGTCTTAATCATATCTTACATTTCTCGCTGTTCCTGTGGAACAAATTACAACATTTTTCATTTCAGCAAAACTCTACTACTATTTCTGCTGTTGATTACAACTTTGTAAGTTAGATGTCTGAGTACTTCCATCCCCCCACATCCCCTAACTTAAAGCCATTGTTTAAAAACATAGAAAAGAATTGTGCAGAAAACAATAAGGATATACTTATCATTTTTTATAGAAACCTAACAAAAATATAGATCTCTAGCTTGTTGCAGAACTATTATTGTTAAAGCAAAACTGAAGACACTTCTGAGACTGGATTGCTCAAAAGATCAATAATATTAGACAGTTTAGCACAAAGAAATTTTTTCAAATTCATTGGTAGTTGTCAAAATTATTACCATCTAATGACTGCTTCCCATTTGAAATAAAATAGATTTGGTAACTTTAGGGTTTTTTTCAGGATACCCTAACATACTCCATAAAATATAACTGCAGTTTACATGAGATGATGTAAGGATCAAATCTCAAATAGAATCATAGAACAAAGAAGTCGGAAGAGACCCACCAGATCATCAAGTGCAACCATTCCTATCAAACACTAAACCATGCCCCTCAGCACCTCGTCCACCCATGCCTTAAACACCTCCAGGAAAGGTTACTCAACCACCTCCCTAGGCAGTCTGTTCCAGTGTCCAATGGCACATTCCGTGAATTTTTTTGCCTAATGTCCAGTCTAAACCTCCCCTGGCAGAGCTTGAGGCCATTCCCTCTTGTCCTGTCCCCTGGGACTTGGGAGAAGAGGCCAGATCCCTCCTCTCTACAACCTCCCTTCAGGTACTTGTAGAGAGTAATGAGGTCTCCTCTCAACCTCCTCTTCTCCAGGCTAAACAACCCCAGCTCTCTCAGCCGTTCCTCATAAGGTCTGTTCTCCAGTCCCTTCATCAGCTTTGTTGCTCTTCTCTGAACTCACTCCAGAGCCTCAACATCTTTCTTGTGGTGAGGGGCCCAGAACTGAACACAGAATTCAAGGAGAGGTGTCACCAGTGCTGAGTACAGAGGGAGAATAACCTCCCTAGACCTGCTGGTCACATTAATTTCTCATTCCTTAAAGTATGAAAATCAGGGATGTATTGCCTATCAGAAGCTTTAAGAACAACTCACTAAACTGAGGCTTTTAGTGGTGAATGTAGTTTTTTATTGTCCAGAATCGCTACTTTAAAACTGGAATGCTACCTAAAATGTGATAATTTATCACAGAGTGATAATTTTTATTTCATATATAAAGTAATTATAGTGACATTTTAAATATAACCACCAGAGACTCACTGTGACTTGATTCCATTCATGTTGGGAATTGTTTCTTCAAGTACCCTGGCAGGGTGGAGCTGGGAAAGTCAAAAAGACTGGTAATGACTTTATTGAGTTATGTTAATGAAGAAACTTGAAGCTGGAGGGCAGGAGTTTGCAGCCTAGCAACAAAGTTATGTGGGTTGGGTGGTAGTCAAGGAAGACTTGTTACTAGGGCAGAAGTGACCAATCAATGTTTACCTCATGTTTGACCTGCTTGGTCTATATAATAAGCAAGTTAAACCATAATAAAGTCCTTCATCTGAAATCATATTGATTTGTCGTGAGGTTCATCTTCAGTAAAATAAGAGCTGATCAGTAGGCTGAAACTGCTGGTGCTTGGTGCCCCACAACTACATTCTTTGCAGCATTTCTTCAAGACCCTTTTAGTCTGGTCTCCTGTAAAACACACCCTATGAATGTAGCAATGCTGGGGTGGGGGAGGCAAATGAAACCAAACCAAAAAAGCACAATAATCAAAGCCTCAAATTCTAGCTAAAAATTGAAATTTATCTGGTACACACCTGGAGCAAGTTTGTGGTTTCATTTTTTTTTTTACAAAAACAGAAAGCTACTTCACACCACACCAAAATTCTGTGAATTGAAGTAGCTCTCAGTAACTGGAAATGATCAAGTGATTTACTTCAAACTACATTACTACTCCAAATCAAAATGGTAACTGTGAGGGAATTAACAATAATTTTATTCATGTTCCCAAAATGGATATATATAGATGTAAGCAGTGCAACAAATTGAGTTAGAAAAATGGGAAAACCAAAATTAAAGTGGCTTCATGCATTCTGAAGCTCTTTGTGCAAAAGTTCTTTTAACTTCTGCTTTAAGTAGTCAGTTATCACAAGAGAAATTCTGTGTATCTGTTCACTATTAGTTTTATCCCAAAACACTTTCTCACACAATACTCAACCTATCAATAATGTAATACTTTCACTTTAAACTGATGTAATACTTTCCTTCTGAAAAGAACATAGATTTTCTGAAGAACTGGGGGTTTTGTTATTACTCTAAAATCTCTCACTGTAACCATGCCTGTAGGGTAAATGTCTACTTTCCTGTGCTGTTTGGGTTTTGTTTGGGTTTGGTTTTTTTTATTTTCAGTGTGGAAACCTACAGAGGAAGTTGTACCTTCAACTTAGTTTTAAAAAGTCATACACAAACAAAATTTTACTTTTATTTGGCATTTCAACCAGCTGAAAATGAAGCCCTGGAGCTGTGAGTCAGTGTTTGTAAGTCATATTTTCCATAAAAGTGTTGTTCTGGAAAACGATTACACAAACAAAAAGCATTCTCATTCAAGATAATTTCTGAACTTGATATGATTTCAATCCTGGATTTTTTAATCTAATTTAGATACTGGGTTTATGGATTTTCATTTCATAACTAAAATTCCACAAGACAATACTGGCAAAGTCCTTTATACACTGTGTGTCATCATCCATAGATATACTTCAATAAACATAATTTCATTTCTGTCACAAAAATTTCGTAGTAATTTTTTTCTGACTTCTAAATTTAAAAAGGCAGCTCTGATAGATCATATTTTGCACTACTGTTTCCTTTTCTATTTATACAAGGTATAAGTAAGTACATATCTCTCACTCTTCTCAACACATTTGTAGTTGGCGGTTGAATTTTTATTAAAAAATAGAAATATTGTTATACAAATTATAAGCACATAACAAATCTCCATGTATCCATTCATAACCCTACTGTCACAGCCTCAGCATGCAAGTAGAGATGCTACAAGGAGAGTTCACTGTAAACAGCTGAAAAAGAAAAGGATAAACAAGGCTTCTCAAGGCAAAAATTCATTAGCAGCCATAGATTACTGATTGTAGCATCAGCAGAAGGCCATTACAGAATTTCACCTCTTGCCACCTCTGGAGCTGCAGCACTTATTGAAATCTTAACATAAAACACATCAGTGTTCTAATAAATAAGATTATTGCTTTGCATTCTCTCCTACTCTGCCTCTTTTCAAAGAACTATCAACCAATGCTGAATCAGAACAGTGCAAAGCTTGGGATGCCTTCATTTCCAGATGTCCAGACCTCTAGCAGAGGCTTCTATCTTACTGTTCCCTTCACTAGGTCGCATACACTGGGTTTTGTGTATCATAGCTGCATGGCAGTCCTCCAACATGTACTGACTCCTTGCTCCAAACTTGCGTAAACACGGAAGTGCACTGGACTAACAAGTCATTAATAGGTAGGAAGAGGATGAAAATACATGATGATACTAGACAAATTCACCTCTCTTTTCTCTAAAAAACTGCATTAAAAATATGATCTAAAGCTACAACAAGCAGAGGATCCACAACAGTGTAAATAATTCTGTATATTTTCTGTTATATTCAGTAGATTGTGGTTTTGTACTGTTATTCGCAATATTAGCAGGGAGAGTAATTATGCCATGGATTTTATGTACATAATCTAGCTATACTGGCTTGTTGCTTGTTCTTTGTTGTAACTAGCAGTGCAGACATCTTCATTCATGTGTGCAAGAAAAACTTACAAACTGAGCCCAAGAGTAGAAATAGTAAACTGTTACTTGCTTCTCTAAATTTTATACAATAAGGAGGACTTTTTTCATGTTCTTTGCAACTTAAGAGTTGTTAATCCAATATTAAAATAGTTCTTGTTTAATGAAAGAGTTCCTTGTTCATTTCTTCTTCTTCAATATACCATTGTAAAATTGTGTTTCAATGCAGGTTTGACAGACCTCTTTGAATTCTACTTTATGTAGTATTCCAATTAAAATCTACTAAATAATAGGGAAGATTAATTTATTGGCCTTCAGATGACAAAAGAAATAATGTTTAAAACAAGGTCTAGGCAGTTCTCTTCTTCAAAAAGTGAAATATGCTGTATGAACACTACCAGACACTGGAAATAAATTGTCTTCATTTTTTCTGGTTTTATGATTATTCACAAAATTTCATAAAGTAATCCAATATAAAAGAAGTAATAAGAAAATGAGACTCATTAACCTGAATTACTTGTGTTATACACAACTGTAGCATTGTTGAATTAATTTTTTTTATGCTCTGGTGAACATCTACAAGTAGCCAGTTCCTGTGGAAAGCCTGAGTAAAAAAATGCCTTAAGAATTAAAGCCAAATATATAGTACACTGTGTTGGTAGGACTGTATTTCACAGACCAATTCTCTGTACACAGAACTGTAAAGATAAAAGGTAGTTTCCATCTATTTTCTATTGTAATTATGCTATCAGATATTTTTAGACAACATAGCCTCGCTAAGAGCCCAAAATGCAGTGGATAATAGGCAGCAAATTAATTAGTTATCTGGTTTTTCAATCACAAGGGAAGCCCTGTTCTTCATGCTGTCTTTTCTGGCATGTTAACCTTGTGTTTGTAGTATCACTTTGGTCCATGTTTCTGCAAATATCAGGACAGGAACATCGGATGACAATTTGGTAGGTCATGTTGATATCTCCCTTCTTCTGTTACAAAACAAGTCATTCCTTAAGAGGCAGGTTTAGGGGCAGAGATCATAAGGATAACCTTGTGAATTTCTCAGCAGTGAATATATGAAAAATTCAAGCTCTGCTCTCTCAAAAATACTGTCCTATGAATCAGTTGCAGTTGTATTTGCTCTTAAATAGAATTCATATATGCAGACACCACAACCAAATATAAGTGTTTTAAATCTTTCTTTAGCTTGTTAATTGACAGTGCCTTATCTTTCATTGAATAGTATTTACTAAAGCTCATATTCATTGTTTTAATAAAAGTGACATAAAAAATTATGCTAACATCTTTGTGAGTCCACCTTTTTCAAAACTATTCCAACTTTCAAGCAAGTTTCTCATAATTAGTCAGTATTTTATGAGAAAAATAAATTCCTTCAGAAGGGAGAAAATGGAAAGGACAGCTAACCATGTCCCTTTTTTTGTCTTAACAATGTTTGGGGATGGGAGGATATTTTTGGTAGGGATTTTTTTGCAGAGGATTTAGGCACTCTTCTGTTGTTATATACAATTACCTGAAATCCTTGCTTCTGATTACCTTAAAGAAATATAATAGTGTCACAACCAAAAGATGACTTCAAACTGGAAAGAACTTTAGGGAATAACACTGTCTTTAATTGCAGGATGCCTGTTAATGAAAAATCTAAATTAAGTAATCATAAGCTCTTTGAACTTTTCCAAATATGTAGCATTTTCACCATGTTCCCACAAAAAAAAATTGGACTTCAACAGAATAAATTAATTATTTTTTCATTATTATTTTTCAAAGAGTAATATCCCAAGTAAAGAAACTTTAAATAACAGTAGACAGTCTTTAATGGAACATGATTAGAGCTTTTCACGTGCACTAGATTTTTTCTTGGGGAAGATACATTGCAGTACTTCAACATTTATTTCCATTTAATGGAAAACTAGTCTTCAGATACACTGGCATGCACACTACTTAATGCATTTTCTTTTATCAGAGCACTGAATTTATATACATACATCAACAACACACTAAAAATCATCAGATAAAATATTTCACTGCATTTTAACTCAATAGTTTTCACTTCTGTCCATAAAAAGACAAACAAATATACCTATATTCAGATGTAAGACCCATTGCATAGTTACATCCAAGAATGAATGCCCAGGTTTTTTTACCTGTACTTTCACCTTCTGATCTCAACTATGCCCTTTTGCTTCTTTCTTGAACACGGTTTTATGCACATTTTAATTACAAATCTTGCAAGTGGATGTGGAATGATTTGTAAGTTAGTGATTTTTGAAGACAAGGATTAAGTTTCTATCAGGAATTTGGCATTAAAATGTTAGTTCCAGAAGGATTTATCATGATCCTCAGGTCCTGAACATCAAATACCATTCAAAGACTTCTTATTTAATTGAGTACAAAGACCTAAATTGTCAGTCTCAACTAAAATCAAGGAAAAACATTTCTGGACAAATAATAATCATTTCAATAGATCCCAGGAAACCATGGGGATATGAAGAAGCAGGGAACAATTTCATAGGGAAACATTTTCATTTTTGTGGCAGATGGGTAAAAGAGTTTAGGAGTTACATCACTGAAAGTGCAGGATCAATCTGAATTGGGATATCTCTGTAGTAGCAAGGAAATATAAAATGCTGCTTATGGTCTCTCTTACACAGATATACTGAGTCCACTTTTCTGTAATGTTCTTCCTCTTCAATAAGCAAGCAGTAATAATATTTTATGCAACAGATATCTGAGATGCATTACTCGTCTAGGTTAATCAGCTGCTCAAGACAACATACTGCAGAGAATGTTATCTAGAATCGGATTTTTCCTCCCTCTTCCCTATCCTAATTTTAGAAGCCACAACAAAAATATGACCACAAAAAAACATCAGCTAGAATTTGCTATAATTTTCTCTGTTTTCTGCACTAAATTAAAGGCACAGAATTGAAATAAATACTGCCTCATCTCTATTGTGCACAGGTCATATATAGAAAATATTCTAAGCTTGTTTTCCCTGTGTAAGACACACTTAACAGGTTGGTCAAGGTGACTGGAATCATTTCCCAAAGCCCTTGATTTTTTCTGTTGTTTTCAATATGAATATTCCCTTGAGTGTGCCCATAGTGCAGAGATACAGGATCAGATCAGAAATGACACTGCTAAATCCAAGAGAGTAGATGTACATACCTAAAAAAAAAAAAAATGCACCATGCATGAATAGTGCTAGATTAGGCCTTGAAGACAGTTTAGATTCAATGTGACAGCAAGGCACTTGGAGGTCCCTCTCCCAGTTCTGGCAAGCATTATAATTTCTGTTGCTTTTCTCCTGTGCAATCAACTCAGTCAGTATTAGGCCACCCATTACACTGAAGAACATGATACAATGTGCTATTAGCACTGATAAATACTGTATAACCCTTCTGAATCAAAATTAGTGCTGTTGTTTTGACAATAAAGCTGTTTTTAGAAGCTGAGATGTCAGAAATCGGAAGCAATCTATTCTGTGACTTCGTTGTCTTCTGACTTTTCACTATTATGTCTTCGAAGGCTTAAAAAGAATGCATGTAGTTGGATGGCCTCATGCTCTATAATGTCTAGGCTAATCAAAGTGCATTCATGCTAATGTTAACCTTATCAAATTACGAGGTAAATAATCTTCCTTCTACTCTTGCCATTATGAAAGCTAACTTTACAGAGAGTATATGACAAGTGGACAATTTATACATGCGGCAGAAAGATAGTAAGACCATGATCTCTAAGCTGTCTATCACATTAATGAGGTGAATGAACAGTTCTGCCTCTGCTCAGCTAAATCAGCAATTTCATTTCTTATGTAATATTTATACCTCTGTAGCTCCAGTTCCTTTGGACTACAGTCCAACTGCAAATGACATAGGACAGCAACAATAAACTTCTAATGAGAACAATAACTCACTCCAAGAAGGAAAGATTTACCCCATACATCAGCTTAATACACTTTTATCTTTTATTTTAAAGGGAAAAAAGAGGTTCAAGAAGAAAGAAAGTGGAATCACAACATCAACATGAATGTTTGCCACCAAAAAAATTAACAGTTCTTTACATATGACTGTCTGTTACACGCATTCATTTTTACAAGGTCTCTGCTAGGGGAGGAAAAATAAATTGATGTTATTATTAGTTATGATTTTGTTTCTAGTGTGCCTTCTGGTGAGTTCAGTCTTTTTCAAGTGCACACAAAACTAATTAAAAATTATTCTTAAACCTGATTTGTAAGCTACTATGATTTTATTTTCAGGTGTACAATTTAAGAAAATCTAAATGATCCCCTTTCTGCATAGTAAACATTTATAAAGAACTGATTTTCTTCTCCCTTCAAGACACATTAAAATGTGTTCCCCATAATGCAACGCACTCAGAATCACTGGTGAATTTTAAAAACCCATTTCATTACACCAGAGAAGTGATATACGAAGAAATGAAAGTTATGTGACATAAAAGTTGAAAAACAAAACCAAATAAGTTAGACAAATGGAAACCACTGTTGTTGTACTAATACCAAACTAATACTCAAACAAAGTCTGAGTCATATATTTTAAAAGAAGTGCTCCTTGGTTTATTCCTAAAAAGGCTGAAGGAGAAAATAAGCTACAGGCAGATTAATTATAAAAATAAAATAGCCCAGGGCTGCTTCTATGTAAAGTTCATTACTAACTTTAGAAGGTTTCATCATGAATGTTAGAAAAAGTCACAAATAATGCGGACTTTGAATATATGCCTTTTTCTGGAGCAATTATGTGTTTATAAAGCCTAATGTAAGCAATGAAGATAATCTGGTTCTTAATGAAGAGTAGGAATGCAAGAGAAGAACAAACTAAAAGACTGAGAGGCCATCAGTAAACCTTCTACCTTTCAGCAACACTTTGCTCTTTTTACCAGAAATCAAGTGATCTGCTAAGTAACTGGTATTTTCCCCCATATCAGACAAAAGTCTGATAAATTATGTTTTCTTCTTGTCCTAAAAAAAAAAAAAAAAAAAACCACAAAAACTCCCATGCAGTTTCCCCAGGTTCAGGTTGACTTACATGATTCTCCATCTTTAGTTCTTCGTTAAGATACTGAAGTTCAGGCAAGTGCAAAAGTCTAGCAAAAGTCTTGACTGTAGGAGTCAGAAATTTCTAGTCATGTATATTTTATTGTCACTTTAATTTGGAATGCAGTGGCTTTTATTTGGGAAATGCTATCCCTTTCACTTCTTTGGCTTAAGGCAATACTTGCAATTCTTGTTTTATATACAGTACTAAACGTCTGTTACTATGCTCTCCCTTTCGTAAGATGATTTCACATTTCATTTCTATCATAATCATCTCTTCTGCTGAGGAGATTAGTACCTCTTGGGGTCTTGCTTGGCAAAGTATTTTTCAATCTTTCCCTCATTTACTTTTACCTACACCTAGACATAAGGACATCCAGCATGCTAGAGTCAGAGGTGCCTCCTCTCCTCCTTTCTCGTACTTACAAAGAAACAAACACAGAGCTGCAACATTGTGTACACACTTTGGTGGTAAAAATATGAATCAGAGGCCAGCGACATAGCGTCCTAGATAACATGTTTTTTAAGGAAGCTATGAGTCTCTAGCCCTTAAGCCATTAGATACTGAGGGTGTCATACAGATGGCATATTCAGTCCCTGAGGAGTGATATTGCTGTCAGAAGCAGTGTGCCAGATGTACAACTAAGGAACACCAGCTCTCATTGCTGGAATAAAAATTCTAGAGGCAGAAAGAAGTGAGAATACACACAAATGGATCAAAGTTAATGGTTATTGTGACAATCCTTCCATAATTATGGTAAACAAATTTAAAGAAAATTAGTCTCTGCCATCTAAAATCATAAATATAAATTCATCAGTTGCATGGAAGCCTGCATCTTCAGCCAAAAGGGGCTTACCAGTATTTTATTTGATCTCTGCCAGTCAATCTGCCCTTTTCTAGATCAAATGCTAGACTACATAATCCTAATGCTAGTATCTTTGGGAAATTTAACATATAAGTGACTTTCTGAAACTTCTGATAATATGTCTATAAATGTCATTTCAGTTCATTCTAAATAAGTGGAATTTATTTTCCCCCATTTTGAATAATGCATCGATTCTCCATCGGTATAATTTATAATGCTTGCTAATGAATTTGGTAGCAATCAGTATCTGAAAATCTTGTTACTCACCAGTCTAAGAAGTGTTTCATACAACTATGTCAATGAAGATTTTTCAACCTTGATAGATCTATCCATTTCCAACCATTGCTGACCTGCATTGACTACTCTAGAGCTTATTTATTCCCAATAAATCTTATTTATTATCTTCTTCCTCTTGGTTTTAGTTGCACTTGGAAAGGGCCACTATTACAATTTTAATTCACAGTCTCCTTCACCTGACATTTCCAAATAGATTAAATTCTGTTTCCAGGTAATACTGGTTTTGCTAGTCTTCTATGTTTTCTCCTTTCTCTTTATTTTCCTTCCTGACAAGTAACAATTTGTGGAAAATCTTAACTGAAAAAAATTGTTGATTTATTACTGATATTTAGAGTTTCTCTGACATGTATCTTTAGGGTGCCAATTGTCCAGTGGAGATTATTTTTTTCTGTAATATGAAGGCTATAAACTAATCAAATCAAGATGCACTGATCAAGTATCCACTGGAAAAGGATGAGATAGGCAAAATAAAACATATCTAAAGTAATGACATCAGGAGATAAAGGTATGGAAAATAATACATTGATATTAACACTCTATATAGTTTTGTACTTATTTTATTTCAGAAGCATTATTTCAGTATGTCTACACAACTTGATATAGCATCAGAATGCACTTAACTGCACTGGGAAAAACTAAACCTCACTATCAGACCTTATTAGCCCAATATTTTCATAGGGTAAAATGAGACTTTCTCGCACCTGTAAGACCTCATATGAAAGGCACCTCACAAATGAGTTAGTATTAGCTATAAATTTTTTAAAAAAAAAAAAAAGTCAAACTGACAGAATAGAACTATATCCCAGTTGCTCTCGTTGCTTGTATAGTATACGCTTGTATATATGCTTGTATATATATATATTGTATATATATGTGTATATATATATTGTGTATATATATATATGCTTGTATAGTATATAGTAATAAATTATTAACTTTAAAGACATACCACTGAAAAATGATTTTTAATTTATTAACAAGGTGTTCTTATCTGATCATAAACTGAGCAGGCTTTTAAAATATTTTTTTATTTTAAACTCCTGGGTTACGGCCCAGTTTTGATTTTTAAAAATATGAACTACTTCATCTCTTTTTTCTTCCTCCTTCCTTTTCCCCTTTTGCAATTGACTCCATATCCTGCAGCTTGAAGTAACAACCAGTTAGTCAATCAAGATAATAAAAATTCGCTACAAAATTATGAGGAGACATTTTAATACCAAAAGCAGCTTTTCTGAGTGATATATCTTGAATTTCCAGTGTAAAGAGAGAACTCTGTTGTCTTGTAAAATTTGACTTATTTGCTGTTTATGTTTGGACTGGAATCAGTACAATACTACACTTTCCTACGACAGTACCAGCAACTGGACTGAGATAGTATGCTAACAGGGTTGTTTTTTAAAAAAAAAAAAAAAAAAAAAAACAAACAAACAGATGCACTTAATTCTTGTGGAGCTTTTAAATTTCTTGTAAGGGAAATTGTTTGAGTAGGAGATTATTTCAAAGGAGGGAAGGTGTGGCCTATATATACTGAGATATATTTGACATTATGTCCTTCCTTCCTGTGTTTGATTTTGGTCTTACTGTCAATAGATGGTAGATCTGCAAGGGTTAATGAAGTTTAAACCATTCTATCATCACCATAGGCTTGAGATATGCAAGGTAAATAAGCCTGAAGCCTATTCCGAGTAGCATCAGACAGATCAAAGATCAAAGTCTTCAATATTCATTTATAATAAAGTACTCCTAATTAGATAATTTTTTTTTTTTTTTTTTTACCAATCACAACCCTATTCTACACTGGCAAAAAGCACGAAAAAATCTGTTTTCATAACTAATGAGGAATTTGTCAATTAATACATGCTTGGTAATTGTCAGAACAAGAGGTGATAGTTGTTTGCAGCAGTGAAAACTTGCCTCTAGGGCTTATCCATTGACAAGTCCAAGAAATATTTAAAGCATTAACACTATACTTAAAAAAAAATACCAAGCAAACAAATCATATTACACAATCTTCCGAATCTTCAAGGAGGGCAATGATGCACCTAAATACTTCATTTTTGAATTACGAATACTGTAGTGAACTTTAATATGAAATACTAGTCTGTTAAATACAACATCAGCTGACGTGGCTGATACCTGTCAGAGTGCCACAAATTCTTCAACCATCAACATGTAAGATAATGTAAACTACAAAAGCTAATCTTTTCAGAGGTGAGCAAACAGATAAAGGGCAAAGACACAGATTAAAGCTCTCAGAAGCAGAGACTATTTTGGTTGCCAAAAATGAAGGATCTTTTGAGATTCCGTTTATCTGTTACCTCGATACGGTACTGCTTGCAAAGTTGCATTATAGACTTCAGTAAGTCATATATATATATATATATATACAGAAATTAGGATTCATTGTGGAAATAATGTACATATTGAAGGAAAGTTTCTTTCACCTTTGCTTAGACAAAGCTCTCTTCTACATTAATAGGAAGGGACATAGAAATTTGTGTAAGGACTAAGGATACAGATTTTAAGTCCAGATGGCTAGTAAAATTTCGTTCAGTAGAACTCATGTTCAGAGGGAAAGCAATCAAGAAACAGGGTCTGATTAGAGGAGAAATCTTTGTCCAGTCACAAGAAAAAGTACACCTTTGGTAAAGCAAGCAGGCGGCTTACATACTGTATCAAAAAGTGGTTGAGCAAATGACAGACCTGTAAGCACAAACACTAGCTCAATGGAAAAAAATGCATCCAGGCTGTCATATACATCTCAGTTTCAGACAATAAAGTTAACATGGATTCTCCTACATTAGCTTCTTCTCTAGTCCGATTTAACTGGGAAACAAGTCATAGGATCATTAGATTGGAAAAGACGTTAGAGATCATCAACTCCTATGGTACTAAATCATGTCTACTACTAAATCATGTCCCCAAGCACCTCATCTACCTGCCTTATAAATGCCTCCAGGGATGGTGACTCAACTGCCTACTTGGGCAGTCTATTCTATAGTGCTTGATAACCCTTCACGTGAAGAAATTTTTTCTAATGGTCAATCTGAACTTCTTCTGACACAGTTTGATGCGATTCCCTTTTGTCCTATGATATATCACTCCAGAGAAGAGACAAATACCCAACTGTCTGCAACCTCCTTTTTTAGCAGTTGTAGAGAGCAACAAAGTCTCCCCTCAACCTCCTTTCCTCCAGGTTAAACAACTCCAGTTCCCTCAGTCTCTCCTTGTAAGACTCATTTGCCAGTTCCTTCACCAGTTTCATTGTTCTCCTCAGGACATGCTTCAGGACCTCTATGTTTTTCTTATAGTGAGGGGCCCAAAACTGTACACAGGATTCAAAGTGCAGCCTCACCAGTGCTGAGTACAGGAGGAGAATCTCTTCCCTGCTCCTTCTGACCACAACACTTTTGATAAAAGACAGGATGCTGTTGGCCTTCTTGGCCACCTGCACATGCTGTTGGCTCAAGTTCAGTCAGCTGCTAACCAACATCCCCATATCTTTCTCTAACAGAGAGCTTTTGCTGTGAGAGATCTTTCTCAGGATGGAGTAAAACTAGAGAAAAAAAAAAGCTTCGAACTGGAATATAACCAGGCAGAGTACAGCTCAGTTGGAAACAAATAGAATAATAGACTTTCTAGCTTGGACCTTTGAGATCATTGAGTCCAGACATACTTGTACACTACTAAATCATATCTGTAAGCACTTCATCTACCCATCTTTTAAATATCTCCAGGGAGGGTGACCCAATCACCTCCCTAGGCATCCCCTTCCATTGCCTGATAGCCTATTCAGTGAAGTCATCTTTCCTAATGTCCAATCTGAACCTCCCCTTGTGTAGATTGAGGCCATTCCGTCTCATCTTACCACCCATCAGCTGGAGAATATAGCTGCACCTACTTCACTACAACCTACTTTCAGGTAGTTGTAGGCAGCGATAAGGTCTCCCCTCAGCTTCCTCTTCTCCAGGCTAATCAACCCCAGTTCCATTAGCCATTCCCTGTAAGGTTTATTCTTCAGAACTGAAGCAATGCCTTAGCATGGATCCTATTAATAAGAGGATGCAAACCTCATATAGTGCTTCTGTATCCAGTAACAGCTATCCCAGTGAATTTCCACCCATGAGAATCCTGCAGTACAGCTATAGAGTACAATCCCCTATTTTCCACAGATGTGCCACTTATCTTCATGTTTTTCATCTAGTTCAGTCTTTTGTTATTAACTCATGTGTCTTAATAAAGATTCCAAGGTCTTAACAAGCTAGCAAGCATGGGAATATCTGCTGTATGTTCTGTGCTTGCCACTAATATTGCGGGTACACCAAGGCATCAGTCACTTGTCCCAGCATACTGGAATCTTTTATGCCCACATCTCCCCCTTCTTTTGTTTACAAACAGCCTGAACTATCAATTGGCTGCTGTACCTTTCATTCCCCCTTTTTATTTTAACAACATATTCTTCAGCATCTGATAGGTTTACTCTGCTATCACCTGTCCATGAGTAGAATGTGGTATGCCTGTGACATGTGTTACTCCTTAGGTTTGAATAAACTTCTCAAGTTAGTCACTTAGGTCTCCTGGCCCATTGTCTGGTTTTACCTGTGTGAGTTCACTATTTCCTTTGAAGATTCCTCTGTATATGCTGTTGCATATATCACATTTGAATAGCTGTCAATTGAAATATATACATGTCTCAATTTTCAGGAATGTAAGTAGTATCTTTTTGCCAAATTTGTAAAGCACTTTGTTGGCTACTCTAGGCTGTAATAGTGTTATTTGTTGACAATCTGGGCAGATTTTATTATGTTCTGTGCTAATTCTAATAAAATTTTATGTTGCCTGCATAGTGCCTTGGCAAATTGATGATAAAATTATGTGACGTTAGTGCTTGTTGAATAACGTTTGGTAGTGGGCCTTGGACCACCCCTTCTGTCAGTCTGTCTGTTGTTCTCTTCCCTTGGAAGTGATATGTGACTCCAAATGTGCATCATGTAAAATTCTGGTTTTTAAGTTGTGATTTGAAACCATAACTGCTTTAACATTAAAAACAAGCACTCATTGTTTACCTGTTTTAACCATCTTCTTTCTATATACTGCACTACTCTGGCTACATATTGTGAATCTGTAACTAAATTAAAGGGACTATGATGTCATTCAAAGGCTTTACTATTGCATATAGTTCCACTTTTAGTGCTGATCCTTCTATTATATACATTTTATTTGCCTGTTGTCCATTTTCTTTCCACATCAGTACTGCTTTTCTTGTTTTTCCTGAGCCATTGGTAAATTTTGTAGGGCTGTCAACCTGTTGCCATCTACATAAGGGCTTCTGTTGTATTTGTAATATTTGTGAAGAGGAAAACAATTTATGACTCAGTAAGTGGATGTCAATACTTCCTAGATAATCTGTTAAAGCTACCTGTAAATCCAAACTATTTGCCATGCACCACTTAACATATTCTTTTGTCTTTGGGATGTAAATGATTGTCGGGTCCTGGTCTAATAACTGAAAGCTTCTTTTTCTTCCCTTGGTGATTATGACAGTAACCACTTCAAGTCTAGATACTATGGGCTTTTTTGGTTTTCTGGTTTGTTTGGTTTTGGTTTTTTAAGGTTGATGTGGTAAAATATCCACTCAATAATCCATAATGAATCTTTTTAATTTTCCTCTATTCACAACTTGTGAGTGAACTGACAAGGGAAGATGCCCTCCTGGACCTGTTGTTCATGAACAGAGAAGGCCTTGTGGGTGATGTGATGTCTGGAGGACACCTGGGACAAAGTGATCATGAGAAGATGGGTTTTTCAGTTCTAGGTGAAGTGAAGTGAAGAGGGGGATTAGCAGAACAGTCACATTAAAGTTCCAGAGGACAGACTTTGGACTGTTCAGAAGGCTGGTTGGCAAAGTCCCATGGGACACAGTCCTTAAGGGCAAGGTTGCCCACGAGGACTGGGCACTCTGCAAAAAGGAAATCCTAGCAACTCCAGAGCAAGCTGTCCCCATGTGCCAGAAAAGGAGCCGTCGGGGGAAAAAGCAGCTTGATGGAGTACAGAGATCTTGAGAGACGTCAAAATGAAGAGGAGTATATTATAACCTTTGGAAGAAGAGACAGGTGTCTTGGGTGGACTACAGGGAGGAAGTGAGATCATGCAGAGAAAAAATCAGGAGGGCTAAGGCCCAACTAGAACTCAGATTGTCTAAGTCTGTGAAAGATAATAAAAAATCTTTCTATACATACAGTAACAATGAAAGGAGGACCAGGGAGAATATTAAGTCCCTATAGAATGTAGATGGAACAAAAGTGACAGGGGATGAGGACAAGGCTGGATACTTAATGCTTTCTTTCCCCCAGTCTTTAATAGTAAGGAAACTTGTTCCATTAGTGTAGAAACCCAGGAGTTAGAGGAGCAGAATGAGGCTCCCGTGGTCCAAGAGGAGGTGATTAGAGACTTGCTTGCCTAGCTAGACACCCACAAGTCTGTGGGTCTAGATGGGATCCACCTAAGAGTATTGAAGGAGCTGACAGATCTGCTTGTCCAACTGCTTTCCATCATCTTCCAGCAGTCCTGGAAGACTGGGGAAGTTCCACTGGACTGGAGGCTGGCTGATGTTGAGCCCATCTACAAGAAGGGTCGTAGGAAGGATCCAGGGAACTACAGGTCTGTCAGTCTAGCTTCAGTGTCCGGAAAGGTCATGGAGCAGATCATCATGAGTGCTATCACACAGCACATGCAAGCGAACTGGGTGATCAGGCTCAGTCAACATGGGTTTACAAAAGGCAGGTCTTGCCAAATTAACCTGATCACCTTCTATGACCAAGTGACTTGCACAATGGAAGAGGGAAAAGCTGTGGATGTGGTCTACCTGGAATTCAGTAAGGCCTTTGACACAGTTTCTCACAGCATTCTGCTACAGAAACTGTCAGCCTCTGGCCTGGACAGGTGTACAGTCTCCTGGGTGGAAAACTGGTTGGATGGCCGGGCCCAGAGAGTGGTGGTAAATGGTGTTAAATCCAGCTGGAGGCCAGTGACAAGTAGTGTACCCCAGGGCCCAGTGCTGAGTCCAGCCCTGTTCAATGTCTTCATCAATGACCTGGATGAAGGCATTGAGGGTAACCTTAGCAAGTTTGCAGATGACACTAAGCTGGGAGGAAGTGTCGATCTGCTGGAGGGTAGGGAGGCTCTGCAAAGGGATCTGAACAGGCTGGACCACTGGGTTGAGTCTTATGGTATGAGGTTTAACAAGGCCAAATGCCAGGTCCTGCACTTGGGGCACAACAACCTTATGCAGAGCTACAGACTGGGAGAAGTCTGGTTGGAAAACTGCCTGGAGGAGAAGGACCTGGGGGTGTTGGTCGACAACCGACTAAACCTGAGCCAGCAGTGTGCCCAGGTGGCCAAGAAGGCCAATGGCATCCTGGTTTGTATCAGAAACGATGTGACCGGCAGGTCCAGGGAGGTTATTCTCCCTCTCTACTCAGCACTGGTGAGACTGCTCCTCAAATTCTGTGTTCCATTCTGAACAAGAACAACAAGAAGGATGTTGAGGCACTGAAGCGTGTCCAGAGAAGAGGACGGAAGATTGTGAAGGGGCTGGGGAACAGGTCTAATGAGGAATTCCTGAGACAGCTGAGGTTGTCTATCCTACCTGAAAGATTGTAGATAGGAAGGTGCTGGCCTCATCTCCCAAGTGACAGGGAATAGGACAGGAGTGAATGACCTCAAGCTCCTCCCGGGAAGGTTCAGACTTGACATTAGAAAACAATTTTTTACCAAAAGTGTCAGTGGGCACTGGTAGAGGCTGCCCAGGCAGATGGTTGAGTCACCTTCCCTGGAGGTCTTTAAAAGACAGGTGGATGAGGTGCTGAGAGGCATGGTTTAGTGTTTGATAGGAATGGTTGGACTCTATGATCCGCTGGATCCTTTCCAACCTTTTCTCCCAAGTGACAGGGGACAAGACAAGAAGGAATGGCCTCAAGCTCCACCAGGGGATATTCAGGCTCGACATAAGGAAAAAATTCTTCACTGAAAGGGTCATTAGGCAATGGAACAGTCTGCCCAGGGATGTGGTTGACTCGCCTTCCCTGGAGGTGTTTAAGGTGCGGGTGGATGAGGTACTGAGGGGCATGATTTACAGATTGGTGGGAATGGTTGGACTCAGTGATCTGGTTGGTGTCTTCCAACCTGGTGATTCTATGATTCTATTAATCTATAGGATTAATATTCTCTATTAATCCCTTAGGATTGTCTTCACTGGGACCCAGTGGTTGCTGATCTGTTAAGAGACACTGGAATGTTGAATATTCTCAGAAATTGGCATTCTCCTAGAAAGACAGCAGGATTAACTCCTCTGGGCTTTGGAAAAGTTGAAAAGAGAAAACAAACTTAAAAAGGAAGGAGAAGGGGGGAGGCACGCAAACATACAGCTGCAAGAATGGGGTTTTCCATTTTTGCCACTCTCTCTTTTATTTTTTTTTATTATTATTCTAATTTTTTTATTTCTTTCTCAATCCTCTCTTTCCAAAGGCCCCCAGGTAAATCTACCTGTTTTCCAGACTACTGAACATTTGAGATTGACAGGTCCCAGAGATGTGTTTCTAAAATTGATCAAAACCAATTTGTAACTCTTACAAACATTGGAAGCACTCCAAACACAGACACCACCACTCATTTCAAAGATAGCTCAGTGCATCCATATAAAGTTGGTTATACATAACTAGTCATACATAACAGAACATGTATTTCAATTCCGGTAAAATATTTTTCTTCATTGATCTTTGAGTATCATACTTTGTGGTTCATGATTTTTGTACTTTCTGCATTCATAGAATCATGCATTGGTGAGTCGAGCCAGAGCCTCTGTCTCCCAATATGCAATTTCCTGCAAGAGGTACATTCGCTGGAAAAAAATTCAGCTGAGTAATTCTAGTGCCCTTTGGTATAAAGCAAGGTGCCCAAACCATTACTTGCATTGCTTTTGTGAGGTTGGTATCAGTCAATTCCAGTAAAATAAGCAATCTTTGTAACAGGCGATTACGTCATTAACAGTGCACCAAGTCTATTTTTCAAATTCTCGAAGGCTAATTTGTTCAAGCAAAACTCTAGCAGCGATATTGTCTGCGTGTTTATTTAAGGCAGTACTGGAATACACACACTATTGAAATCCTCTATGCCCACACAGAACTTTTACCAGCTTTATTGCCATTCTATGGACACCCTTTATTACTTGAATGCCCTTCTTGTAGCGAGGGCCCCAAAGCTAAACACAGTATTCAAGGTGCGACCTCAACAATGCTGAGTGCAGGGGAGGAATCACTTTGCTAGTCCTACTGGCACAATGTTTCTGATACAAGCCAGGATGCTATTGGCCTTCTTGGCCACCAAGCCCACTGCTGGCTCATGTTCAGTCAGCAGGTCAAGCAACACCTCCAGGTCCTTCTCCTCCAGGCAGCTTTCTAGCCACTCTTCCCCAAGCCTGTAGGACTGCATGGGGTTGTTACATCCCAGGTGCATAACTCTGCACTTGGCATTGTTGAACCTCAGCCTACTCATCCAACCTGTTCAGATCCCTCTGCAGAGCTTCGCTACCCTCAAACAGATCAACACTTCCTGCCACCTTAGTGTCATCTACAAACTTAATAAAGTTTGTACTTGTAGTACTTGTAGTACTTGTAGTACTTGTAGTACTCAATTCCCTCATCCAAAGCATTGATATAGATATTGAACAGAACTAGACCCAGTACTCAGACCTAGGGAACACCACTTTTAACTAGTCTCCAACTGGATTGAAATCCATTTACCACCACTCTTTGGGCTCAGCCATCCAGCCAATATTTTACCCAGCAAAGGATACACCTGTCCAGGCCAATGGAAACCAGTTTCTCAAGCAGAATACTGTGAGAAAAAAATGTCAAAGGCTTTACTGAAGTCCAGGTAGAGTATATCCACAGTCTTTCCCTCATTCCTTATCATAGATGGTGAGCAGGTTAGTTTGTGAGGACCTGACTTTCATAAACCCATGCTGACTGGGCTTGATCACCTGGTTGGCTGGCATGTGCTATGTGATAGCAGTCATGATGATCTGCTCCATGACCTTTCCAGACACTGAAGTTAGACTGACAGGCCCATAGTTTCCTTGATCATCCTTCCAAGCCTTCTTTTAAATGAGCGTACTATTCATCAACTTCCACTCAACTGGAATTTCCCCAGTCAGCCAGGACTGCTGGTACATGATGGAAAGGGATTTGATGAGCACTTCCACCAGCTTCCTGAATATCCTTGGGTAGGTCCCATCTGGTCACATAGGCTTGTGACCAGACAAGCCTACAACCATTTCCTCATGGATCACAAGAGCTTTGTTCTGCTCTCCCTCCTGGTCTTGTGACTCAGAAGGCTGACTACCTAGAAAACATCTTACCTTACTATTAAAGACTGAGGCAAAGAAGATATCGAGATAAGACCTCTGCCTTATCATCACCCTTTGTCACTATTATTCCATGTGCATCCTGCAAAGGATGAACATTCTCTTTGGCACTGCTTTTGCTGTTACTATACTTGTAGAGCTGTTTTTATTATCTTTCACAGAATTGTCCAGTCTGAGTTCTAGTAGGCTTTATCCCTTATGTTTTTCTCTCTGCATGAACTCACTTCATCCTTGTAGTCCTCCTGAGATACCTGCCCTTTCTTCCAATGCTCGTATAATTTTCCTCCTTTTTTCTGAGATCTGTCCAAAGCTTCCTGCTCAGCCAAGTTTATTTTCTTCAACAGCTCATTTTTTTTGGCACATGAGGATGACCTGTTCTTGCACTGCCAGGATTTTCTTCTTCAAGGGCATCCAGCCCTCTTGGGCTTCTTTGCCTTTCAAGACTGTGTCACAAGGAACTTTACCAACCAGCCTTCTGAACAGTCCAAAGTCTGCCCTCTGGTAGCAGTTCTGTTGAAATCTCTCCTTACTTTTTGTAGAACTGAGAATTCTATTATTCTGTGATTGTTGTGCTCCAGGCATCCTCCAACTGATCCCACAAGGCATCATCTGTTCACAACAGGTCCAGCAGAGCACCTTCTCTAGTCAGTTCACTCACCAGTTGTGTCAGGAATTTATCTTCCACGCACTCTAGGGACCTCCCAGACTGTTTCTTCTCTGCTCTGTTATACTCTCAGTAGACATAGCGTAAGTTCAAGGCTCTCACAGAAGTAAGGACTAGTGATCATGAGACTTATCCCAGTTGCTTGTAGAATCAGCCTCATCTTCCTGGCTATAACAGACATCCATAATGACATCTGCCTTATTGTGCATTCCACTGATTTTTAGCCATAGACACCCAACCCTATCCCCATTATCAATGGGATGAGGTAAATAACCCAACAGAAAATATATTAAGCCTCTGTAGCAACAAAAGATGAACCGTGATTAAGACAGTGTGCTTACAAATCATAATGTTCTTCAATTTGCTGTGAAATATTTACTGGAAATACATATTTAGAAATACAAGACATGATAAGACCTTGGAGAGGCTAAAAATAATCAAACTGTCCAGAACTGAGAATACTTGATGTCAGAAATATAATTTACATTGTCCATATTTAAGAAAAGAAAAACCCTTATTTGTTGCAAATTACTCTCAGAATATTTCATTAATTGAGAGACTTAATTTATTAGTCATTCTTATGAGTTGCACAATTAGATATAATTATTATTGTACACTGTAGGGAAAAACCCTTTATTGACTCCTGGAAGGAGAGTCTATGTGACTTAATTGGTGTTTGTCATTTATCTTTTCTCCTTTTTTTTTTTTCATGTAGTTCTGCAAGACTACAAATTCTAATAAAACGTATTTGATATAAACAAAGATGAAAATTTGTTCTATAGCCTTTCAGTAGTTCATATCTGTTCATTAAAGGAATATTTCTGTCTGCAATGTTCTTGAAAGTATGTGGGTTTTCCTATTCCTGATGTAAAAATCTAAGATTATATCTGTTCAATCAGTCCAGAAATTCACTGCAGGATTTCCTCACCTTATAGAAGAGACATCACAGTAGTGTGTTTTAGAATCTGGTGATGCTGTTTATACATTTTTTTTGTCCCCTCAGCTGAACAGGTTATAGTCAGGGTAATGTGAAAAAATGTAAATTGGAAATTTAGTTTTGTCAGTTTCTTATCATTAATCAGGTAACAAATTTTTTTTTTTTTTTTTTTTTTCAAAATTACAATGATACAATGGTTCTCAAAACATTAAACATGTTTGGATGGAGAAGAAGATTGAGGGCAAATTTTCATGAAAGTACAAAGAAGGAAGACAGTGAAATATTTCAATGTGAAGTAAAAATTAAGTTTTACATTTGGTATATGAACCCAAACAAGTAATTTTCCTCTGAAAAAAATACAAATTCTATTTAATATTTGTTAAACATTGCAAATTTTCAGTAAAAATATCTTAATGTGAAAAGAGATATCAAAATACTACAGTTACAAAAAGAAAAAATCAGGTTCTTTTTTAAAAAATAGTGTCTCTCAAAAATGTATGAAGTATTTTTTTTTTTCTTAATGTGAAAAGTGGCTTTTCGGGATATTTTCTAATCAGTATTTATTAAGAGAATAAACCATAGAAAAAACTTATAAGACAGATTCCTTTCTTGTTATCTCTGTATTGACATTCACTGCTTGTATCACCCTAAAGCACATTAAACTGATTAGGTGTGTTCATTGATATATTAGTTGCAGATCAGGATACATGTTCAGAAACATTATGTATCTTATTAATAGGAATTATTGTTTGTGGACTGCCACAAAAGCTCATAAAGTAAAAGCTTCTCGACTTGTACCTCCATTATTTTAGCAATATGAGAAATATTACATTTGTAAACTAGTGTCTACTTCCTTGGAAGATTTTAGCACATTTTAACAGTACTAATAGCACCTGATTTTTTTTGGCTTTTCTGGTAAATAGCAGAATAAAAAAAAACTGCTATAAGACAAACACATCCTATTTCAAATTAAGCTTTGAGCATAAGTAAGACAATGCAGATATTTGGGTTTAGCTTCTATTAATATAAAAAATAAGAAGGAAGATGAGTAGTTACCTATATAAGAAATTTTATATAATTCACTCTTCCTATAAACTCTTGTTATTACCAAGTCGCTAATTTCATAGAATCATAGAATAACCAAGTTGGAAGAGACCTACCAGGTTATCGAGTCCAACCATTCAATTCCTAATCTGTAATGCAGTTGCACAAAAATAGTTTTTCCAGTAAACTCTTTCTTGTTTCTAGGTTATATTTTCATGCTACCTATGGCCCATATCAATGCAAAACCTGTATAATCCGGTAAACTAATGAAATTGCAAAACTACAAAATTAATAATATCAGTGAAATCTAAGTTATTTAAAAGAAATCTAGTAAGAGTATAAAAACAATCCTGCCAGAATTCTAAAATTTCCATTGCAGAATGATTCGTAATCACTACATTAACTTACTTGAAAGAAAGTTCATTTTCCATTTCTATTTTAATGGAATTTCCCCCAAACAATTATACTTGGACTGTGACATTTCCAAGAGGTGTATCTGAAGCATGCATACCATTATTCTGAAGTTAAACACAGAAAAAAAAAAAAAAAAAAACTGAAACTGAATTCAGGAAAGATTAAGAGACACTTGACAAAACGGGTTTTGAACAGAGAGCTGCATGTCTTTGCAAATCCATAGCAAATTAACATATGCTGATAACTGAGTAGAATTTTTTGGTGTATCATAGAAAACACTCATCTCTCAGAATGCAGACTGGTTTGTTCCAGATCTGAGAAATCAAATATTTCTCACCCTGAAACAGGTCCTATATGCCCTTTGAAGAATAGTTTTCTGTTTGATGCCAAATTTAATAATCTAAAACACAGCAACCCCTGGCTTTGTGCAGCTCATCTGACCAGAGCAAAATTCTGAATTTCTGAAAAAAGTTCTGAAATTCTGAATTTCTGAAGAAACAAACTTGTGAATAAAATTATGAAAGCAAAGACTAGAGACACTCTCATGGTAGTTATCCAGTTCAGACCACATCCAGACTATATAGCTGGATGACAGCTTTTAGTCTACTCTATTTAAAAGGGGTTTGCTGTACTACCTATATACAAAATGACTTGGAGAACATCTTTATTTTTTGTTTCAGTATTCCAGATTTTCCCTTTGTGTTTATCCTTTATAATCTGGTCTAAACTCTGTATTTTTCTCCATTTAGCCAAATTTAGTTCAAGCTGTTTCTAAATACACTTTTCCATATTTCTACATTCTGAGATACTTTAACTTGTTGTCCCTAACACTGCTTCTTTATAAGAAAGTAATCTTTTTCCTTAATTACATTTTCCTAGGAAATTTCTACTTGTAAAATTTTACCAACTAATTATCTAACTTTACTTATATTTACATTCTTGAAGTACACAATTTTTATTTTTCTGTTCTTTCTATTTTCTTTCCAACTTATTATGAACCCTTACCTAATTTAACTTGCACGCTCACACTCTCATGTAGTTTTCATCTGAAATTTAGAAACTAATCCAGGATATTTTCACCTCAGCCTTAAAGAAAGCAATTAGGTCTCCCTTCAGCCTCCTCTTCTCCCTAGCTCCCTCAACTGCCCCTCCAGACCCTTTACCAGGCTCATTGCCCTCTTCTGGACATACTCCAGCAACAAAAAAACTGAATGTCCGAAACATAACACAGTATTCAAGGTGCAACCTCACTAGAACTGAGTACAGGGGCGTGATTGCTTCTCTGTTCCTGCTGGTCACATCATTTTTTATAAAAGCTTTCTTGGCCACCTGTGCACATTTTTGGCACACGTTCAGTCGGCTTCTGGCCAACACCCCCAGGTCCTTTTCTACCAGGCAGATCTCCAGCCACATGTCCCCAAGCCTGTGGCACGGCATGTGGTCGTTGTGACTAAGTGCAAAGCCCAGCACCTGCCCTCGTTGAATGTCACACAATTGGCCTCAGTCTGTCTATCCATACTGTCCAGGTCCCTCTACAGAGCCTTCTTGGCCCCCGGGAGATCAACAGATCTGCTCAGTTTAGTGTCATCTGGAAACTTACTGAAGGAGTCCTCAATCTTCTCACCAGATCATTGATAAAGTTATTAAAGAAGATTGGCCCCAATGCTGTGCCATAGGGAACACCACTTATGACTGGCCACCATCTGGATTTTGCTCCATGCACCACAACCCTCTGGGTTCAGCCATCCAGCAATTTTTTTAATCTAGTACACCTGCCTCAGTCATAGGCCATCTGCTTCTCTAGGAAATTGATATGGGAGGCAGTATCAAAGGCTTTACTGAAGTTTAGGTAGATAGTATCCATAGCCTTTCACTCATTCATTAGGCAGGTAACCTTGGTAACAGAAAGACATCAGGCTGCTCAAACAGGACACACCCCTCATAAACCCGTTCTGGCTGGACCCAATTCCTGGTTGATCTGCACTTGCCTGGTGAGCACATTCAAGATGAACTGCTCCATGATCTTTCCTGGTACAAAGGTCAAGTGTAAAAAAGCATCTGAAAACATCTGAAAGCTGAAAACATCTTTTCAGCTGTTCCTGTAGGCAAGTATCACATTGGCAAGTCTCCAGGCATCTAAGACCTTCCCTGTTGACCAGGACTGCTGATAAGTGGAGACTGACTTGATAATCCTCTCCATCAGCTCCCCCAGTAGCCCTCTTGGGTATTACTTTTCAGTAACAAGAAGATAGAAGTGACTGCAAATAAGTTGTCAGACATGATCAGAATTCAAAACTGTCCCATTGAAGTGGAAAACTGATAAATCAAGAAGAAATTCATCCAGTAGGAGTAAATGCAATTACTAAGACAAAATTGTAGGCAGTTATTCTAAATACAAAGAATTTAGATTTGTGAATCACAATCACAAGTGCCATACCTCCATAAAGTAAATTGTTTTCCAAAAAACAAATAGATAAGGTCAATCTTTAAGTTTTCATAATTTACAAAGTAATCTCTTATACATAATTCTGTGGTCTGTCTGAAAGGACACCTTTGAAGAAAGATGACTGCAATCTGGTGAACACCAATAATAATGTCCAGACTTTCTTGTTTTGTGATGGAAAAGCAAAAATCAAGATTTTCTTGTCCTTCAGGAATAAATATTGGAAAGGCAAAAGAAGGTAATTGACACAAAGAAATAAACAAGGTTGTTCTTTATGTTCATTGAGGTACTAGTCACAATTTCTCAAACAAAATTCAGGGTGGACATCATCAAAATTTCTGTCAGCAAGAGCTGTAAAGTACTTTCTCATATTACCTAAATGAGAGCAGTCATTACTTCTGGATATTCTTATCAAAAGGCAAAGAAAATGTTTTATACACCTTGCTAGTCATATTCTCCCTTCTTCAAGAAAAAAATACAAATTAGGCAGGTCTTGAGAACTCTGGTAGCCTACATCTATTTATCTTCATCATCCCTTGTACACGGTGATCACTAGATGACTGTAGAACTATACCAAGAACTCCAAACCAATTTTGTTTTTTCCAAAGTCACCTTAGGGGCAAGTCCACTCTCATTTGCATTATTTTTAGACAAATGTCAAGAAACACTTTCCATTATGTAATGTGTGGATGTGCTACTTTATGAAGGGAGAATTGTTAAAGCAAGATAGCAACTTGATCAATGAAGACATTAACCTTTTTCTTCATGGGCCTGAGGAGACAATGATGGCTTTTGTGGATTTCTGTCAAGCTGGAAATGCTCTTTCACTTTCCCCTTTTCCCAGAATTCCTCAGGCAAGGACAAGGAGCAGGATGAAGGCAAAACCATAATATGCTTTCTCTTCCCCAGATCAGACTGCAGGTTGAATCCAGCTCAGGAGAAGGAGGAAAGAGTGATCTGCTTTCTTCCAGCATGGAATATGATTTCTCTGCCCAGAAAGCAACATGCACAGCATGCAAGGCCTCAAGGACAAACTTGCCGTAAATAAATATGCTGGAGGTAGTTTAGAATTTAGCACAGAGTAACTTTTCCGTTAGCATTAAGAAAATGAGGGCACGTCCACAGATGGTGTAGCTCAGTGGTCTCATTGTTTTAAATAGATCAATCCTAATCTATGCCAGCTGAGTGTTCGGTTCACATAACATTAATTCTTTCGATCTTCAGATTCTTGCAGCATTACTGAGGCTGGAGTTCTGAAGCAAAGTAAAAATTTTGAAGCTGTAATACTCATGTCTTTACCAAAAAGCTTCTCTAATTCAGAACATGGATGACCATGTTGGATGACCAACTTGGCCATTTCACAGGTCTAAACTTACACTCTAATGTGCATGCTATCAGCTTGCACAACTTTCCTCTTTAAATTACCTTCTCACAAGGCTGCTTCTACAAATCTTTATATTACTTAAACCTTTCTTCTTTTGAAATGTAATCTTCTCTTGATCTTGTGCATACCAGATACCGACAGACACCACAAAACATTAACTCCATCTTTGTGTACAGCTTGGCTGTTTGTCATTAGAAATTATTGGTTTAAATTAGACATGAAGGAAAGAGGAACGGTAAACTTCAAGCAAAGCTAGTTTGACCAAGTGAAATTGCAGAAAAGTGTCATCTTTCCAGACATTTAATTTTGAACAAAATAAAGATCAAGATAAGGGAAAATTGCACTTCTAACCACTACTTACACACAAAAAATAATGCAAGTAACGCACATTAACAGGACTGGATTTTGACACAATGAAATGGAAACTGAATGGACATCAGTGCCTTTGAACAATAGGAAAAGTATTCTCCAAAATTGAACTGTATTATAAATACTTATGAATACTAAACACAGAAAGACTTCCGTAGATCAGAAATATTCCTAGGTGAATGTCAGCTGATATAATCTAACTAAAAAATGTGAATCTTGTGAAAAGTCACTACAGGAGCTTAAAGTACTAAAAACAGATTTACGTGCATTAATTACCAATCATGGGGTTTACATAGAAGGAACAACAACTCAGCTTTCTAAAGATCTCATTAATCTCAATGCATTCTTGTTGCAACAAAGCTCTAAATTAGTTTTTCTTGCTATCTGATTCTTTTATGCATCTATTTTCAACTGATCGCTAGTAGCATTTTTACTGTCATCCCAGGGACAAAAACAGTGTTTGTATCAATGTTATGACATGTAAGTTTTCAGATTGCTAGAAAAGCACCCGCACTCTGGAGCAGTGGATGAGCACGAACACAATAAATGAAAGCCTTTATAAATTATTTGCAAAAAAAGTCTCAAGCTTTCTCATAGTTGAACCTTTCTAATTTTCTAAATGCTGCAATGCTTGATGCCTAATGACTGCACTTCAGGAAAGAAGCATGTCAGTTGCATGTCAGTGGCAGCAACAGACATACAGACAGGCTGGTGGGTGAGACATGACACCAGGAACAACTGGTAATTCCCTTGAGAGCAGAAGATAAATGTGCTTCTGGGGTCCTTAAAAGATTTGAGCAATACAACATTATTTGCCCTTAAATTTAGTTAAAATTAGGAAAACATTTGGCTGGAGTTACAAAACAGAAACCTAGCCTGATGCATTAGTAATGTCACTTTATTACAACAACTCCCACTCTGTTAGAAACAGCTACTTATGCAGTCTTGTGACTCACAACCCATCAATACTCCACAATACTTCTCAAGTCTCATATGGTTCACGTTTTTCCATGCAACTGATGCTTTAAGGGGAAGAATGGAAAAATAGTTATCAGATAAACTAAGATGTGATGAGTACTGGATGAGACAAAACTTCTTTTAAAGTCTGAGGGAAAACAGCAGAAAACTGTGAGATTTCTTAGGGACATTTTCATTATTACCTGTGGTGCCAATAAGCAAGTTAGCAGCTAAAACTGTTTTGTTTGTATTGTGTGCCTTTTTTCTCTCTCTCAAAACCAAAACTTCCCCAGTTATTTAAGGATCATGAACATTACCTATCTACTTTCATGAATGCATTGGGGCAGTTTCTAAAAAAATTTCTGTAATTAATCTAATTAACTTTAAAGGAATATAAGAGTATTAATGATTCTTGTCTAAAATGTTGGGGTTTTTTCAGAAATGTTTCAGGTAATTGGTAGATTTGTCTTCTAAACTATACTTGACCTTCCCAAGAGGCTCATAGATACTCCTGCAAATGATAAGGGTTTTTTTATGTCAATACCATAGTTGAAATATTTGGTGTGGTGTGTCCTACACATCAGATCTGGTTCACGAATATAACCCTTTTAAAAATATCCATTTCTTTAGTTGTGTGCAAAAACTTATGTCCAGCTTGGCTTCAATGACACCCCATGTACGTCCATTTCGTGGTCAATGATAGCAGGTATTAGGATTATATATTAGAAATCGGTTTAATTCTGTGACCCAAGAGAAATATGACTTATTCCTGATAATTTAGCTGTTAAAATACACTCAACATGTTTCAGTTACTACTGCAGATGTTGAGTATGTAAGAAGAACAATAATACTTATGATGTGAAGTGGTAGAGTGGTCAAAGACAACTTAGAAGAACAGAAAGCCGAAATATATTAAGTTTTTGAAAACATCAGATTTTTAAATTCACCTTCCATAATAACAACTCCATTTCAGTAGGCATACGATGCAAGAGAAATCAGCAAGAAAAAGTAACTAACATTGCAGAAACATTAATAGTCCATTCTATTGAATGATTCAGAAGAATTTTCAGGAGGGTATCAAAACAGGACAAATTAAAATTAATATTACAAGATATGCATGAATTAAAGGACAGATTGTGTACTTGCATAGAATTCCTCTTGGGCTCATCATTTTTAGGTTGATATGTCCTGAGCATATTGAGGCTCTGCAAAAGGATCTAAACAGACTGGACAGCTGGGCAGAGTCCAGTGGCATGAGGTTTAACAAGGCCAAATGCCACGTCCTGCACTTGGGCCTCAACAACCCTATGTAGAGCTACAGACTAGGAGAAGTTTGGCTGGAAAACTGCCAGGAGGAGAGGGACCTGGTGGTGTTGGTTGACAGCTGACTGAACATGAGCCAACAGTGTGCCCAGGTGGCCAAGAAGGCCAATGGCATCTTGGCTTGTATCAGAAAAGATGTGACCAGCAGGTCCAGGGAGGGGATTCTCCCTCTGTACTTAGCACTGGTGAGGCCACTCCTCAAATTCTGTGTTCAGTTCTGAGCCCCTCACCACAAGAAGGATGTTGAGGCTCTGGAGTGAGTCCACAGAAGAGCAATGAAGCTGGTGAAGGGTCTGGAGAACAGGCCTTATGAGGAACGGCTGAGAGAGCTGGGATTGTTTATCCAAGAGAAGAGGAGTCTGAGAGGAGGACTCATTGCTCTTTATAGCTACCTGAAAGGAGGTTGTAGAGAGGAGTGATCTGACCTCTTCTCCCAAGTGACTGGGGACAGGACAAGAGGGAATGGCCTCAAGCCCCACCAGGGGAGATTTAGGCTGGAGATTAGGAGGAAGTTTCTCACGGAAAGGGTCATTGGGCATTGGAATAGGCTGCCCAGGGAGGTGGTTGATTCACCTTCCCTGGAGGTGTTTATGGCACGGGTAGACGAGGTCCCGAGGGACATGGTTTAGTGTTTGATAGGAATGGTTGGACTCGATGATTCGATGGGTCTCTTCCAATGTGGTTGTTCTATGATTCTATGATTCTAAGATGAACGTGAAGCGTTTAACACTGTCTCGTTCTCTCATCACTTCCTCTTGACTGCAGGTCACACACTTTCTCAGTCATTCAGAATTTCTTCTGTACTTGTGCTTTCCCATTTGATAACTAAGGCCCCAAGCCAGAAACATCAAAAGTTTTGTATTTCTATACACGTGTAACAAGTGTTACCTTTCTGCCTGTATGCATGTTGTATTTCTTCTGACTGTAATTCAAACGTTGGAAACATCTTCATTCTTTATTCTTTTTGCAATAATCAGGCCAAAGACAGGAATACAGCATCCACTGTTTTTTTCATCTGACTGATTCTGGATGAAGGGTCATATTCCCTTGCCTGGGGATAAACATCTTATCTCTTATAGCTAAGTCTCATTTGATTCTAGATCTTTCAAGATTTTTCTGATTTGCATTACTTAAATTAATTATAATATTTATCCTTTGCTTCTATTCTGACTTTTGGTACTACAAAAGTTGTATACTGCATGTAAAACTTGACATATTATGATTTGCTTAAGAAAAGGCATACAGAAGTATACAAGTTATTCTGTAGGTCTCTTGAGTTGTTGTGACCTTATAAGGAATAGAATGTGGTAGAAAATGATGCTTATGTTGATCAAAAGAGGACAGAACTGACTCTATTCTGGATATGAGAGGAACTACCCTACACATCAATAAGACTATCCAAAGGATCTTTAGAGGTCTGTGTCCCACATATCTGATATCTTGGTGGAAGAGAATGATAGAACTAGAGTGCAGTCGTATGCATATAGTGTTGGAATTATGGTAGAAGGTAGAAAAGCTGAAAGCAAAAGATGTACTTTTCCTGTTTATTTGTAACAATAAGAGCTGTACCTTGGATCTTGGCTAGATCACGATAGTGATTTCCCTCTACTCCCCCACTTCTTCCTCCTCCTTGTTCTTAATTTTTCTGTTTTGATTCAATTCACCAGTGATAGTAAAATAGGGGCTTAGTAGGCATCTTAAAAATTAATATTGTAGTAGAAATGGATTTGAGCTTAGTTCACAAGACAAGACATGTAGGGAAATATCAGCATAAGCTCTGTGACAAGGAAAATGAAATGTAAAGAATAGAAATAGTACACAATAAACAACCAAATAAGCCCATTTTCTATAAATGCATCATAAAGCTAGTATTCTGTCTTGAAGAATTTAACGGTGAAAAGGAGAAGTGTTAAAAGTAAGGGACCCAAGAATACTGTGTAGTTTTGATTGCATAATTTAGTAACATGACCTCTCATTCAGAGCAATAATCGTATATCTAGGAAGCAAGCTCTCTTCCTGACTCACTCAATAGATTTTTGATTGTGGGGAAGCAGTTTAGAAACAGATTTTCAATTTTCCCTGTAATAAGCATTTTTTTGGAGGGGCCAATAATTGTTTTCTGGTGTTTAACAGCCTTGTGAGAAAATATGCCTATAAATTAGAGACGGGAAAAATAAAAACTTGGTCACATATTTCCCAGTACTTCAGTTACTTAATTTAGCAAATGGAAACAGTACTGATTATAATTCACAATAATAACCTGTGCATAATCAATGCATGCCATTCAATGATATTTGGAAAACTTAGTTGAAATTTTTGGACGAGAACTGTTGTTGCAGTGACAAATATTTTCTATTTTCCACACAGCAATAAAGAATTGGCATAAAGAGCTAAATGATAAAACACATAGAAGACATTCTTCTGCTAATCTGTTGAGCTTTGCAGAAATAAAAGTGATTTAAAATTAAGCATGACTTTACTTCTTTGCAGAATCAAGACCTTAAACCCTGAAATTATCACTAATTAACTTGCTTGGTGTACTTGCTTGCTTGCTTGCTTTACCATGTAAACCCAACTGTTAAGATTTAAATAGACTTTAAAAACTGTAGCTAGGACTCCAGCTGGCCCAAAAGACAAAGGCAAAGTTAGCAAGCACTTATTATGCAAAATTCAGCATTCACACCACTTATTGATGGGATTTTCACAATTGTCAACAGACTTACACTTCCAGTGCTGTGGTTTCTCTGCTAGTTAGGTGACTGGTTACACAAATGGATCCTTTGTGGCTGAGTATAACCCATTGCAGCAGGTACCTGTTTTGGTGTAAATCGCTAAAAAGTATAACTTTCAGTGTTACAATAGTTTTTTGTCATTAAAGTCAATGACTGAAGTGGATGTCACAAGGGGACAGCCAGCACATAAGATCAGCTGATGTGGGTATGTCATAGAATCATAGAACAACCACATTGGAAGAGACCCACCAGATCATTGAGTCCAACCGTTCCTATCAAACACTAAACCATGTCCCTCAGCACCTCGTCCATCTGTGCCTTAAACTCCTCCAGGGAAGGTGAATCAACCACCTCCCTGGGTAGCCTATTCCAATGCCCAATGACCCTTTCCGTGAAAAACTTCCTCCTAATGTCTAGCCTAAATCTCCCCTGGTGGAGCTTGAGGCCATTCCCTCTTGTCCTGTCCCCAGTCACTTGGAAGAAAAGGCCAGATCACTCCTCTCTACAAATGCTAGTTTTGGGGCTAACCTTTCCTTGTGCATTGTATAATTCTGTGTTAAGGGTAGTAAAACCCTGTAGGGACTCTTTACTGACATGACAAAGTCCACTTATAGCTTAACTTATCACTTATATGAACCCCTGTCAAGCCCATGGGAATAATCACACAATTACCATATGTCGAGTTTCATTCAGACACTAAATTCAGACACTACTCATTTGTAGAAGTCATTACTCATGTGATATGTTTCTTAGTAGAATTACAGAACTCTGTAAGTTGGAAATGCCTCTACAGGAAATCCAGTTCAACTCTTGCTCAAAACAAGTCCAGTCAGAGCAGGCTGCTCAGGACCATGTTCAGTCAAGTTTTGACAGTCTGCAGGGGGAGAACTTACACCTTTCTGAGCAATATGTCCTAGTTTTTGGCCAGGTTCATGGCAAACTGCCTATGGTAAATTGAATAAGCAGAATAATGAACGGTGCTATTTGGACAATTTTTAGCTTCTGTTTACAAGAAAAGCAAGTTCACTCCATTTGAAGTGAATACGTACTAGCACTGATTTAGACCTACCTGGATTACACATGTTTTTTGAACTGCCCTCAACTTAGTACCTCCCACTGCTTAGCATCTTATCAGGTTGCAGTCTTCCACTTACCTCTGTGCCCTTTCCAGTATTGAATTACACTACCAGCCTTTTACAACAATGATGAGTTGGCCTGGATTCATTTGTTTGAAGTTGGGCACTACTTAATATGTTTCAGCTGATGGGATCATATTGTACTGTATTCTACACTATCTTCCCATTCAATTGACTATCATACCAGAGAGAAAAGGGGAAAAACAAGAAAATCATACTGCTTAAACACTTCATCTCTACTTTCTGCTTTTTGATTCCTATCTTTATAGCTGCTTCATACTTTTCCTCCTTATCCTGTTTGAGAATAATTGATGGGGAAATAAGAGTTACCACAATTTTTTATCTCAGAACTCATGACCCCCTGACACCCCAGTAAGCAAAAAAAAAAAAAAAACTAAACTCAAAAAAAGCAGTCACCACAGTCTTTTCTAGCTTTGTCTTAACACTCCTTTTTCCTGTTCTTTGTAACAGGAGCTCTCCTGAACTGGTCCACCCCTACTTGTTCACCAGGAGATGAATAGCTGAATAGCTGAATAAGGTTTACTATTGTGAGAACAGACAATAAGGAGGGTTTCCTAGTAGAGGTATTTTCAGTGGTGGAAGGGTGGGAAACTGCAGCCATGGTGTTGCTGTATACATTTAGAAGTTTTAGCCTAATTGTCATCCCTATTTCTCTTTTCAGACTACTTTTCCTATCCTACCACAGCAACATCCTTAATTGCTCAGTGTGCACAGCAGAGAAACTGTCTTTCCCATTCAAATACAAGACTTGACAAAGAGAAACAAATCTTAGATACGTAATTACTGAGCACAAAGCATGGCAGATACTGTATCAGTTCCCACACCCATCAGAGTATTTTCATCCACATCTGGATTTTTCTCCACATCATTTACTGAAAGTTTAGTTCCCTTCTCTTTCTATAAAGTACATTCCAAATCCTGTAACACTTTGCATGTTCCAGACATCTTAAAGGGACAGAGGCATTTCAGCTGCAGTAGTTTCTAGGGCACTTTGGAAATTAATTCAGCATAAGAAATGTGTGGAGTCTGTGGATTTTTATGTCTCAGACACTGGAAGGAGGAAGTGGTCTTCTACTCATTCCAAGATCAGTGATGGTGCCCTTTCAGGCATACAGACTGCCAGCTGGGAACATTTGGTTGATGTATTAACAATGAACATCTTGCAGGATTCCCTTTAGCCATGCTAAATATGTATGCTACCTGCTTTTGTCAGGATCAGGCAACTAGCAAAGAATAGGGAGCAGTAAGGGAGAAAAAAAAAAAGGTTATGAGATATAAGACAAAGATATCTATGCCATTCAGTGCAAGACACATTAGCCATACCTGCCTTCATTCTAAGCCAGCTGGAGACATACTAGCTCAGGTATCAGAAACAGTTCAGATTCATAAGCACAGACTTGGGTTACCGTGTTGAGACTATTTTATACACACTATGAACTATATGTAAAAGCTAAACACAGTATTGCATAACCCTATTTAGACATGAGTAGTCTCTACAAACAAAACTTCTCAGGGCAGAAATATGAGTCTTGAAGGTAAGAAAAGCATCTTGGTAGCTATGAAGCTCCCAAATCTGTGAGGAACAAGATCACAGACAAGTCCAAAGTGCAATTTACCTAAGATTTCCCAGTAAATCTGCCCCAAGACACATTCATTTCCCACCTAGGACTATATGGTCAAACATCTCTGTCTACAAACTCCAATGATCCTGTTAACAAAGAACAGATGTTTAAATAAGGAATTGTAGGAAAAAGAAAATATATTTCACCACTGGAAAGTGAATTGTTTTCCAATGGCAAGATCTACTTCCCATCACTATTCCAGCTGCAACTCCTTCAGGAAATCTGACAGCAGATCTTTCCCACAGGAAAAGAAACAAGACCTTTTCTAAGAGCTAATACTGCTGTATCAACAGCTTTCTTGCTCTCAATATTATTAACAGCTAGTGTTATTCTGAGATAGTCAAAGCTAACAATTTTGAATGCTGCTTTTTAAGTTGCTTTTTTCACTGTTTTTAAAACTGTCTCACTACTACCACTCATGTTCAGGTTCACATTTTTCAAACACTAAGACTTTTTGGGTTACTTTATTTGCATTTTAATGAAAATAGTTATTCTAAACAGTATGCATAGTTTATAATTTTCATTATTCAGCAATGACATAACCGTATTCCAAGAGGTGTAAGTGTGAAAGTTTAGTCCCTAGAAATAGCATTTCAACAAAAAAACAATTGTAGAAAGTAGAACAAAATATTCTTGCATGTAGAGGAAATGCACTGTTTGTATTTGCATTTCATGGAGTAATTTTTTTCTGTTTCCAAGAAGCTTACAACAAAGCTCAAGGATTACATGTCATTGAATTTTGACTATGAAATTAAAAAAAAAAAATAGTTCTAGCTTCATTGCAGGAACATAGAATTTCCCACAACTTACGTACACTGATAGTATCATTTTTAAAATATGCCTCAACTGGGCAACATGATTCTACTACGTATAGTGTTCCATTCTATGATCCTGAGATCTTCTAATTTCACATTTCCCAACCTTTGATGAGAATCCCCCTTTCTTTTACATAAGCTGCATAGTAGGCAGCCCACAGGTTTTATTCAAAGTAGGTATTGTCTACTCTGCAGTCTAATCACGGTGCATCTCTCGTTTTGACTCCATCTATATCCCTGACCCATCTCCCATTGTTAAGCAAATTAAAATAATACCTGTTTGTGGCACATGATTTGGCACATGACTATTTCATAACCTCTGCCCCAGGATATCTCAGCAGAGGCTGTCACCTTTAAATTCTCTTGCTCTGGTAATGGCACAAAACTTCTATTATGTTTTGTTTCATAAATATGTGTGTGTGTGTGTATAACCAAGCTCTCATGATCCCATCTGCATGAACTTCCACCAATATTAATAAATCAAGTATAGCTCTTGAAGTTCAATAGTGAAATATCTCATTCTACTCTTGAAACCAGAAGCTCTAGCAAAGAACAAAGAGGAACTATGTGGATTATATCAATTGTCCCATTTAGGTAGTGTCGTTAATAATTATCAAGATCTAGTAAAACCATTTCTTTAATAAACTGTGCAAAAGTCTCCATCACAAGCATCCCAACAGTTTGTCTGTTCACAACAGATGAGCTATTTACTGAGTGACTGCAATGGGAGATCAAAGATTCACAAGACAATAAATTGTGAGGTTAAGGCTTTTCAGCTGATAAGTACATATGCACCAGAAGATTGTGGAAAAAAAACGGTTCAAAATCCTTAAAAATATTCTGTTAATGATCCTTGAATGTTGTACATATTTGTGGTTTATAGCAGGGACTTTTGCCTTGTTCAATACTAGTTTCTTTGAGCCCATAAACGCCACTGAAACTAAGAGAAACCTTTCTAAGAAACTTTTCTAAGCAGCAAAGTAATATCCTTCTCACCCTCCTCCTTGTTCTTCCCATTTAGCTGTAAGCATTTATCTACTACCAATATTGACAAAACCTCTGCAAAATACTCTTGGTGGCCTGTTACTGGCTTGCCAAACTGACACTGGTTGTCAGCAAAATGTTGAATGTGACTCCACAAATTGCAGCTGATTTAAATGACCATCATTTCAGCACTGGCCTTGAAAATGGTGAAGGCCTGCTGATAAGACATAGATCACAAGGAGTTACGTACCTCAGGAGGACTTCTAGTTCTACCTCCATTTCTGCCCAGTTTCTGGGGAAAACTTCAAATATCTCTCTACTAGACTCACAACTCACACTGTAGTTCATGTTGCGTTACAGCTTACTGCCAGTATAGTTATTTCAAAGGCTATGTAAAGGTATTCACAGAGGATTAATCTGTGAGACAAGACAGTGGTTCTGCTCCTCATTCTACATCAAGGAAAACAATCACATTCTGCTCTTCTTTCTCCAAATGATAACTATTTTTAGTGCTAGGAGAAAAGCCTTGAGAAATACACTTTAACAGAGTAGAGAGAATTTTACCCACTTTAGCAGAGCTTCAATGACTTTCTTCAAAAATATATAGAAGCATTGATTTCTTTGGAAAGTGAGTGAAAGAATATAGAGACTTTAAACATTTTCACTAGGTAATAAGCAAGCAAATTAAAGGGGTGCAACAATAGATACCATTATTTTTTCACCTTTTAATACTGACAAAACTGTATAGCGGACATTAGCACAGATCCATACTGAATCCCACTGAAGACTCTAATTGCACTATGTTTCATACTTTTGTGTAAAATGTAACCTCCTCAGTGATATAGTATCTCTTAAAGCCAAAAAATGCTATGCGGATTGCATTAGCACAGAACAGTTTTTAAAGAAATTAAGTATGTACATACATTAGATAAAGACAGAAAAGCATTTAATTTTTTTTTCCAAAGTGTTATTATTGTACTCTGCTTTCCACTCAGCTCTCAATACAAATTATTTATACAAAGGAAAAACATGTCTTCATTGTAAATGGTGTGTATAAAGCTTATAGAAGCACATGTCTGGATTTTGTTCCCCCTTATTTGAGAGCTAAGTGACTATTGTACCTCTGCTCTTAAGCACAATGTAATAGTTTGGATTGTGTGTTAGTTTAGTGGAAATCATTAATTACACAGTGAAATCAAAAGTATGCAAAAGAAAATTATGCACAATATGGAATAAAATCACAGTGTTTAAATTTAAATTAAACTGAATTTAATATAAGTAATTATGTTTAACTCTTAAGACAGATTTTGTAAAATACAGCTGTACTGTATTTTTTAAAAAATTCAAATCAATTTGGGTGTTTTTACAAAAAAATACATAATTTGCAGACATAGAAGTTTAACCTCCACTTCTGACCTCCACTTATATTTTGGGTGGAAGTCTTATTCTCTAACCACGTAACTAAAATGCAAATCTTAGAATTTTCTTGGCTATTCCTCCTAATTGGGCATTAGTATCACTTTACGGATTGGCTTTGTACCCAGTTCTTTAAAGTCATCTGTCCCATGGCTAGACTTCATCAATTCTAGCAACCCAAAGTTAATCACTTAGCATTTATTGACTTCCTAGTAGTGTTCCACCTTACCTATCTCCATAAAAACCTCATTCTCAGGATACTGACCTTTTATTCTTAGCCTAGTTATACTGCTTAATATTTTTGTTCAGAGGGAACGCTGGAACTACTAATAGGACTTAGGAATCATGCCTGCAAGTCATAGGTAAGTTGCCAGAAGCCTGTTATATTTTACCCAGTGAGTACTGCCATTGCCACCACTGATAGCCCAGATGGTGACAGTCATGACAATAAATAATGCAATTCTATCTTTGTGCCTCACTTTAACCAGCCTTGCTGCACTCAGTCATTCTCTTACTTTATTGCTCTCATAGACCTCTTGAAAGCTGAAGAGTAACAACAAGTATGAATGATTTTACCATTCCAAAGGAATAAAGTCAGAGTTGTGGCACATATGCCTCAAGCTGTGTATTCTTACACTATCTTTTCTTTTCTCATGAGGTATAGTGTAAGCATATTCTCTCATCTCATTGTTAACTCTGATCATATCAGGATGGAAATCTTAACCTTACTTGTGATCCAGTACTTAAAAAAATGTAGATCACATCTCTCCCTGTGGCATCAAAGGAATGTGACATTACAGAAGAGTGTACCTTGTGGAGGCATGGAAAACTACCTTGGACCCTACAATCTGCAGATTTGCTGGAGGGCATTTCAGTTCTTTCAGCTGCCAACTAAATTTTTACTCATATCCGGAATGAAACTATAACAGTAAATTATTCAGCTTTGATTTCTGATTAGGAAAACAGCAGTGCTTCAGGCATTATATAGTTACCTCCTAAGGGTGCTATCTTTGAATATAATTAATTTAGTCTTTAACACAGATAAATTCCTTTGTTTTCAATTCATTCACAGAATGAATTCCTTTGTTTTGCAGATTTCCATAAGGTTTCCCATAATTTTATCACTAGCTTATGGACAGTCAAAATGAAAGGTAGCATCTACTTCTATATTTACTTAGATAATTCTTTATTTCATTCATTTGCTACACTAATGTGATGTGTGGGTATACGATATTAGAGGAAAGTTAGAAAAACTTAGAAGGTTTAGGTCACTGAAATATGCACTGTCTTCGATTAAAGGCTTTGAAAACCCTGGAGGTTGAAAAGAGAGGAGCTCATTTACAGACATTCACTGATAAGGAAATGCTGGGATGTGTACAAGAGCAGAAAGCTGACTGCACCTATCTCTGCAGTCTTGGAGCTCGACTAAGATGAAAATGCACCTGCAAACAGTTTGGGTTCAGGGATAATTCACGAGGAAGTTGAAGACTACTTCAGCCCTGAGCCCCAGACCATGACACCATGCCTAAACAAGTATGAGAGAAGCTTCTCAAATCTAATTATAATAAGAAGTAGGGAAAGGTCATGAATATGCAATAGGCATTTATGAATAGGCATGTATTTACACTATAACTATCTGCTGTTAGACCATGTGGTGTGTGATCTAGGAGGATTACCCCCTCCACCTGCCAGCAAATAAACACATACCTACTTTAAAACCCTTAATGGAGTTATAGAGTTTCATTCCACAAAACAAATGCTGTTTATGGACTCAACGGGTGTCCATTTGCTGGGTAAAAAATCTGGCTTGATAGCTGGGTCCAAAGAATTCTTGTAGCAGAGTTAAATCAGATTGGCAGCTCATCATAAATGGTGTTCCCTAGGACTTGGTGTTGGGGCCAGCTCACTTCTCATTTATCATCTACATTATTCACTTATTGATAATTTATCTGGACAAGCAGATCCAGTGCATCCTCAGTAAGTCTGCAAATAACACCAAGTTGGGCAGGAATGTTGATCTGCTTGAGGACAGAAAGGATCTACAGAAGGATCTGGATGGGCTGGATTGATGGGCTGAGACCAGTTGCATGGGACTTAGCAAGGCTAGATGCCAGGTCCTGCACCTGGTCCACAATCCCATGCAAGGCAACAGGCTTGAGAAAGATTGGCTAGAAGCCTGAGTGGCAGAAAAGGACTTGGGGATATTGATTTGCAGCCAGTCAAATATAAGCCAGCAGTGCACCAAGGTGACCAAGAAGTCCAACAGCATCCTGGTCTGTATCAGAAAAAAATGTGGCTAGCAATACTAGGGAAGGGATCATCTTCCTGCACTCAGCACTGGTGACACTATCACGTCCCACTTTCAAGTGAGCTGTTTACCCCAGCACAATGCCAAAGTGAGGTCAGGAGAGGATATAAACACTATCTTTACTAAACAAGGTGCACACCCTTAACACACTGGATTCAACAATCAAACAACTCTCACACAACAGAACATTGAGAAGAAAGTGCAGGCACCAAAGTTGCTGGAGTAATTGTCACTCAGCAGCGATTGGTAACATTGTAACAATCTGTTGAACCAAATCCAAGAAAAACAGCAGAGCTCTTTGTCCCTGTCCCACACCTGTATCAGGTGGTAAGGGCAGGTAACAAGCCTGGATGTGCCCCGCTATGTGCTCTCCGGAACCTCTGTTCTTGCTCTTGAGGGAGGTAGTGGTGGAGTGGTGTTCACCTGCTTTGAGACACTAACCCACACCATGCCAGGTCAATACAGAGCCTATATCTCCAACACTGTGTTCAGTTTTGGACCTATCACTACAAGACAGGCATTGGGGTGCTGGAGCATGCGCAAAGAAGAGTAACAAAGCTGGTGAACAGTCTGGAGCATACATCATACAGGGAGTGGCTGATGGAACAGGGGCACTTCAGTCTGGTGAAAAAAAAAAGGAAGCTGAGTGGAGACTTCATCATTGCCTACAACTGCCGGAAAAGAGGTTGTAGTGACATGGGTGTTGGTCTCTTCTCCCAGGTGACAAGTAATAGAATGAGAGGAAATGGTCTGAAGTTGCTCCAGGGAAGCTTTAGACAGGATATTAGGAAACTTTTTTTTCACAGGTAGGGTTATCGAGCACTGCAACCGGTTGCCTAGGGGAGCAGTAGAGTCCCTGTCCCTGAAGGAATTGAAAACTGGTGTAGATATGATTCTCAGGGATGTTGTTTGGTGGTAGATTTGGTACTGTTAGGTTAAATGTTGGGTTAGGTGATCCTAAGGTTTTTTCCAATCTAAATAATTCTATGGTTTTATGGTTCTGATATTAAATACTGAAAATATAATTGTAAAGCACATTTTATAAAACATACATCATAATCTGGATTACAATTAAGATCATTTTAAGACCTGCTTTAATCAACACAATTCCACTGTGGCAGAATGTTACTTATAATAAAATTTCTTTTAATTTGTCTAATATAAGAGAACAACCAAAACAAAGTTTCTTAAACGTCTCTTACAGGGTAAAAGTAGTGCTATCCACATAAATGAGTATATTTGAAATATATAAAGTACAAAGCCTGCAAAAATACTTGCAAGGCTGCCACCTATTACTTATTATGTAGGACAACAAAGATAGAAAAGCATATGTGAGTGTCTTGAAAGAAACTAAGTAAGAAAAAAAATTGGAAACCATAAGCATATGTCTGTTTCATTTGAAGCACATATTTAGATATTTTAAATATATGAACAAAATACACAGATGGATCGGCCATATGGTTTTGCTAGGGCCAACATACAGAACCTGTGCAAGCAAAAATTGAATTCTAAGATGCTGCTTTCTAAGGTTAATAGTTTATTACAGACAAAAAGATGCCTAATGGTTAAGGGACACTGAATCTACAAAAAACCAGTTGTAATACCAGTGACCTCAGTTGTGTAACAGCAGGTAAGAATTTGTCTTGCATGTTCATAAATTCTGAAAACATCATAGCACACAAAATCTGAAAAGCAGTAAATTATTGCTCACCCACGACTAAATATCAGTCTGGAATCAAGACAGAGGCAGCATAAAATAATCCAAAAATGTAACTGCAGAGAGGGTCTATCTCAGTATGGCTAGAAAATCCTGTCATCTAAAATAAATATTTTGATATGGATTCACAGAAGGGAATGAGAAATCATCATTGAGATAAGACAAGAATCAGTGAAGGGAAGTATCTCATAACTAGAAGGCAGATTCCAGCAGATGCACCATGAGTCATAGCTATATTACCAGATAAAAGAATTCTTCCAAGTTCCTAAAATTATTTCCTGCATTTGAGGTTCTGGTAACATACCTTGGTTTCTGATTTTTTTCAATAAAAAAACCCCTGAGAGGTCTATACAAAGACCAGCCTGAAAAAAACTACATTTCGTAGTGGATGGCCTAGAGGAAGTAAAAAGATGTGAATGATCTCTGCTACAGCCAACTTTCACTGAGGAATCTTTTTTTGCTCTAATCGTATTTTAGTTCTTTGACGTTTTTGGCATTTTGGCCAAGACCTCAGAGATAACAACCATATAGTTTTCTTTTATTTATAAGCCAGGTCACCTGTGGAATTACTCTGGCAAAATGTTTGACAGGCAAAGCAAAGTTCCTGCTGACATATGAGGAGCAGAAAATGAATATTGATTTTTGTAAATAACAAGTAGGTTATTTTTATTTCATAGCATCTGTAGCTTTTTCATTTAGCCAGTGTTTAACACACTAGTAACTCAGTACTGATTCAATAGATCACAAAGGCAATTCCTCAACTTCATAATAGGTTCCTCATTATTTATCAAATCACAAGTTTACGCCTCATTTCATTAAGGGAACAGAATTAAGAAAGAGTTTATGTATCTGTTGAACTGAAGATCTGCAATTACCATAAATAGCACGTTGGTCAATTCTGTTTGTGCAAATATAGATGTATATCCATAGCTGTTAATGTAGACTAGATATGTACTGATATGCTTTATCATACCTGAGTTAAGCATCTTTTGTATTAGAGTAGTATACTTTGGGCATAAATTCTATCCAAAAAAAATGTACCTCAAGATTTTTTATTTTATTCTTTTGTTCCTACAAAGTCAACATACTTAAACTTCTAAACATGAATTTACATTTCAGCTAACCTGTGATGCTGAAGAACTAATAAAAGACACAGTCTTTAGAAACGGAGCATAAGAATAACAAAATGTCCCATTGTAGTTTTTGAAGTTAGAGAAACTGTCAAACAATCAGTGGAACTGGATTAATACTAGCAAACAATGGTTTTGAATTTATATTTTCATCCCTGATGACACTAAAATATTAAGTAAGTTTAGTTGCTGACTTACATGTTGAGTACAGTCAGTTGGTCCTATACCACAATTGTTGATGAAGATCCATGCAAAGCACCTGAAAAGATATTCTAACTTTAGCCGCTTTTCTCTACACAGAACAGTTAATATGAACAATAATAACTGAGGGTATATATCTTGCCAAAGCCTTGGAACAGTGAAGATGAGGAATGCTTGGGAAAGGTTTTCATTAATTACAGCATTTCTTCTGCAAAAACTGTAAGGCTGGTCAAAAGTGGGTGAGACATAAAATCATGAAGGATTTGCACTGATGCTGTAAGAAAACTTTCCTCAGAGTAGTAAAAAATAAGAAATGTCCATTCAGCCAGGTTCAGGAAATAAAAACAAACAGGGCATGAGGTGGTGATATGATACTTCAGGTTTCATAATGGCTAAGTAATAGTTATACTTGCCCTAAAAATCTTGAAATAATCTCTTGCTTCATGTTAAAACAACCAATACTGCCTTCGTGCTGCATAGTAGACTCCATTGGTTCTAAGCGAGCACTTGGGACATGCATAGTGACTTTGGAACAAAATTAATGCTGATGCTGCAAATTTTATTAGTTGAATATTCAGGTACATTCAGAATGTAATTTTCAAAGCATTTTATAAATGTGAACTCATTAATCTTCACAGTATTATTATAAATAACTCATAGAATTATTTATGTTCTTCAGTTCAAATGCCACTAGGCACGTGCCCTTGCCTGTTCTTCAGTCTACTCTCCTAGCAAATGCAAATGTCAGAAAATAAATTTGTGTTTCTGCTAAGAGAATGACTTGTTTCATCTTCTATATATTTAAATTGGTTTTAATCATCAACACTTCATATATAACACATCCTTTATCTTTTCCCACTGCACACACACTCTAAATTTAATTAAAATAATTGAAATGAAACTACAGATAATTTGTTTTTTAAATAGACTGCCACATGCTCCATTTACATAAAACCCATTAGTTTGCATTAAATACAAATTAGGTGCTGATATGAATTAAATCACATACAAATAGTAGAATAGCCTCAAACCCACACATTTTAATTACTATAAGAGTTAAGCAGATTTATCTGTAAAGTAATCAAGACTCTCTTTCATTCATTTTTCAGTACAATAAGCCAAAGTACGAAGGGTTGTCCTGTAACCCTGTTATTTTAATGGTGAGATAAAGGCAACGAAAAAGCAGAAGCAGTGCTCAGATTCAAGCATCTAAACCAAATTATATTGTTTTAAAGTTATTCTGCAACTGCTGAACCAGAGGTAATAAGAACAAGACCTACATTACAGGGAGGGAATGAAGATGCAAAAAATCTTTTGAGTCTTTGATGTCTAGCTGTCGCAGATAATTGCAACTCTCATAGAGGAACTGTGAAGCTACTGTTTTTTTCCTAGCCATTCTAGACATAAAAGTAAAATATAATATGGCAAAAGGAGTTTTTAAGACAATTATTCAGTATCTGTCATATGACAACAGCAGTTGTTCAAAACTCAAGACTCCCAATAACTCTCTTCAAGAGCAAAATAGTGTTGTTCCTGGGTAGGTAATTATCTCATCTTCAAAAATGGCTACAATAATACTTTCTTTATCATGAGAGTTCTGTGTTTAGTGAGTGCTCTGAAAGAGAGCAAAACACTGCCAAAAGCTCATTTTAATGACTCTGTTCGTAAAAGTTTTGAAAGTTTGTACATATACAGAATCATAAACAATACATTTTTACTTACTTTTGGGGAACTTTTGAATGGAGCATCCCTACATGCAGGGTTCATAAATAGAGCTTTAAACTACATTTGAAAGGGGAGGGGGATGAGGCCATCCTAGTAAGTAGTGATCCTGGAAGTGGAACTCCAGTGCCTGAGAGATGGTGTGCTGGCAAGGACTGCTGATATATCACCACAGAGCAAGTGGAGGCCAGTACATCTAGTGACAGAAAGGATGAAACTGGTACTGAGGAGTTAGATATTCCAAAGACCAGTCAATTGGGAATGAACACTATTCCCTTTATGAGGGCTGAGGGCTCACCGGCCCAGCTAATGTTCATTTACATCAATTCATGCAGCGTGGGGAATAAGCAGGAGGAGTTGGAAGCTGCCATAGGGCAAGGAGACTACGATGTAGCTGCCACCACAGAAATGTGGTGGAACGACTCGTATAGCTAGAATGTTTCTATGGTAGGATATAAACTATTCAGGCAGGACAGAAAGGGTAGGACAGGTGGCAGGGTAGCCATCTATGTTAGAGAATGCTTTGATACTCTCAAACTCGATTATGGTGCTGATGGGATCGAGTGCCTGTGGGTTAAAACCAGAGGAGCCCACAAGAAGGCAAATATTGTGATGGGAGTCTGTTACAGACCACCCAGCCAAGAAAAAGCAGCTGATGAGCTCTTCCACAAACAACAGGGAGTAGTCTCGAGATTGCTACCTCTTGTGCTTGTGGGAGACTTCAGTCTTCCAGATGTCTGCTGAAAGGAAGCAGTCTAGGAGGTTCCTGGAATGTGTGGAAGACAACTTCCTCATACAACTGGTGAGTGAGCCAACAAGGGAAGCTGCCCTCCTGGACCTACTCTGTGTGAACAGAGAAGGCCTTGTGGGGGATGTGATTGTTGGAGGACGCCTGGGACAAAGCAATCATGAGATGATGCATTTTTCAGTTCTTGGTGAAGTGGGAAATCAGCAGAATAGTCACATTAAACATCCAGAGGACAGACTTTGGACTGTTCAGAAGGCTTTCTGACAAAGTCCCATGGGACACAGTCCTTAAGGGCAAGGGAGCCCATGAGGACTGGGAGCTCCTCAATAAGGGAATCCTAACAGCTCAGGAGACAGTTGTCCCCATGTGCCAGAAAAGGAGCCAGCAGGAAAAAAAAACGGCTTGGTTGAGTAGAGAGAGCTTGAGGGACATCAAAATGAAGAGGAATGTCTATGAGTATTGTAAGAAGGGACAGGTGTCTTGGGTGGACTACAGGGAGGAAGTGAGATCATGCAGAGAAAAAATCAGGAGGGCTATGTCCCAACTAGAACTCAGATTGGCCAAGTTAGTCAAAAATAACAAAAAATCTTTCTATAAATACATTCACAACAAAAGGAGGACCAGGGAGAATATTAAGTCCCTACTGAATGCAAGCGGAACATCTGTGACAAAGGATGAGGACAAGTTTGAGGTACTTAATGACTTCTTTGTCTGTGTCTTTAATAGAAATAGAGAAAGTTGTTCCCTCTGAGTACAAACCCAGGAGTTAGAGTAGCAGAACAGAGCTCCCATGATCCATGAAGAAGTAATTAGAGACTTGCTTACCCAGCTAGACACCCACAAGTCTATGGGCCCAGATGGGATCCACCTAAGAATATTAAAGACACTGGTGGATGTACTTGCCAAAACCCTGTACATCATCTTCCAGTGGTCCTGGATGACAGGGGAAGTTCCACCGGACTGGAGGCTGGCTGATGTTGTGCCTTTCTACAAAAAGGGTCACAGGAAGTATCCAGGGAAATAGAGGCCTGTCAGTCTGACATCACTGCCAGGAAAGGTCATGGAACAGGTGATCCTGAGTGCTATCATGAAGCACAAGCAAGCAAGCTGAGTGATCAGGCCCAGTCAAAACAAGTTTACGAAAGGCAGGTCTTGCCCTGTTCAATGTCTTTATCAATGACCTGGATGAAGGCATTGGGCACACCCTAAGTAAATTTATAGATGACACCAAGCTGGGTGTAATTGTGGATCTGCTGGAGTGTAAGGCGGCTCTACAAAGCCTCCAGGCCCCTATATATATAACTTGGCTGAATGTAATGTCCAAGTTTTAGTAATAAATAAGAAGTCAGAAATAAAATGTCAGCTTATTACACAATCTTTTCTTCCCTCTACTCCGCTCTTGTGAGATCCTACCAAGAATATTGTGTCCAGTTCTGGAACCCTCAATGTAAAAACTACATGGAACTGTTGGAATGGGTCCAGAGGAGAGCTACAAAGATGATCAGAGGGTTGGAGAAATTCTGCTATGAGGACGGGCTGAGAAAGTTGAGGTTGTTTAGTCTGGAGAAGAGAAGGCTCCAGGGAAACCTTATAGGGACCTTCTAGTAACTGAAGAGGTGTCAACAAGAAAGCTGGGAAAGGACTTTTTACATGGGCATGCAGTGATAGGACAAGGGGCAATAGATATAAATTGGAAGGGGGAAGATTTGGGCTAGACATTAGGAAGAAATTCTCCATGAAGAAGAGAGTGATGGTAAATGGAGTTAAATCCAGCTGGAGGCCAGTTACAAGCAGGGCTCCCCAAGGCTCATTGCTGTGTCCAGCCCTGTTCAATGTCTTTATCAATGACCTGGATGAAGGTATCGAGTGCTCCCTTAGCAAGTTTGCAGATAACACTAAGCTGGGTGGAAGAGTCAATCTGCTGGAGGGTAGGGAGGCTCTGCAAAGGGATCTAAACACTCTTCACTGCTGGACTGAGACCAATGGCATGAGGTTTAACAAGGCCAAATGCTGGGGCCTGCACTTGGGGCACAACAACCTTATGCAGAGCTACAGACTAGGAGAAGTCTGTCTAGAAAGCTGCCTGGAGAGGAAAGACCTGGGGGTGTTGGTTGACAGCTGACTGAACATGAGCCAACAGTGTGCCCAGGTGGCCAAGAAGGCCAAAGGCATCTTGGCTTGTATCAGAAACGGTGTGACCAGCAGGTCCAGGGAGGTTATGCTCCTTCCGTACTCAACACTGGTGAGACTGCACCTTGAATCCTGTGTTCAGTTTTGGGCCCCTCACCACAAGAAGGATGTTGAGGTTCTGGAGTGAGTCCAGAGAAGAGCAACAAAGCTGGTGAAGGGGCTGGAGAACAGACCTTATGAGGAATGGCTGAGAGAGTTGGGGTTCTTTATCCTGGAGAAGAGGAGGCTGAAAGGAGACCTCATTGCTCTCTACAATTACCCGAAAGGAGGTTGTGGAGAGGAGGGATCTGGCCTCTTCTCCCAGGTGACAGGGGACAGGACAAGGGGCAATGGCCTCACGCTCTGCTAAGAGAGTTTCAGGCTTGACATTAGGAAAAAAGTTTCACCAGAAGGGTCATTGGGCACTGGCAGAGGCTGCCCAGGGATGTGGTTGAGTCACCTTCCCTGGAGGTGTTTAGAAGACATGTGGATAATGTGCTGAGGGGCATAGTTTAGTAATTGGACTCAATGATCCTGTGATTCCAAATCGCAACATTTTGAGAGAGCTCTATATCTAACAGCAATGGAAGTGTTATCCCTGGGCTCTTCGTGACAATTTGAAATTCACAAAATATTGGGATCTTTAAACTGTAGCGTTTAAGACATTAAAGAAAGAGTATTCTATAGAAATCAAAACATGATAAATTCCTTTCTACTGAAGCGAAGGGAGAAACTGGACACACAAAAAATCAGAGCAAAGTAGCTAGGCTATATAAATTCTTTGGCAGAACAGAAAGCAACTGAAGTTGCACTAATGTAGAAGTTGTACAACCATTACAAGTTTTGAACTAGTTAGACTGTCACTGCTCCAAATGTTATAAATTATTCACATCATTTTTCTTCTACTGCTATGGCTATGAAAGTAATAGAACTAGATTGGCTACACAATGGCAGAGACAATACTGAAAAAATGTCAATAGTGTTTAGCATCACTTATAAGCAGCTGAGCCACCTCATCATCATATGAATTAGCCAGGTCTGAGTCAATCACCAGCTTGCAAGATAGAGCCCTATTTGTACAAAAGTTGAGCTGGAATTTTTCTCATGTCCAGTCAGTGGAAAGGCACTGCAGAGTGAATGCAATAGCATTAAACTCTTCTTTTGACTTCTTAATGTTACAACAATATGATCCTTAAATTATATTTTTTAAAAAGTAAAGATACATCTTTCTTACTTATACATTCAATGGAAGGTGTATCCAATAGACATGAGCTTGAGTTAAACATCTAAAGTGCCTGAATTGATTGCAGAATGCAACACAATACGTAAATGTCTATACTTCACAGAAAAGAAATCTGATCTGATGTCTCTGCATTAGGGATACACTCTCTAGGACAAATTCTTCATGCACATATACTCAAAGTAATTCTATTCTGTTCAGTCAGGAAGAACAGAGTGTAATTAGTGAAGAATTAGTCATCCTAGATTTGTTGATTCATCTTAGCTATGTTTTACATAAAGCATTCATGTTCAGTGCATAATATGCTATGTGTCTTAACTTTTAAATTATTTAGGAATATTAAATGCAGAGTAATGTTCTCTAATGTAGTATAATTGACACTAATATCCCAAAGAAATAAATGAACAGTAGAAAGGAAACCAATTCTTAAATTTTTAAATAATAAGGAAAATATCCGACATCATGAAATCTTTGAAAATAAAGAGTAAAATTCATTATTCATATTAAAACAGAAATATTCTTAGCACCACATCTGCTTAATATGGATGTTTACTCATGCGTTTTGCTACCCATAACAATGGAACAGTCTTAATCCTGCTTGTTTTACTCCAAAGATGTAACTACCCACAAACACATAATAATTTTACTCAGTGAAAGTCAGTGAAATAAAGAGTGGCAAAACAACTATTTTTCTTCTAAAACACAGTGTTGGCAATAAATTATGCACTGAAAGAAAAAATGGGAAGGTCTGTGTCAGCTACATCAGGGTCATATTGCATAGTGATCTGTTCCAAGATATGAATGACAGACTGTAACAGGTAGATGAATCACAAAAAAAAAGTTAAAGCATGAATAATCAAGGAGCCCCCAAAACATTGTAACATTTTTTTTTAAATAAATACAAGAAACCTAGATGAAGCAAAACCTACCTGTTTTTTTCATAGAAACATAGGATCACTATATTGGAAAAGACCTTTGAGATCATCAAGCCTGACAGTTTCTGTCCACAATCATATCTCTAAATCAATTCATCTATTTGTCTTTTAAATACTCCCAGAGGTGCTGACTCAACTACCTCCTTGGGCAGCCTGTTCCACTGTTTCATAATCCTTTCTGTGAAGAAATATTTCTTAATGTCCAATCTGAACCTCCCCTGGCACAGTTTGAGGCCATTCTATCTTGTCCTATCACCTGGGAAAAGTAATCAGCACTTACCTCTCTACAAACTCCTTTCAGATAGCAGTAGACAGTGATAAGTCTCCTCTCAGTCTCCTCTTCTCCACGCTTATCAGCTCCAACTCTCTCAGACACTCCTTGTAAGACTAGTTTTCCAGCCCCTTCTTTAAAAATAAGCATAATTTTACCCTTCTTCCAGCCACCAGGCACTTCTCCTGAATGACTTAACTTTTCAAATATCATGAAAAGTGGCTTGGCAACCACATCAGCCAATTCCCTCAGGACTCTGGGATGCATCTCATCAAGTCCCATTGACTTAGATATGTTCAAGTTCCTCAAGTGATCGTGAACGTGATCTTCCCCTACAATGGGAGGGGCTTTACCCTGTCCACCTCCATGTTGTTGTCCATTGACCCAAGAGAGACAAGGAGAGTGTTTTTCAGTGATGGTTGAAGCAAAACAAAGTTGAGTACCTCAGCCTTCTCCTTGTCTGTTGATACAAGGTCACCATTTTCATACATCAGTGGGGGGTACACATTCTTTAATATTCCTTTTCTAATTGACATACCTGTAGAAGCCCATCTTGTAAGTCTTCATGTCCCTTACCAAGTTCAGCTTCACCTGCACCTTAGTCTTCCTGATCCTATACCTACACAACAAGGCAGAGTCCCTATACTCTTCCCAAGTTTCAAGTGCCTGCGTGCACTGCCTGTGCAGTCCCCTCTTGGGCTTCAGTTTTGACCAGAAGGTCTCAACTCAGTCACACTGACCTCCTTCCTGCCCTGCCTGATTTCCTACATCTGCTGACAGAGTATTATTGACATTTATGGAAAGCATCCTTAAATATTTGCCAGCTCTGTTCTGCTTCCTTGTCTCTAACCCAGGGAGTCCTACTGACTACCTCCTTGAAGAGCTGGAATATGCTTTCCTGAATTTTATGGTCTTGACTATACTCCTTTAATTTCCCATACCCCTCAGGACCTTGAACTCCATCACTATGTGATCACTGCAGTCCTGCCCTTGATCCTGGTGTCACTGATAAGCTCTCTTGCATTAGTGATCATCAGATCCAGTATTGCATCCCCTTGGGTGGAGGTGTCTGTTACCTGAGTGAGGAAATTATCTTCAATGAACTCTAAGAGTCTTCTCGATTGCCTACAACTTGCCATGCTACTTTTCCAACAGATGCCAGGGTAGGTGAAGTTTCCCAGAAGGATGTGAGCTTGTGAGCATGAAGCCTCCTGTAGCTGGAGGAAGAAGGCTTCATCAATAGCCTCTACTTAGAATCATAGATTCACAGAATAGTTTGAGTTGGAAGTGACCCTAAAGATCATCTAGTTCCAACCAACCTGCCATGGTCAGGGACACCTCCCACTAAATCAGGCTGCCCAAGGCTCCATCCAATCTGGCCTTGAGCTTCTCCAGGGGATGAGGCATCCACAACTTCCCTGGGCAACCTCTGCCAGCATCTCACCACTCTCACGGTGGAGAAATTCTTCCTTATGTCTAGCCTAAATCTGCCCCTCTCCAGTTTATACCCATTGCCCCTAGTCCTATCACTACAAGCATTTGTGAACAGTCCCTCCCCAGCTTTTTTGTAGGTACCTTTAATATACTGGAAGGTAGCAATAAGATCTCCTCAGAGCCTTCTCCTCTGCAAAAACTTGATCAGGTGGCCTGTAGTATAAACTGACTACAAGTTTCCTTTTGATGCCTTGGTCTTTTATTCTGACCCCAAAGCTTTCAGCTTGTTTGTGGTTACTCTTCAAAGACAGCTCTTCACACTGACCATTTCCTGATATACAGGGCAATGCCCTCACTCTTCCTTGCCTGTCTGCCCTTCTCAACAGCCTGTAGCCATTGATAGCTACACTCCAGTCATGGGATTGATCACACAAAGTTTCAGTTATGGCTATCAGATTGTAGCCTTCTACTAGCACGGTAGCTTCCAGCTCCTTCTTGCCCAAGCTACGTGGGCTTTTGTAGAGGTAAGGGCTGTTGACCACATTGCCTTCTTAGTGGAAGACCCCTTATTTCCCTTAAGGTGTTCTACAGAAGTTTTCTTCCTGGTGCTTGATACCTCAGGAGCCTCCTGATCATCTCTGCATGACTTCACCTGTGCCATAGCATTCCCAGCATATTCTGAGGCAGCAGGGGGAGGACCCTTACCAGCATACCATGGCTCCAATCATTGTGTGTCATCTCACAGCTTGTCACAGGCAAACCTGATATTATCCCCCTCCTCTTTCACATCTATTTTAAAGGCCTACCAATGAGCCCTGCAATATCCTGAGCAAAGCCCCTCCTCCCACTTTGAGAAAGTTGGCTCCCATCCAATACCTGTAAACCTGGTGCCCTATGAGCCATCTCATTGTCAAAAAAACCAAAGTTATTATGGTGACACCAACCATGGAGCCATGTAGTAATAGACTGTCTGATGCTTACAATGTCCTCACCTGTAAGTGGAAGAAGGGAAATAAAATTCACCCTGTTCCCAGATTCTCTCACTGGCCATACTTTACCCAGGCTTCTGGGATACAGCAGTCTTCCCAGTCAGTGGGGTCTGCTCGGCATACTGGACCTTCTGTCCCTCTCAGTAGGCAGTCTTCTGCAACTATGACTTACCTTTTCTTCTTCATAACAATTGTAGTAATACAGGATAGGGGTGAGGGTCATTCTGGTCTGGCTGAGTACCAATAGAACATCATATTAAAGACTGGGTCAGCAAAACCATCAAGTATTTCAGCCTTAGCCTTTGTCACTATTATTCCCCCTGTGTCCTGTAAAGGATGGAGATTCTCCTTGGCCCTCCATTTGTTGTTGGTTTTTGTAGAAAGACCTTTCATTATCTTTCACAGGATTGTCCAATCTAACTTCTAGTTGGACTTTAACCCTTCTGATTTTCATATAATTTCCTCTGAGATCCATCCAAAACTCTCTGCTCAGCCAAGATATTTTTTTCCCCTGTTGACATGTGCAAATTGCCTGCATCTATGCCACCAGGATTTCCTTCTTAGCATCCATCCCTCTTGGGCACTCTTGCCCTTAAGGATTGTTTTCCATGGAACTTTATCAATCAGCCTCCTCAACAGTCCAAGGTACCCTCCGGAAGTCCAAGGTGACCATTTTACTGAACCCCCTCCATACTTCTCCAAGAACTGGAAATTCTATCATTTCATCATCTCCATGTCCCAGGCAACCTTCAACCACAACATCTCCCATAAGGCCTTCTCTGTTCACAAACAACAGATCCAGAAGGTCAACTTCCATATTCAATTCTGTCACCAGTTGTGTCAGGAAGCTGTCTTCCATGCACTCCAGAAACCTCCTAAACTGTTTCCTCTCTGTTGTATTATACTTCCAGCTGACACCTCATAAGTTGTCCCCACTAACGATCATGAGACTTCTCCCAGTTGCTTGTAGAATAACTTATTGGCCTCTTGTTATTCCTGGCTGGGTGGTCTATAATAGACTACCACCATAATATTTGCCTTCTTGGGTGCTCCTGTCATTTTTACCCATAGACAATCAACCCTATCATCATTATAATTTAGCTCAAAGCAATCAAAACACTCTTTAACTAAGGGGACTACTCCACAGCCTCCTCACCTCCCTCCTCACCTATCCCACCTGAAGAGTTTATAGCCAGCTATGTCAGTCCTCCCAAGACTTTCACTCTAGACTGGCAATTCCCTGTATTACTTCTGATAGTCAGAGGAAGATCAAAAAATGGTATTCAAGCAGAAATTCAGTATCAGCTAAGATTCATGGCTGTTGTAGCAGACTGGAAATGCTACTTGAGTCACAGGTACCTTTAAAAGTACCTGAGATGCACACTTGATTTACAAAGAGAAGAAAAATAAAGGAAGAACTTTGTACTTGTAAGCACTACAACAGGAGCAACCAAGGCCTACGATAGTGTTTCAGGCTGTGACATAGGACACAGAATCTGTTTCTTACTGAAACCAGGTTATCCCTTTGTCTTAATGACTAGAATTATGTATACACAAATTTGCTACAACTTATAAAGGTTGCAGTGTGATTCTTAACACTGTTGGGGTTTAGACGATGATTATTCGATATCTGATGTGACTTGCCCCTAACCTGTATCTGTTAAATCATATGTTCCCAGAAAACATGCTGATTTATACAGGCATGTTTTAATGGTTCACATTTTGAAAATGGATTATTTCTGTTCCTCACCCTCTACCTCCAAAAATGAGGACAAGAATGTAATTGTTTGAAAACTAAAGAATTATCCCAGTGTAAAATTCTCTACCAGGGAAGTAAAAAATGGTAAACTCATTATATAAACTTGGTTTGTTGAGCAACAGAAATCTATCTAAATTTATACCCTTTTTTTCATCCATGCCCACAGCTGAGCAGAGGTTTCTAGATGTTCTACAGATCATTACGTAGCTTTTGTAACGTTGATTGTAGGTTGGTTTTCAAGGTTCTCTGATAAAGAGAGGTATTTATAAGGGTTTCTATGCAAAAAGAAAATCAAACCCTGGACTGTTGTCAAAAAAAATTAAAATAACAGTTTCAATGATGCTTTCCTCATAATATATAATCTGTATATAAATCATGACTGCAGTTAGATGCTCTGGGATGGATTGGCAGACATTACACATAGTCACATATACTGTTGATTCATGCATTAGACTTGCGAAGATAAGTGAACTTGTGAGTTGGCAGTAAGACTATTTATATTTACAGATTTATTTCTTTTACTTGACACAGAAGCAATGGAGAAGAATGAGATGGCAAAGAAGACGATATCCAAGAGATCTTCCAAGATTTCACAGCAGAAACTGTATGTGTAGATATGTGCTGATTCATTTTTCTTTCATGCTCTGTAGACTTACGTGTTCGAGGAGGTTTCAATAAGTGCTGCGTTTACTCTATGATATTTCAAGAATACACTATTTCTTCGCCTCATTGGACCTTTCTACAATGCCCTTTTACACTCCTCCACAATGAAGACTGGGATGGAAAGAGAATGTTTGAAAATTAATTTGCATCCATATCTTTTTCAGATATTTTGAATCATGGAATCATATAATAATAGAATCATAGAATCATGGAGTGGTTTGGGTTGGAAGGGCCCTTAAGAATCATCTAGCTCCAAACTCCCTGCCATGGGTGGGGGCACTTGACACCTTCCACTATGTGAGATTGCTCAAAGCCTCATTGACCCTGGCTTTGAGCACCTCTAGAGATGGGGCATCCACAACTTCACAGAATCACAGAACAACCAGGTTGGAAGGGACCCATCGGATCTTCTAGTCCAACCATTCCTATCTAACACTAAACCAAGTCCCTCAATACCTCATCCACCCGTGTCTTAAACACCTCCTGGGAAGGTGAATCAACCACCTCCCTGGGTAACCTATTCCAATGCCCAATGACCCTCTGTGTGAAAAACCTCCTCCTAATCTCCAGCCTAAATCTCCCCTGGTGGAGCTTGAGGCCATTCCCTTTCATCCTGTACCCTGTCCCTTGGGAGAAAAGCCCAGCTCCCTCCTCTCTACAACCTCCTTTCGGATACTTGTAGAGAGTAATGAGGTCTCCTCTCAGCCTCCTCTTCTCCAGCCTAAACAACCACAGCTCTCTCAGCCGCTCCTCATAGGGTCTGTTCTCCAGCCCCTTCACCAGCCTCGTTGCTCTTCTCTGGACTTGCTCCAGAGCCTCAACATCCTTCTTGTGCTGAGGGGCCTAGAACTGGACACAATATTCAAGGAGTGGCCTCACCAGTGCTGAATACAGAGGGAGAATAACCTCCCTGGACCTGTTTGTCACACCGTTTCTGATCCAAGCCAAGATGCCATTGGCCTTCTTGGCCTCCTGGGTACACTGCTGGTTCATGTTCAGTCGGTTCAGACAGCCGACTGAACATGAGCCAGCTGTGTGCCCAGGTGGCCAAGAAGGCCAATGGCATCCTGGTTTGTATCACTTCTCTGGGTAACTTCTTCCAGTGCCTCACCACTCGCACAGTAAAAGATGTCTTCCTAATATCTGATTTAATTGTCCCTTAATTGTCCCTTCTTTCAGCATAAAACTGCTATCCCTCGTCCTATCACTGCTCTCCCTGATAAAAAGTCTCTCCACATCTTTCCTGTAGGAATCTCAATCTATTTATTGATCTGGAAAATATTAAGATTTCCTTTACTAGAGACTATGAATAAATGAATTCTTCTTCTATAGCGATCTTATAGATTATATTAGTGACTTTCATTTGTCAGGAATTCACTTTGAATCCCAGTATATTCTTATAAAATCATTACACACTGCATTCTTATACATACTAAACAAGGTCACTAAGGTATCAGATTGGAAAAAGCCGGCAAACTATGACCTGGGGAAAATACAGAGCTACTCTGCCTGCCCAGAGTCAGCACTACACCACTGAAGCCAGGTGGAGCATCCTGCAGTAAAAGTTACCTTAAAAACCTTGAAAAATTATCCTGAGATTTGGGACAAAACTAAAACTCTCACCCTGTAGCTCATTATAGTGCTGGTTATTAACTGATAAATGGAAAGGTCATTTTTTAACCCCTGTTTAAAGGAATAACAAATTTCTCATTACCTCAGTGCTGGAATTGTTAACCAAAGAAGTTTATAGAGAATGCAGCTATCCTCTTAATGTTCCTACTTTCAGCCACCTGTATGTTCAACTAATTCTGTTCGTGCAACTCAGGCAGCATTTAACTCTTCAGGCAGAGTGCTCTTTTTTCCACTGTATTGTGTGACTGTGTGGGACAAGTGGGTAGAGGAATTAAGACAGGCTGAAGAGGTTACTGATATCAACTGAAAATTAGAGGAAAGATCTAGCAATGGTGACAGTGAAAATAAGAACAGAGAATATCTTTAAATTATACAAAAATAAAAAGAAAGGGAAAGAAAGATAATCAACAAATTTAATATTTAGCTTTAAAAATCATGAATTTTTAAGAAGACCTGTATAATGGGCTCATTGAATAACATGAAATCTTGTCCTCTCACTATCTATAAAATTGGAATGGTGATATATGATTTATACATGATACAAACCAAGCAAAAGATGTGTACCCTGAGAATGACAGGAACTGTCTTGTGAATTTCTCACTTAAGAAAGATGGATGTATTCTTTAGCTGATCCTACATGTGAGCAATATACCACATTATAAATACTTCAAAGGCTGATAAATATATTAATTATTTTCCAAGTTCGTTCTGCTGACATTTAATAACTGATACGCCAGATAAGTGAACTTACAGGCTTCTGAGAAGAATATTATAGCGCAGTCCCTTAAAATTAAGGTTCTTCCTTGACTGCAGTTTTAATCAGGAATTCACATTTATATATGATCTCTGCCATAAGGATTCTACATGACAGTTAATTAAATATGTACCTCCTTAATTCCTACAATAATACCATTCCTAATACAATATTTAGTCTTGCTATAGGCTTTTATATTTAAGTAAAGATATTTCTAAAGCCTTTTGTCTTTTTTTTTAATATATGTTTGTTGAAGTTACTTGGAGTTCACAGAAGTAGTATCTGCTTGATCACTGCATGTTAAAATTCTGCATGTTAGTCACACCTTCTTTTTTTTATCTGTATTTCTCATTACCTTTTCAAGTGAAACCTAGACCTATACAATTTATAAAATATGCATTTTGGAAAGTGTTGCTAATTCAGCTAACTAATCTTTTTTACCTCTTCCCTTTATTTACAAGACACTACACAACACAAATATATCAGTCTCATAAAACATGATGCACAAAAATAAATTTGATTTGGTTTAGCCTTTGAGATCACAACATAGATTTTTGTGAAGAAAAAAATGTCATTCAAATGAGGACATACAAGGTCTAATTCTTATTTCACGCTGCTATAAATACGGAGTATTGCTTACAAGCAAACTACCAACAGCCATATAATGTTGTAAGTGATATAATAACATTTACTATTTTAATCCCTTCTGTTGTACATCAACAAATATTCATATCCCTAACTTGTTATAAGCACTTTGTTCTCAACAATCTTATTCTCAGTATCACAGTTATGTGAAAGACTTTCTCTGCCAGAATATACCTGTACCAAAACTTGAAAACTCAACTATAAGTTCTGAAAATAGATACAAGTCTACATCAAAATTATGTCTCACTGAACAGAAAATATTTAACTATAAAAGTTTTTCAGCATTTTCTTACTGTTGATTATGAATGGAAGGCTAAATATATGACTACCTACAATACAATAAATATCTGCTTTAGTCAGAGAAATTCTATGTGATTTAGAATTACTGTTTTCCTGTGTTCTTTAAATTATAAATATTTATTTACGTAGATATGGTTTAAAAATGTAAGTAATGCCAAAGTCTTTAAGCTATAACCATGAGATTCATTAGACCTATTCATTTCTAAATGTCCATGTTTATCTTAGCAAAGCAAGATAGAAAATAGTGCACCTACATAGGGTGAATAGGAATATTTCCACTAGGGGACTCCCTGTTCATCTTGGACCAGATTCTTTTCCTTAGAATGTGCGTTTTGGTGCAACAGCTGAATGTTTTTTACTTTTCCAGCAAGTAAGCCTAAAAAATACTAAAAAAAAAAAAAATAAAAAAATACACAGCTTTTAAATATTATATTAATTGTGATTTCAATAGCACAGGTTTTTCCTTTAGCCCATCCAACAATACAAATATGCAAGCTCCAGCATCCAAAACATCTCTTCTCCAAAGTCTCTTCTCTTCTTCTCGTCCAAAGTATCTCTTCTCTAGTTCAAGCACAGTTGGATTATGCATTAGGTCAGATAGTAGTAATGAGAATTCTATTATGCATTTCCCAATTTTTTCTGCATAAATACTTCCAATTCATAATAATTTGGTGAATAAAATATATTTCGTTTCAAAGAAACTTCTTGTATTTTATCATTTATATTTTGCTGGCAGTTGTATGCATTATCACATATTTCTTATCAGATGTTTAATTTCACAGGTTCCCCTTGGTTGATAAAAAAACTACTGAAGCTGTAAGTATTTGTCTGTTTCTTATATTGACTTCAATGAGGCTAACATCTGATTTATATGCATTGATCAAGATTTTCCTAAGTATTGTCATCACAGAAATATTTTTAAAGACATTTGACACAACCGAGTGTAGACAAAGAAAATATCCCATCTTTCTCATGCTAGAGAATGACAGAATACGTGAAAAGGTGATTGTAAATTCTTACTTGCACAAGTCAGTAGTGCTTTTTTCAGGGTATCAGAGCAACAACTGTTACTGAGGGAGGGGTTGGCCCTTTTATTTTTTGTACTAAGCACTTTGCATCCTCACATTTCAAAGGCAGGAGGAACTGCAGGTCTTGACCTCTAGTTTCTTCATTGGCTTCTTCACCTAATCCAACCATTATATTTGTGTGCAATCCAGACCTTTTCCTCCTTACTGCAGAAGCATCAGCACAGCCCTCATTTGCACATTTTCTTTTCCTCATGCTTAGTTTGGAAAACTCTTAAAAAAAGTTTGATATGTATTCCTTCTTCTACCAATAAAAAATACAAATATATTCTCCTCTCTTTGTCAAAATACATAAGGCTTGTCCACAAAATGATCTGTGTAACTACAGCTGGACATCCCATAAAATGGAGCTTGTAAGAGTAGACTGCATGATATGATAATCATAACACCTGTCAGGACAATTCAAAGAATGTGTCATAGCTGTCATGTTAAGCAAAAAAACTCAACACATTTCAGAATATTTCAGCAGGAACTGGTTACCTTTTACTCAATACTGAAAAAATTGTAACAGAAACTGCAGTGCTGTTGCTATATAAGCTGTAAAAACAGGCTCTTAGGTACTGATGATACTTTATGTTTTATCCCTAATGATCTAGCCTAAGTTTCAGTTGCACATCATCCATCTAAATTTCATTTTGTTGTCAGTACAGCAGCGTGAAGTATTAATCAAATGTTAACCACATGTCTTCTCTAAATTGGTATGAAATAACCTGTATTTCTTTGACATCTTTACTTGCTGCCCAGAACCAATTGTTACATCATGGTCTCCTACCTGCCTCATTAAGACCAACAAAATCTATGATAGAGGAACTGTTTATATAACACTTACATAAAATTGTATTTTAATGATATATATTTATTAATATTAATACCATATTGATACTGAAGTTAGAAACAGAATGGTTTAGGCTGGAAGGAACTTCTCAGTGTCTTCAGCTTTCACTTGCTATGCAGAGCAAAGCTAAATTTTTTGGCCATTTAGTTACAGATGCTTTATTTTATTTTTTTCTTTAATGTTTATTTGTATGTCTTAAGTATTTATTTATATGTCTTAGGTATCTCTTGGTTTCCAAGAGAAATTTACCATTCAGGTAGTGAAGGATGAGCAACACTGACTAAGTGTGTAGGTAGAGGCTCATTACACGACATAAGGCCAAAATCCCATCAGATGTCAAAGAGCTGTGCTGCAGCTGGGAGATTGCCAGCCTCCTTATACTGTTGCAGAATATTTTCATTGTGGAACGTTTCCATTAGAAGGATAAAAAGAGAAATTAGTATTCCAAAATTTCCAGTTTTTACTTCTCATCATGCCCTTATAAAAGTTTGTGCAACAGAGATACCTTTATCGCTATATCTAGGAGAGTCAGGGGGTGAAGAAGAAAAGAACTGGAAAATGTTGGAGGTCTGGACACCACCAAGTGACTGAGAAGCTAAACAGATCTTAAGTAATGGCTCAGTAAGGGTAAGTACTAGGGATACAGGGCTATCTCATCCCAAAGCCACCACAGCTTTTAAGCACTGTGCTCCTTACCCTTCTACTTCCCAAGGCATTTGCACCTTCACAAAGCCTTGTGACCATGGAGCAAGTTCCCATGAGTTGCCCTAGGGAAACTCAGGCAGAAAAGCATCCACCTCTTCTAATCACTGGGTAGCTTCATGTCACACTTAACACATAACATATGAAGCAGATGTCTTGAAGAACCAGGCGAAAAAAAAAAAGTTTTTAGACTGGCTATTAGAGCACTTTCCTGGGAAATAAGAATGGAACAGTCAGTGTAACCTTGAGCATGGGAGCATCTTGCTCTCCCTGATAGATCCACAACACACATAAAACTTTCCCGTAGAGTTTTTTCTGCTGCTTCACAGACAGCAAAGCAAAATTTATACAGCTCAAAAGACTGCAGAAGATTCCTTGTATGGCAAGAAATCATATGGATTAGAAAAAAAGTTAAGCAAGAAACAAATCTGGAAATAGGGAACAAAATTCACAACCTGTCCTTTTCAGCTAGATAGCATCATACCTAGAGTGATATAAGAAAAAAATGCCACTAGGCACGCTCACAACAACCACCATTGCATACGTGAGTGGAAAAGAGAGTTTTCAGACAGCGTTCCACACACACACTGAGCTAGTCTGCATGCTTCTGGAGTAGACACAACCCTTCCTGTAACAGTCAATAACAACTGAGCTCTCCAGATTAAATTATCCAACTTGATATTCTATCTTAAGCAGAGACCTCATTGATCCAGCATTTTACCAGGCAGGTACGTGCCTTTTGCCCTGTCGGACACCTCGTCAGAAGAAGTGTATTCTACTGCCACCTAGCTTCAGTGCGGTTTGCCAGCATGTGGTTGGAGGTGATGTTTCCGTGTTTCAAAAAAAATACTCTGAGGAATTTCATTCTGTTATTGTATGGAACAGAGTGGATCAGGAACCCAGCAGGCTCAGAGGGTGAGGATCACCAGGGATAGCCCAGCTCTGGATCACTAGCTGAGCCACGGTCGCTCACCTCAAGGCCTTCAGCTCTCCCAACAAATTCTTCAGTCTGGAATGATCAACATGATCCCTTTTCCTCTCCTCTGCTTCCTACCACTCCAAGCCAGCACTGAGCCACACAACATCTTGGGCTTTGGCATCCTCCATGGGACAAGGACTTCAGGGCAAGGTACGGGTGCTCTCGAGCAGAGCAGTGCCTGGATTTTGGAAAAGAACCTTCAGGAGCAGAATCCCAGTGGGAAAGTCTCTATTCAGTTTAAACCCTCTCTGTCCCCTCAGCTGGGGTGTGGGTTTTGGGGCCCCTCACTACAAGAAGGATGTTGAGTCTCTGGAGCGAGTCCAGAGAAGAGCAACGAAGCCGGTGAAGGGGCTGGAGAACAAGAGGAGCAGCTGAGGGAGCTGGGGTGTTTTTATCCTGGAGAAGAGGAGGCTGAGAAGAGATCTCATTGCTCTCTACAACTACGTGAAAGGAGGTTGTGGAGAGGAGGGGGCTGGGCTCTTCTCCCAGGCGACAGGGGACAGGACGAGAGGAGTGGTCTCAAGCTCCATCAGGGGAGGTTTAGACTGGATATTAGGAAAAAATATTTCATAGAAAGGGTCATTGGGCACTGGAACAGGCTGTCCAGGGAGGGGGTTGAGTCACCTTCCCTGGAGGGGTTTAAAGGACGGGTGGACGAGGCACTGAGGGACATGTTTTAGTGACTGGTCAGAATGGTTGGACTCAGTGATCCAATGGGTCTCTTGCAACCTGGTGATTCCATGATTTTATGGATTCCATCAGGGAACCAGCTTTGAGTGTCCAGGAACTGACACATCCCTATTGCTGTGATATTCAGCTCTTTTAATGAGTCTTCCCTTAGTCCTCAAGATTTGGAGTGCCATCAGAGAAGAGAGTAACTTCAAGAGAGGAGCAACTTGTAGCAGAGCTCTATACCTATGCCTACCTACACTGAGATTTTAGAAAAGGACCACACTTACACCTGCATAGTTACGTCTACGTACACTACATTAACGTGCAATCAGCTTCTTTTTTCTGTCTTATGATGAATACTAAATAAAGATCATTCAGTTATTTCTGTTGATATGCCTAGCTGGACTTTACATACTTCGATTTTATTCCTTTCACGCATCTTTTCTACAAGTCGTACTTTGTTTAGTCTCCAGTTGAAACCATTCCATATTTCTCATTATCCTTGCTATTCGCAGTCTCTCCTTCTGCAATGTACTTTCAGAGTTAAGAGCATCAGTACTGCATGTTATAATCAAGATGGAAGCATTTTTGTCAGAGTGACAATTAGCTAAACCATTCACTCCAAGTAAGCATTACATTCATTTTTTAATAAAAATTACTCCAGGATCTACTTCAGGTGTAATAACCATTTTCAAGTATTTATAAGGGTCCATACTTTTATGTATTATTACACATATTTCCCCATTCCACTTTTTACACTGTTTTACACTTGAAAGTATTAATTGAAAGATGCCTTTTCATCACTTATCTACTCTGACAAGAATTCATCTAGTTAGCTTTGCATTTATTTTTATTAATACTTTTGTAGCATTAATAGAATTTTAATTTCTGGTTTTGTGGCGTTAATTAATGTTGTCATTCACCATGTATGCAGTATCAAGGTTTTTCCTGAGTGTATCTATCCACAATGGTCTAAGTACCTATTCTCACAAAACCCAGTGGTACTTTCCTTCCATTATCAATCCTCACTACATACAAATATATCACAGAATATACTACATTTCCTAAATTTTAGCCAGGTATTTAAATTAGAAGAGCATTGTCCTTATTTTCCATCTCCTTTTTATTGATTTTTTTTTGTCATGGGACTATTTAAGAAACTTTTAAGAAAGTTCATTATATCAGCTAGAACAGTTTTTCTGTAAGCTCACTGACTCTTCCAGAGACTGAGCATGAATGCTCTGTGAAAAAGCTATACTGATTCTTCCCCATTCCTTTTATTAGTATGTCTACTAATGGTGTTACTTATCATAGCTTTTTTTCTACTGCTTTCTTTGGCACAACACGCAGACTTGATGATCTAGGTTTTTTCTAGATTTTGCAGGACAAGGGATTGGTGTTTTGTTATTTTTTTCAAAATGCAACATATTTGTCTTTTTATTCTGGTACAAATTTTAGATAAATTTCATAATGCACGAGTTTGTTGCTCCCCATTTTAATGTTTTGTTCTAACTTCTATTCTACTGACACTTTGCACAAAGTCCCTTCCAAATCACTGCCTATAATAAAAGTGTAGGAATCCTCTAAATCTCCTTCATACTGATGAGTGAAGAGAGGAATTTTCTTAAGTTTCTGCTGATAAAGTACATTGACTATGTACAGTTTCCATATTCTTTGGCAGACTTCTTGCTTCCACAGTGTTTGAGAAGATATCATTACCAGTCTTCATTGTTGGTTTCCCTCAACTTTCTACATATCATTTTGTCCAATCATAGTTCACACTTAACTTGCCAAAGTGTATGCTTTTAATCTGCTTGGAAGTTACTCCTCTTTTGGAAGGTGTATTTTTATTTCTAATAATTTTTACTTTATTGCTTACTCATGATTCCCTTAAGGTGGAATCAGTTTTTGATACATGTAGTCCCTATGATCTGTAACCTCTAATATGATGTCTTCGGGATTTGCAACTAGTCAACTATTTTTACTGTACCTTCTAATTTCTTTCAACAAGCTTCCCCATTTCTTACAGAATTGCCTTCTTCACAGCTCAATGTTGTACCTGTGAGTCTTCTTAGAGGGATTTTTTTCACTTATGCATCTTGAATCTGACTGTATAGTAGGGGCAGTTCTGGAAGAGATCTTCAGTTGTAATATTTTGAGGTGAGTTACATATGTTGTTCAGAACTGATGGACTAAGTCATTAACAGCTTCTTCTCTTTTGAGGTTTCTGGTTATTTACTCCAAAATGTAAAAATAGACACATTAGATTTTTTTACTAGGCTCTGTTTATTTATCTAATTATGGTAACTGAATCATTCTACTCCTGTGGAGTTTTCTCTCTTCACAGCCTTCAGGGTATGTGTGTGCATCTGTGTGCGTGTATGTGACCTATCCATCACAGTCTGTGCAGTAAACTACAAAGTTCTAGTCCTCCCTTTGACTCTGTCTACATTTTTACCTCTTGTACTTGCTCCTCTTTTTCTCTCCTGATTTTCACTTTAAATTTTTTAATCAAAAATAAGATTATAAAAAAATGACATAGTTCTGTTTGTGCTTCTTTTGTCCTGTCTTTCTAAGGAGTAAAGCATACCACTTTTGCCTGGGATTTCCTTTACTTGAGAACAAATAATTGGAACTGAATGAGTAAAATATTAATAAAATAAAAAAGGTTCTTATTTCTAATATAAGCTAATGTCTTTGAATTATTCTATTACATTGTCCTATAGTTACTCTGCAAGGACTTTTCATTGACAGTTGACAAGCCTTAGAACATAGCCAAGGCTACCTTACTCAGAAAACTTCTGAATTTTTTAATTTTTTGTTGAGTGACAAATATCAGAGAGTCTGTTGACTCAGAAATGCAGTGCATTATGCTTTGACCTCTCTGTATTTAAGAAGATAAAAACTGCGTGAGACTACAATGAAGTGGCCTCTTGTTTTTTTTTTTAAACAGATATCCTCAATCTTATTAAAAAGATCTGTTGTTTAATTCTGTATTTTCTTTTCCTTATTTTTTTCAAAATGCCAACAATGAATAAATAATTTAGGACTTCTTTTGACCTTCTTTTCTTCTGTCAATGTTTCCTTTGATAACAGATGACATGGGAAATGAGTTTACCTGCCTTTAATTAGCAGTGACCATGTAAACAGCCTTCTGAGCCTTCTGCTATGGATAGAAATGTGTTTTAAGATAAAAATAAAGTCACAATATTAAACTATTATTTTTCTTAGTTTTAAAAAAATAATGAACAAAATATGAATGCCAAGTTGAAATGTTCTAAATTCAGGTCTGTACATCCTAGATTTTTAACAACATGAATTCTTGTCATTACATATTTCATTCTCATTAATATTGCTCTTCCACTGCAATACCAAAACTAGGAAATAGTAAAAAGAGAGATCCATAGTCCCTTGGTTATTTTGTCTGCTATTTTTTTATATACCTGTGTTGAAAACCATTCTGGGTTTCCATATCAACTTTGACTTGCTGAGACTAATACTGTGGGTCAAAAAAATAGACCATGGATCTGTGTTGTTAGTAGATATTTCACATATTTGTGCAAATAAGATTGGACATATACAGCATGTAGAGCAACCTGTAAGTACATTTCATTTTGCCAATAAGTGGTTTTTATTGTTTTGAAGCAAGTAGGAAACTCCTGATACATAAAATCTTCTGAGTGCTCCGTATGTTTGAATTCTGCCAGAACCCAACCTACCTGAGAAGAATCATAACTTCTGTTACAAAATACATTATATTTGCACAGTGATCAATTTAGCAATAAAAATACCCAAGTTTAAACCCATCACATACTAAAAATCCTTTGAAACTTACATATACTAAGGAAAAAAAATCTCACTATTATTTCCTTGAACAAGAATAGTCAGATATGAGCAGGTACTTATACTCATACCTTTTATATATTTCCACATTCAACCTTTTAGATCACATGTAAAGTTTTTAAAGTACAGTTGGAAATGTTTACTGCATTGAAGATCCACCGGAGATTTAAAATGATAAAAAGAGAACCATATATAAATCAATCACAGTCTTGCTATTAACATCAGCAATGACCAATTAGCATTTATAGTTAATATGTTAGTAAAAATTAAGAGTTTTGCCAACACAAATGTACAAATATTTGTCCAGATGAAAGGCATCTTTTTCTTTACCGAGAGATGATACTTTTATTTCAAAATAAAGCTGCCTTGATAAAAAAATGTTTCAGGATAACCATCACAACCCATTTATGCTAGTATGATTATTATGCATTTCCATGTGCAGTTACTAAGGTACTCCATCATTATAAATGCAGGTCCACAGAATAACTGAGTTTTTTCAGGGTTTGTTTTCTTTTTAAACTTTCTGAGTATATGTAAAATATTGCTCTATACAGCAGAGGTAAAATTGTATGAGTTAGGAGAGTATACTAGTATGGTTGAAACAGTCCAGGATGCCCTATTTTACATGTGTACTCCTCATGCAACCACATATCACTTAGGTAAAGAGTTTAGTAGGATTCAGAAGATTACACATCTGGACATTTTTTAATGACAAAAATCTACATTCATTTATTTTAAAAAGGGCGAGGGCTGATACCTCCCAGCTTTAAGCCAATCATGAGTCACTGGGTAAAAAGTGTAATGTGATGAATATCCATCTTAATAAAGTCATTCATGCTCTGAAGTGCTATAATGTAAATTTAAGTCAAGATGTTTGACTACATGTCCAAATGATATCCACTATAATATGGCATACTGATTCATGTGTTTGTACGTAATATATAAGTACCATAATACATATTCTTATTTTTTCTGAACCACTGAAGAATTATACTCAGTGAAAAAGTATGTGAAAAAGCAGAAAGTTAACTGCAAAATACTTAAGCGACAGGTACAAAATCTCTGCAAAATCAGTACTTTGTCCAATTGTCACTGTGTGTGTCGTTAATTGCATAAAAGTTAAAGTTTTACAACAAAAATTAGCAGTAGTTTCTGACGTTTATATTATAATTCTAGATATGTATATTATAATTCTAGATATGTATAACAGATATATGACAATAAGGGTAGTGTTTCTTCATTTTTCATAGAGATGATGGTACAGAACATAAAAGTCATTCTGTTTCCCAGAATGAAGGACTATGGTCATTCACTTGGAGAAACAGCCATTGCAAAACAGTTTCTTTCATATTTCCTGTGAATCTGTTTCTGTTTTACATGTATTCTTTCTTCTCTTGGCAAAGGCTATAATACTGTCATAATATTTTTTATGATGAACACAGCAGTTTCACTCTGTAATAGCCTTAGACTTTAAGTATCATTTTAACAATTGCAAGACATGAATGCATCCTGCAGTGTTTAAAGTGACTTCAACGTATGACATAACATATTTTTATAAGCAAGTGACACTTCTAGTTCCACTGGAACTGATGTTGTGTCCATCTACAGGGAAGTATTCAGGAAAATACAGGCCTGTCAGTCTGACCTCAGTGCTGGGGAAGGTCATGGAACAGGTGATCTTGAGTGCTATCATGAAGCACATGCAAGAAAACTGGGTGATCAGGCCAAGTCAACATGGATTCACAACAAGCAGGTCTTGCCGAACAAACCTGATGGCCTTCTATGACAAAGTGACTCGGCTTCTGGACTAGGGAAAGGCTGTGGATGTTGTCTTCCTCAACTTCAGTAAAGCCTTTGACAGAGTTTCTCACAGCATTCTGCTACAGAAACTGTCAGCCTCTGGCCTGGACAGGCACGTACTCTCCTGGGTGGAAAACTGGTTGCATGGCTGGGCCCAGAGAGTGGTGGTAAATGGAGTTAAATCCAGTTGGAGGCCAGTGACAACTGGGGTTCCCCAGGGCTCAGTGCTGGGTGAAGCCCTGTTTAATGTCTTTATCAATGACCTAGATGAAAGCATCAAGTGCTCCCTTAGTAAGTTTGCAGATAACACTAAGCTGAGTGGAAGCATGGATCTGCTGGAGGGTAGAGATGCTCTGCAAAGGGATCTGAACAGACTGGACTGCTGGGCTGAGACCAATGGGATGAGGTTTTAACACAACCAAATGCTGGGTTCTGCCTGGAGGAGAGGGACCTGGAGCCAGCAGTGTGCCCAGGCAATCAAGAAAGCCAAAGGCATCCTGGCTTGTATGAGAAACAGTGTGACCAGCAGGTCCAGGGAGGTTATTCTCCCTCTGGACTCGGCACTGCTGAGACTGTTCCTTGAATCCTGTATTCAGTTCTGGGCCCCTCACCTCAAGAAGGATGTTAAGGCTCTGGAGGGAGTCCAGAGAAGAGCAACAAAACTGGTGAAGGGGCTGGAGAACAGGCCTTATGAGGAACAGCTGAGAGAGCTGGGGTTCTTTATCCTGGAGAAGAGGAGGCTGAGAGGAGACCTTATTGCTCTCTACAACTACCTGAAAGGAGGTTGTAGAGAGGACGGAGCTGGCCACTTCTCCCAGGTGACAGGGGACAGGACAAGAGGGAATGGCCTCAAGCTCCACCAGGGGAGGTTTAGGCTAGACATTAGGAGGAAGTTTTTCACAAAAAGGGTCATTGGGTATTGGAATAGGCTGCCCAGGGAGGTGGTTGATTCACCATGGTGGTTGAGTCCATGGTTGGACTCAATGACCCGGTGGTCATTCTCTTCCAACCTGGTTGTTCTGTGATTCTATCATTCCATCTTTCCTTATGTTGTTTGTTCTCAAAAATAATTTAGAACATGCACTATGAGTTCAAGTAAATGTATTAACTAATAAGGTGGCATTACTGCAAAAAATGTTTTATTTTCTTCTTCTGTAAGTTCCTTAGTTAAACTGCTCTTGCATCTCATTGCAGTGTTTTAATAAATTAATGAAATATGATAAGATGTAAAAAGCATTCAAGAAAAGAGAAGGAATGTTTCTCTTTTACTTGAATAGGGTTTCATGTTTTACCTCTTGGTATTCTATACTAAAATCCAGTCTTTGCTTAGCTAGAATATATCTAAACTTTGGCTCATTTCTGAACCACAATTCTGCCTAAACATAGCTGTAGAGGAGCCTTGGAAACTGTTAAATTTCCACAAGTTAATAGTTGTTCCTTTCTTTCAAGCCAAAAAAACAATGAGGTGTGAGTGGCTTAGCTATGACTATCCACTTTCACTAGGGAACTGCTGTCTTATGGGAGGGGGAGGGAAAGGAAGGGAAAGCATTTGCATAATATTGACTCCTAAGCTCTAAATTTTGCTCATTATTTTGTGTGTGAGAAATTTCAACCAAGTTAACCATAGAGTTATTAAATGACACCACTAATAAGCCATTCTAAACTTAAAATTAGTTGTATCAGCTAATCAGAACTCAGTCGTGCTGTGCCATGTCCAGCTGACAACCAGTAACTCGTTTCTTAAAATTCCAGAATGCTTTCAGCAGGTCTCTACTAAATGACATACTTATATACTAGTTCTTGTACTGTGACTGATTACTATTCTTCACATATCCCAAAGAAACAGCTTGAAGGTTTCATATATTTAAGTGATATGTTCTCAGGTATCTTAAATTTCAGCTATTTAACTCAGAATTATACTGAATTTCAAAAGGAATTATTACTCGAAGAAAAAGCAAGAAAGTTCAAAAGTTAAATTATGTTATAGCAAAGAAAATGACCATAGTATTATGGGCACCTGCATGAAGTCATGTTCAGACTTGAGAAGGCAGTTAGAGAAGAGTGAAAAACAGAAATTTAAGTGAAGGTAGGAAGATGGTAAGGGCCCACACTAAGCTGTAGTCACCATCCACTGCCTTGACAGTTTACATCTATTCCCATAGTCTGAGATGCAGTAATTATAAAAGAAATAGTAATGCAAATTAATAAGAACCAGGATCGGACTCTGTTAATTCTACAAGGATATGGCCATCAAGCGTGAAGCGATATTTCATAGAATTGTGGAATGGCAGGGGTCAGAAGGGACCTCTGCAGATCATCTAGTCTACCCCTTCTGCTAAAGCAGGTTCACATGCAGCAGGTTGCTTGTGAACATGTCTAACCAGATTTTGAATATCTGCAGGAAAAGAGATTCCACAGCCTTTTTGGGCAGTCTCTTCCAAGGCTTCATCACCCTCACAGTATAGAATTTTTAACTCTTGTTGATGTGGAACTTCCTGTGTTCCAGTTTGTACCCACTACTCCTCATCCAGGCACTGGACACCACTGAGAAGAATCTGACTATATCTTCTTAACAGCTGCACCTTAGATATTTATAAGCATTGATAAGATCCCATCTCTGTCTTGTGTTGTCTGGACTAAGCAGACTGAGTTCTGTCAACCTCTCCTCATAAGAGAGATGCTCCAGTCACCTTTTTATTGCCGTTTCTTGACAGTAGTCTCCTTAGGGGTTTGTAAGTAGCGGGTGGGGAACTAAATGTGCAGGAGAGACTGTCAGAGGAGTCTTAAGTCTAAACTGCAGTGGCCAATAAATGTTAAGAGTCTCTGTACAATGATAAAAGCAAAGAACAATGGCATTTTAAAATGATGTCTGCTGCAGGCCACCAAATTAGGAAAGTTAATTATTAAGTCTTTGGAAAAATATAAACCTGATAACTATAAAAAACATCAAAAAGTATAGTGATTGGTGTTAAAAAAGGAATCTTATTTACACATTTGTCACAAGACATAACCACAAAGTCAGATAAGTCAAGCCTCAAAATGGGGTGCAACTAGCAGGAAGTATAAAGGACAAATCAAAACCTTTCTACAATTAGATTAGTAAGACATCCAAGCATGGGATCAATCCATGTCTCTATGGGAACTGGAGACTAATGACAAATGATGTCAAGTACTCTGACGTGTTTAACAGACACTTTTGTTTCAGTTTTCCCTGGAATACTTAATTTTAATCAAACAATTAATATAAATGACAGAAGTCAATAAGAAGGAAAGTCAATCCAGAAAGAGTTTTGTTATACTCCACCTTCTGACAAAACTCACCTCAAATTATGTTGAGTACTGCCTGTAGACAATTCTCATAACCTATGGGAACTCTTGGAGGTTGGCAAATAATCTGGGAGCTAGAAAAAGGCAATCAAGCATAATAAGGTAGAGGGAAGTAAGGGGAAATAAAGAATGTTCGCAAACTACCCTCAGGTGCCTTATCTAGGTGGACCAAGGCTTCTGCAGGATGTAAAGTCCCTCTCCACTGCTAAGACAAAGAAGGTAGTTCTGTCTAAAGACAGTTATAAAGTAGCTTAAGTGCATAGTGCATATCTTAAAAAAAAACACTCAACTTAATTCTCTTCCTGAGAAACTCTGGAAGAAGTATGTGGAAATGACTGGCAGCAAGCATGGAAGGTTCAAGAGAAAATAATAGAAAACCACCTGGTATTTTTCTGTAGCAGGCCTTTTAGGAAAAGTATCTGATCATAGAATCATAGAATCATAGAACAACCAGGTTGGAAGAGACCCACCAGATGATTGAGTCCAACCATTCCTATCAGACACTAAAACAAGACCCTCAAGACCTCATCCATCCATGCCTTAAACACCTCCAGGGAAGGTGAATCAACCACCAAACTGGGCAGCCTATTCCAATGCCCAATGACCCTCTGTGTGAAGAACTTCCTCCTAATCTCCAGCCTAAATCTCCCCTGGTGGAGCTTGAGGCCATTCCCTCTTGTCCTGTCCCCTGTCACTTGGGAGAAGAGGCCAGCAACCTCCTCTCTACAACCTCCCTTCAGGTAGTTGTAGAGAGTAATGAGGTCTCCTCTCAGCCTCCTCTTCTCCAGGTTAAACAACCCCAGCTCTCTCAGCCGCTCCTTATAGGTCCTGTTCTCCAACCCCTTCACCAGCCCCTTCACCAATATCTTGTTCTTTCATTAATAATGTTTCTTACAGTCTTACGTGATTTTCAAGATGTTAAGAAAGTATGTTCTAGAGAAGGATACTTCTTCTACAGAAGACTGTTGTTAGTGTAAATGCAAATGAAATTTCAGTCTCAACAAGGAAGGACTAATAAGCTTTCTGCAGCAATTAATACAAAGTTTAGATCTGTTCAAGGGCTTCATTAGTTAGTATGATGATAAAATACAAACAATGGTGTAATCGAAGTGCAAAACTAGATTAAAAATCTGTTGGTTTTTTGTTTGGTTTTTTTTTTTTTACCTGGAAGGACAGGTGGAATGAGGACATCATAGATATCTGCTCTTGGTCTAGGTTTATATGAATGACAACTGCTATGTTCCCATTTTACATCTGGAGACATATCAAAACTATGCTGGTTGCAGCTACTTGGAGAAAGAAATAATTTTTAAATCATCCTAAAAAATTTAAGATATGCTATGAAATAGCTAAAGTTTGTAATTATATGAGTGATAATGGAATTAATTGAACAGCAGGCAACAGGTATGATATGGGCACAGTTCTACAAACATTTATCTGAAAGTTGGAGGGCCTCACAGTCTGAATATTAGTTAAAGCCATCCGACAGTTTATGGAGAAAAAAACCCCAAAATTAAAAACCTATATTCATACTACCATATCAAACCAGCAAAAACATAAATGAAACATGATGTAGTATTTGGATTTAATTCTGTGCAGTCAGGGCTCATTTGGTGTATATATCTTGATTTTGGCATTACACTTCACGTTAAATGTAAACCAGGAGAAGGAGACGAGTAAGAATGAGAAAAATTACAAGTATCACCATCAATGGACAAACTACATCCAAGATAATTTTAATGGAAAGAGTCCAGAACATCCTAGGAAACAGCAGAGAAAGAGAGGGTAGAGAGATTAATTGGCATTCCTCTGCTTCTATTCACCACGTTAACTTGAAACCAGTGTCAGCAATTCATAGCCAGCTCTGTTTTTGTTTCTGTTCTCTGTTATTCTTGCAGCTATGAACACATGAAGCACTCTTCAAGAAGAGTGCTGCAGACATTTTGAATATGTGAAAAACCTTTGACCAAACAAGTTTGTTGCAACAACTAAAAGACTCTCAATTTGGAAAAATATTTTTTTTTAAAAAAACACCTCAGCCTATCTCTTCATAAAACATTTACTGTGATAAGAATGCTCTATGTAGTTCTATGTCCTTGTTGTTTAGGTCAAAGTGGCCCACCCTGTCAAAAATTTACTGCCACACAATTTCTTATCTTGTATTTGATTCCAAACATAGTTCTTCTGGTTTAGGGGGTTTTTTTTTCTTATTTTGTTTCTTGCATTACTTTGGCTTATTAGTGCATAAATGCAAAAATATCTGATTAGCACATTCTTTGAGAAAAATATATTTTTATTGATAAAGTGCTTCTATGGGTAATTTCCTGACTTCCACAGCAAATGTAGGGTTTATGACTGACAGTAAGAGTGGGTTATGCAAGGTTGCTTAAACATTAATTCCTTTTAAAATGAAGAGGTACCATAATTTTCAAACTTCTTTTAAACAAATCTGCTTGTAAATTATTTAATTAAATTTCCACCAGAAAGTCTGAGCAAAAACATTTTATTGAAGTTGTGCAGATAATAAATTCTTAATGCTAAAATATATTTTGCCCTGATAGTAAGCAAAGAATTACCTTACTTAAGTAGCTATGATTTAATATCATCCTGCAGCATTAGAATAGGTTTCAGAAACCTTCATTTCAATTTCTCTGAAAATATTTGATATATTCCCTGACCTTTTGGGTAATATATTGTAGCTTAAAATGAAGTACAGAGCAAGGAGGAATAGCTTACTATTGTCCTGTTATCTGAGTCATTTCACATTTATTTTTCTTTATTTTGACAGTGGCTTGCAGGAAGACATTTCCAGAACATGCTTCTGCATATGGTGCAGAACTGGTTCATGAGAGTTCTTCTACATACATTACATTGCAGATTTGTGCTACCCCCAGTGAAGAGAACAAACCCTCTATCAGAGATGTGATCCCTGTTATTCTTCTAATAGTGGCAGTAGCTGAGTTTTCAATACAGGCTTTGTGATTCCATATGGGATAGCATGCCTTCTATGACACCAGAAAAACTATGATGGTATAAAGACAAAAACATACCAAGCAATTTTCCACATGGTGTCTCTTCCAGCAGAATTCATTTTAAGGCAAATAACATACAAGATATAAATGTACATCCTACAGAAATCAATTTGCTTATAATTTATGAAAGCAAAAAAGAAGAAAGAGTATAAACAAAGACCTATTCATCTTCATGCATATTTGTCCATATTTTCTTTGAAATGCTTTGTTAACATAAAAAAAAATTTCAATGTTTACAAATGTTTCTTATTTGCAAACTTCTGCAGTCAAATGATACCAAATCATTTGTGGACACAAAGACTATTTAAAAGCTTTCTGAGAATGCTGACCACTAGAGAACTTCAAGTCTGGCAGATGCTCAATACTAATTACATACTTTCCCACTACAATTAAATTCTAACATATTCAAAACTAAAAACGGACTTGAATAATATTTTAGTGGATGCCTACCACAAAAAAAAAATCAGTTCAAATGGCTTAACAGATTAAAAACATTCTGTATGTTTCAGTTTATAATTTTAAAGCATTGTATAGACTATTTGATTTCAGGCTTCAACTTCCATTTTCCAGTTCAGGAAGAGGTGGCTTTGCCAGTCAAAATGGCTGTCTTCAGAATTGTATGAACACCAGCTTGCATAGTTCTTTAGAACAGTGATGAGAATGTGAATGAGAAAGTTTTCCAGTATTAGAAAGACAAAGTAAGAACTTTACTCTTTAACTGAACTCTGTAGTGAGAGCTTGTATGCATTCACAAGCCATACAGAATGAATACAGTACATTGTGCACTACTTTTTCCTGGAACATGTCCACTACTGCCAAGGAGCATTGGGATTAAGTCAAAGGCAGTAAGGAATAACAAAAGAAGATTGTACAGATCAGAGATGGAAGTAATTACGTTGTACATTTTGCATATACCTTACACAACTAACAAACATTAAAAAAAATAATTCAAATAAGCCATTTTAATTCAAGTCTACTCTTAAGGCGTTCTTCATTTGACAGGACAAGAGGGAATGGCCTCAAGCTCCACTAGGGGAGATTTAGGCTAGACATTAGGAAAAAAATTTTTCACAGAGAGGGTCATTGGGCTGCCCAGAGAGGTTATTGTTTCACCTTCCCTGGAGGTGTTTAAGGCATGGGTGGACGAGGTCCTGAGGAACATGGTTTAGTGCTTGATAGGAATGGTTGGACTCAATCATCCGATGGGTCTCTTCCAACCTGGTGGTTCTATGATTCTATGATTTACAGCTGCTGTGCAAACAGATGAAGTCTGATTTATTCTTTTCCACAGCCCAATAGCCTTCACTTTCTTACAAATATGGAAGAATTTTTGTGGTTTTGGCTGCTATAGCGAAGTGACTATCTTAAGTTCGGCAACAATTTTTTGTTTCTGAGTTCATCCTAGGGAGATTTTACCTGCATCTGGGAAAATGTAGACATAGCTTTCCAGTGCCCACTTTAGCCTAACACCTTTTAGATATGACCCGTGATCTCAGCCAGATATAAACTTTTAATAAATTGCTAGACTTGAAATCTAAGCCATAATTCATTTGTTAAAAAAAACATTTCAGGGTATGCAATTTTGAATCAATCTGTAACCTTCATGTCACTGTAATTGTCCAATGTAAATGCATGACTAGGACGTTTTCAACTGCAGCTGGAGCACAAATTTCTGGAACACCTTAGAATATATGTAGAAATAGACATCAAACTTTTCTTAGATTTATTTGGTAAAAGACTGAAGGTAGAAACTCAATATTTAGCTAACATGATCTTCTTATATCTCATTCTTAATTATAGCTATACAATTTTTGTCTGAGTTTATACTTCTCTCACATGCTTAGTTATAGGGACATTTAAAGTAAACCAGTTTATGTTTGCAAAGCAGTTTTTCAAGAGAAAGAAACAAATATTGGAATGTGGGATTAGTTTTTTCACAATTATTTTTATGCTAAAACTAAGGCAAGATGCAAAAACTTTACAGAAATAGTTTAGTATCTACTTTAGTGATTTGCTGACAAAGTTGTGCATGTCAATATCAGAATACTAAAGTGTAAATTATAGAAGACAATGCTTGTGTCAATCAAGTGCTTGAAGAGTACTTATAAATATTTCTTTCCACCTTAAATAAATAAACTAATAAAAGAACATGTAGGATGTTAGATAAATTGCTTTAAGATACATAATCGTACCACATACACACAGAGCAAACCTTGGAGTCTGATATGTCTTACTTGTATTACAGACTCATCAACTTGTCAGAGTTGGAAACGTAAGAGGGTCCATATTCACTAGCATACCCCACCCACATGTCAACATGAAAACTGTAAGAATGATTCCATGCTTCTGCTTCAAGGAAAACATAACAGAAGCAGAGAAGGGGAAAAAAAAAGACCAAAATCCAAGAGAGAATATCCATCGCCCTTGTAGGTTTCGTCACTGTCACGCCGAAGTTGAGAGAAGTCCCCAACAACAAACTTATACCATCCTGTGAATCAAAAACCTTCCTATTTTAAGTAAGTCTAGCATATACTGTACAACTTATATACGAAAAAATTTTTTAGCAGTCGTGATGAGCAGGCTGATGACTCAACTTGTTCTATTCATGCTGACTGCTGAGTACCATCCACAGTATAGGACTGTCTCATGCATCGCATAGAATCTAAGCAAACCATAGGTGTATAATTACCAGCCAAATCCAACACATGATGAGGATTTTTATATTTCCAGAGTAAAAACAATGAAAATCATGTTCATATATATTAAGATTAACATTCATACAAGTGTCATGGATCTTGTGATAAAGTATATATAAAATATTAATGAAATGCTTGCAGGGAAAACTTATTGGAGACTCCTTAGATATAGGGTTCAATAAAGAAGAACATTGTGAATTGGAATTTCAGTTTATTTGAATCACAGCAATGACAGTACTAGACAATTCAAGGAATACAATGTAATAGTCATGTTTCAGTAATATACATTACAGGGACAGATATTTTGAGAGTGCCATTCAGAGTAAGGCTTGACCTCTGATGACATAAAAACCTATCATTATTTTAAGACAACAATAGTATATATTCATAGAATCATAGAATGGTTTGGGTTGGAAGGGACCTTAAAGATCATTTAGTTCCAATCAGGATGCTCAAGGCCCCATCCAACCTGGCCTTTAACACTTGCAAGGAGAGGGCATCCACAACCTCCCTGGGCAATAATATTAAATTATTTTTAATTCTATAAAATAAGAATTTGGTCAGAATATTGATGTCAAAATGTTAAGGATATATGGTAGTAAGGTTAGTTTTGTGATTAAATTGTTCCAAAATGATTTAAAAAGAGATTACCTACACAGCCTGTAAAAAAAAGGAAGCCTTTATTAAAGTATGCGTACTCCTATAGCTATATCACCTTTAGCTTGACGCATGTATAAATTGTTTCTAGTGAAACACGTACTCTCAACAACTTGTGATTTTGTATTTATGCCATCACATCCGCCTTCTGATGTGTTCTTACTTTTACTTGCTTTATCTGACAAAAATTCACAAGCGTGGGGAAAATTGGCAGTCTTCAGCTTGTGGCCATGAAAAGATTCAGTTCAGCCAATGTTAATTTCAAAAAAAGACTTGTTTCAAGCATTGCTACAGCTTCCGCATGAAGGCATGTATTAGTTATTTGTTCATACAATTCAAATTTAGGGATCTAAGTTTGAAGTGAAAACAGAGACCTGACCTACCCCACATTGATTAGATATTTTAAGTCCAGAAAAATGAGAAACTGACAATATAATTGAGAATTTCTTCTCTAAAATTAGTCAAATGTTATGACAATGCCTAAATTTTAACAAAAATCTGCCTTAAATATTGGAGTGTATTGACACCATCCAGAAGCCAAACACATACTCTTCCTTTTACTCACTACCCTCTCCCAGGGAATGGGGAGAAAAAGAGAAGAGTTAAAAAAAAGAACTTTGGACTGAAACAATGGCAGTTTGATAAGGAAGTTAAAAGCCACGCATGCAAGTAGAATAAAGAGAAAAGGAATTAAATCACTACTTGCCATTGGCAGGCACATGTCCAATCACTTCCAGGAAAGCAGGGCCTCAGCACACAGAACAATTGTCTGGGAAGAGAAACGCCATAACCACCAACATTCCCCTTTCCTCTGACTTTTCCTGACCTTTTATTCCTTGGACATGATGACATATGATATGGACTATCTCTTTAGTTAGCTTGAGACTGACTGTGTCCCCTTGCAGTCTCTTACTCACACGCAACCTGTTCTTATTTGGGCTGGGCAGCAAAATAGAGGAATCTTTGATGCCAAACATTGTGCAGTAGTACCCAAAATACTAGTAAGTTATCAACACTATTTTAGCCACAGAGTATAGCATCGTGTAAGCTCCCATGAATAAAGCTAACTTTGGAACTTCATCTCAGACTGACCTAATACAAGCATTAAAGCTGAAAACTGAAAAACCAGTGTCTTCTACAAGTTAGAAATTGCTCAACAACAGAAATGCCTACATGCCATATCCACTCAATTTAACTGTTCTTTGTGGTTTATTTTGTTGGGTTTGGCAATCCAGGACCTAGAAAGACTGCTGCTAGTCCTACCTCTTTCAAGTTCCTCATTTAGGAAACATTCAAAAAGCACGCTGGACAGAAGAACACATATTGGAAGGTGTGCTTGTTTTGTCTGGGTTAGAGTTCATTTTCTTCATAGTAGCTAGTTTAGGGATATGTTTGGGATTTGTACAGGATGTCTGAATGGCTGTGAGGTCCTGACCTTTTGGCTCAGATTAAACTGTGACACAAGGGAATTCACAGTCTTTGAATCAGTTTCCTCTGTCATGGCCAGATGATAATCTCTGTCATAAAACACTGACATCATATCACATTGCTCCTCTTGGGAAGTTTTTCTGGAAGCTCTACTTCCAGATGCTAGACAAAAATTTAAGCCTGTTATACTTGTAGGTTAGTGTATACTTAGAGAAGAAGTTCTTAGCAGTACATAGAAGCTTGAAATGAAGTTGAGCAAAGAGTGAGCAGATTATCTTAAACATGGCAGCAAAAGTCGATGGTAATACTGCCCCATGAAAAAGATAAGAGGATACGAGAGATGCAACCCTGTCCTGTATTTTCATGTTCCTTTATTCTGCCTTTCACCTGGTGAACTTTGTATTCCTTTCTTTACAGAGGTACATTTTCACATGGCTGAAATAGGGAACCTGAGAGGTATTTTAGGAGCCCACTCATGATCAGCAATGCTGAATTTGTGAGCTGTGTGTAGAATAACTACCTGGTAAGGTACTAGTGAGGTAGGTCCAAGTCTACACTTACATCTTGCCATGTATACAAGGACTCATTCTGTAACCTTATTGTGCAGTTAAACCAACAAACAGAGACTGAAATTCCAGAAGGTAATTTTTGTGGAACAGGATTTAGTGGTGCTGCTTACAACAATGAAACTAGTCATAAATGACAATTGCAGTGAAGTAAAATTTTGGAAGTAAAATAAATATTCGATGCGAAGTTTTCCACATGAGAAAACTATTTCATCTTACCATTTTGAAAATAGATACTCATTGCATTGATTTAGATAAAAGTTGCTACAGAGCACGCAAGCCATGTGAACTAAAAGTGGGACCCACAAGACTCAGGAGAGATGCCTAATAAGAAGCCATACTGAACTGATGACAAGAAAAGGATTTAAAGGAAAGCTTTAAAGGCCCCAAAGGAAAATCTTAGAATCATTAAGCAGCTTTGAAAATAGTGTGAGAACGGAACAGGTACTGTGGACAGATTTGGAGAAAACGCTTCGAAAATTAAATACTGATACTGAGATTAAAAAAAAATGTAGTATGGGGAAATATGTGTTCCCTTCTTCTGTGACTACCTTCTGCTTGAACACAGAACAAGTAGCACAAATGAAACTGTCCTTCCTAAAACTTCCAGAACCGTAAGTGAATACACTGAGAATGGTGTTTAAATGTCTGGAGTGGTGGATAATATTGAATATGACTGTTTTGAGTTAAAAATACCATCTTGCTGCTTTATAATTCCCTAGAACTAACAGATATTTTTCTTAATATTTCTGTACTGCTACTTCCTACAAGTAAGTGGAAATAACTTTCAGACCAAATATCAGCCTAAGCTCACAAACAGAGCTTTGAAGTCTTCAGCTACAATACTAATGAACACAGTAGAAATGAGGGAAGTAAATACTGTTGTCAAAGCAGAATTTCAAAAGTATATCGTAAGTAAATCATAGTTTTGCATGATAAATTTAGATAGAAAGTTGGATAGCTAGTCAATGTGTGATATCACCCACCATTTGCATGGAACAAATCTAGGATCAGACAGCAGTGTTTAATATAAGTGGAAACTGCACCATTGTGCAAATGTGGTATAGAACAATATCATTTTCACACCTTTTCTAGTTTTTCAGCATTTGACTTTGCAACCTTAGCATTGTTCTTTTAGTGCAATTTTCTCATGAGGAAATAGATTTATGTCAAGTTATTTAATTAAAGTAGCTACAGCCAAAGAAACACATCACAGCCTCCCTACGTGCTTTATCTACATAGACTTTTTTTTATCTCCCTGATAGCTCAATTTCAAGTATGTATTACAACCTTGTTTTAATGAATGGATGTGTTAATAATAAAGCCATTTGTATTCAAACTCTAACTATCTCACCTTAAGAGACCCTTTGTCTCAGAGACTTGACTCAGTACAACTAACAAGCTTCCAGTTTTTCAATATCAGTTTCCTATTTAGTTCTAATTTGTAACATCACAACCTTTGCTTAACCTTACCAACAGAGAATTCTTTCTGATTGTACTCCAGAGAGCAAAGTTGCATTATTACCTGAATATGGATTTAGGTTAATGAAAATACGATATTAAAAAGTCTTTTTCATCCAAAGAATTTGGTATGTTCTTAGTATCATCGTCTCAGGATAAAAAAACATCCCGGTCAATCACATCTTTGCCTTAAGTGAAAAGTTCCTTATACTTGAAATGTTTCATAAGTAGACCTGTATCATAAACATTTCCAGATTTGCCATCAGCTTTGGCTTTGGGAAAAGTACAGTTAATGTGTGAGAAATCAAGGAGCGTATCTCAAACTTAGGGCAAACTCTGTAGTTTTAATAAAATTAAATGTTGATTTCCCAGTTACATTTATCCTTTTTTAGCATTATAGTTCATAAACTCACTTTGTTACAGTAATTCGTGAAGACACTCAGGACTGTGAAACAATCTATCAGTTTTAAGAGTCATTCAAGTGGTAATTCAGGTACTGAATTATTTCCTTAGAGGGCAAAGAAGTCAGAAAGTTAGCTTTCTTTTAAGATGTGAATAGATTTAAGAAAGTTTTTCACCTATCAAAACAAAATAGTCTAGCCATACTAACAGAGGTAAATTTACAGTTTTCCTACATTTGGCATCAATAAAATGAATGAGAAATATTTAGATAATATATACTTTGATCATACTTAGATACTTTAGATAATATATACTTTGATACATACATTGATCACCACCGCTGCTCAGTGTTGAAGTTATTTAGAATTTTTAGGCCAAAAATGCTTGTAGCTTCCTAGTTTTCCTAACAATGACTATTCCACTAGACCTACTCTCTTTACATAGTACAGACTCATTAACCCACACAAACATACAAAATCTTTGGTCTACTTATCAAAATTCAGTAACTAAAGCTCACATTAAGTTAAAAAAATGAAAACAAAGACTGTTAACAGAATACTCTCAATGAAATCTCTCAATGATATTCCCTTCCAAACAGCCAGGACCACTTCCTGGATGCTTTAATAGTTCAACTGAAATTATAGAATAACTGTATCTCCCTTTCTTATATTTGACCCAACTGCTTCCAAATACACCTCTCTGGAGTGAGAGGAAAATGGTTTTGCACATTTTGTTGACATATAAATGCTAAGTATAAAAAATTCAGTTAACAGCTACCATTACTTCCCTTACAATTGAACTAGAGCAGAAACGACAATTTCATTCTTTGGTGATGAAAGTCCAGATTCATATACCAAAGAGACAGCCTAGGTCCAAGCATCTGTTCAGTACAGTGATGAACAATAACCAGCTTTAAAGTTTGCAACACACTATTGAGTCAAAATGCCAGAGAGAATCTTCCAGTTATACCACTTAGAGAATGATGTTGATATCACAAAATGGAGCTATCAGATATGTCTGCCTGTTTCTTTATGTGATATTAAATGTTCAATTTTAGAAAGAGATGTGGTTTTAGTACTACAGGGTTCAACTCACAGTTTTGGTCTCTGACTAAAGTCAGTGCATACAACATTGCTAGACATTGTTATTGAGCCAAAAGTTCTTTAAGTTTGTTTCAGGGCTGACACATAAGAAAACCAATGGAGTATCTCAGACATAGTTATGCAAATATGATCACATAATTATATAAAGAGACAGTCAGCATGATCAATGACACTTTAAAAAGTTTCCTACTGTACTTTTCGTGCTACCATAAGATGTAAACTCAGACACATTTATGCCTATAAGTTAAAGAGCTCTGTATTGAGAAGATGATTACCATCTAGTACTTGCTACTTTGGAAAGACAAGCTAAAATATCGTCCTAACTTTGATGACTACCTGAGAACATCTCCTATATCATGTTTATGAAAATGAACAAGTTTGCAGTCTTGACTTCTCTCTGCTGTTCTTAACATTCATGCCATAACAGAACCATAAACATATATCCAGAGCTACATTATTTAGAAACCAAATTATTTTAGATGAGCTGAGACTAAAATATTAAGTAGAAAAAGTAAAACAAATGTATATTATTCAAAGGAACTTGAACTAGAAACACTTGAATTCATGGAGCAAGTAAAACTAGCGATGAAGAAGATCTCGTCTATTTTTTCTGACTTGTAGGTAGATTTATAAACAGTACAATAGCTCTTACTTACATACATGTCCACATGTTGAACAAAACAAAAAAAAAAAGTATTTGAGCTCAGAAAAACAAGAAGACAATCACTTGAAACAGGAAAATATGCCAATCACACAAGAAAAAATATCTGAAGTAAATCGTATTAGGCTTTAATACCGCTGTAGAGATTCAGAGAATTTTTTTTTTCTGATGGTGTGCCTACATTTTAAACCTTTCAGTAGATCTATTGGTTGTGCTATAACAGCAAATCACATATAATCGGTTGCATTTTTCCAATAAATGTCTGTTTCTGTTACTTTACCATTTGTTTATAATGATTTTTCAAATAATTTATAATTTAATTATAGTCTTATTAACAAATCAAATAAACAAGAGCCTTTTCAAAAGCTTAAAAGATGCATCCAATGTATCCCAATATTTCATATGAAGTTATAAAATAATTTTAAAGTAAAATGAAAATGTTTCTGAGAACACCCTTTGCATTCTTTCTTAATGATACAATTGTCAGCAATGCATGGGGAAAACCAACTTTCATTTTTCAGAGTATTTAGCCATATAAAATCCCGCTAATAGAAAATGAAAAAGATTTAACTAGACTGTGAACAATTTTGCATAAATATAACTGTGATTTTCCTTCTCCAGCGATCCTTCTATTCTACCCAGATTTTCAAATTCTTTCTTTGTGTATGGACTTTGCTTACCAACAAAGATTAATGATTACCAACACCCAGTCTTCAACAGATAAAAATTGTTTCTATTCATCTGCCTCCAGGCCCCTCAATATATAACTTGGCTGAATGTAATGTCCAAGTTTTAGTAATAAATAAGAAGTCAGAAATAAAACATCAGCTTATTACACAATCTTTTCTTCCCTCTACTCCGCTCTTGTGAGATCCTACCAAGAATATTGTGTCCAGTTCTGGAACCCTCAATGTAAGAACTACATGGAACTGTTGGAATGGGTCCAGAGGAGAGCTACAAAGATGATCAGAGGGTTGGAGAAATTCTGCTATGAGGACGGGCTGAGAAAGCTGGGGTTGCTCCAGGGAAACCTTATAGGGACCTTCTAGTAACTGAAGAGGGGTCAACAAGAAAGCTGGGAAAGGACTTTTTACATGGGCATGCAGTGATAGGACAAGGGGCAATAGATATAAATTGGAAGGGGGAAGATTTGGGCTAGACATTAGGAAGAAATTCTCCATGAAGAAGAGAGTGATGGTAAATGGAGTTAAATCCAGCTGGAGGCCAGTTACAAGCAGGGTTCCCCAAGGCTCATTGCTGTGTCCAGCCCAGTTCAATGTCTTTATCAATGACCTGGATGAAGGTATCGAGTGCTCCCTTAGCAAGTTTGCAGATAACACTAAGCTGGGTGGAAGAGTCAATCTGCTGGAGGGTAGGGAGGCTCTGCAAAGGGATCTAAACACTCTTCACTGCTGGACTGAGACCAATGGCATGAGGTTTAACAAGGCCAAATGCCGGGGCCTGCACTTGGAGCACAACAACCTTATGCAGAGCTACAGACTAGGAGAAGCCTGTCTAGAAAGCTGCCTGGAGAGGAAAGACCTGGGGGTGTTGATTGACAGCTGACTGAACATGAGCCAGCAGCGTGCCCAGGTGGCCAAGAAGGACAATGGCAGCTAGACACCCACAAGTCTGTGGGGAAAGATAAAATCAACTCAAGAGTATTGAAGGAGCTGGTAGATGTGCTTGCCAAACCCCTTTCTATCATTTTCCAGCAGTCCTGGATAACTGGGGAAGTTCCACTGGACTGGAGGCTGTCTGATGCTGTGCCCACCTACAAGAAGGGTCACAGGGATGATCCTGGAAACTACAGGACTGTCAGTCTGACCTCCATGCCAGGGAAAGTCATGGAACAGGTGATCTTGAGTGCTATCATGATGCATATACAAGAGAACAGGGTGATCAGGCCCAGTCAACATGGGCTCACAAAAGACAGATCTTGCCAAACTAACTTTTTCGCCTTCTATGACAAAGTCACTCGGCTGCTGGATGAGGGAAAGGCTGTGGATGTGGTCTTCTTGGGTGTCAGTGAAGCCTTTGACACAGTTTCTCACAGCATTCTGCTTCAGAAACTTTCAGCCTCTGATATGGACAGGCTCACACTCTCCTGGGTGGAAAACCATGGGATGGTCAGAACCAGAGAGTGGTGGTAAATGGTGTTAAATCCACCTGGAGGCCAGTGACAAGTGGGGTTCCCCAGGGCTCAGTGCTGGGTCCAGCCCTGTTCAATGTCTTTATCAATGACCTGGGTGAAGACATCAAGTACACCCTTAGTAAATTTGCGGATGACACTTAGCTGGGAGGAAGTGTCGATCTGCTGGAGAATAGGGATGCTCTGCAAATGGATCTCAACAGGCTGGACAAATGGCATGAGGTTTACCAAGGCCAAATGCCGGGTCCTACACTTGGGGCACAACAATCCAAATCAGTGCTCTAGACTAGAAAACTGCCTGGAGGAGGGAAATCTGGAGGTGCTGGTTGACAGCTGATTGAACATGAGCCAGCAGTGTGCCCAGGCGGACAAGAAGGCCAAAGGCATCTTGGTCTATACTATCACAAACGGTGTGACCAGCAGGTCCACGGAGATTATCCTCTCTCTGCACTCAGCACTGGTGAGACTGCTGCTTGAATCCTGTGTTCAGTTCTGGGCCCCTCACCACAAGAAGGTTGTTGAGGCTCTGGATTGTGTCCAGAGAAGAGCCACAAAGCTTGTGAAGCAACTGAGAAAGCTGGGGTTGTTTAGCTTGGAGAAGAGGAGGATGAGAGGAGACCTCATCGCTCTCTACAACTACCTAAATGGAAGTTGTAGAGAGGAGGGTGCTGGCTTCTTGTCCCAGGTGACAGGGGACAGGACTAGCGGGAATGGCCTCAAGCTCTGCCAGGGGAAGTTTAGGCTCAACATTAGGAAAAAAAAAATTCACAGAGAGGATCATTGGGCACTGGCAGAGGCTGCCCAGGGAGGTGGTTGTTTCACCTTCCCTGGAGGTGTTTAAGGGACAGGTGGACAAGGTGCTGAGGGGCATGGTTTAGTATTTGATAGGAATGGTTTGACTCAATGATCTGGTGGATCTTTTCCAAACCGATGATTCTAAGACGAGGATGGTGAGGCATTGGAACTGGTTGACCAGAGAAGCTGTTGATGCCCGCTTCCTGGAAGTGTTTAACACCAGGTTGGATGGGGCCTAAAGCTGCCTGGTCTAGTGGGAGGTGTCATTGTCCATGGCAGAGGGGTTGTAACTAGGTGATCTTTAAGGTCCTTTCCAATCCAAACCATTCTATCATGCTCTGCTGTAGAAGTAAGTACCAGCTCATAGATTATTCTATTGCTAACATTATCTTACTAATGGTAAATCAATGGGGTATCTTTTCTCTATTCAGTATTTCTCCCAACCATAAAAGTTAGAAAATTAATGCATTAGAAGAAAAAATCAGTCAATGGATTTTATTCCCAGGATGCGCATCAGATATTGATGGTATCACTTATATATGTGAAGACTTCTATAAATTTTTGGAGCTTTCATTCCCCTTTCTAAACTCCATCAAAAAAAAATCTTTGGTTTCTTTTCATTTCTGAAAGGTACATAAAGTATTGTTTTTAAAAGTCTTTCAAACTGTCTAGATATAAGAACTTACCTCACTGATTTCTGTAAAATGTTCATGTCTTCAGTGTGTCTAAGGAAGCCATTGTGAAAGCTGCAATTAAAATTATTTCATTAAGTGTATTCAGCCTATTAAGTTGTTCAGTTTTGCATTAAAATCATTAGTAACTCAAATGTAGCAAGAAAGGGTCATTGGGCATTGGAATAGGCTGCCCAGGGAGGTGGTTGAGTCACCTCCCCTGGAGGTGTTTAAGGTAAGGGTGGATGAAGTCTTGAGGGACTTGGTTTAGTGGTGGATAGGAATGGTTGGACTAGAAGATCCGATGGGTCCCTTCCAACCTGGTTGTTCTATGATTCTATGAATCTATGAAAGACATTTGGAAACTGGTGACAGTTGTAAACTTAAAATGAACATCACTTTTTCTTAGCAAAAACATATGTGTACATCCACATATTGAATATGTAAATCTTTATGTGTAAAGCAGCTCCTTTTCCTTATACATTTTACTCTTACAAAATATTTGCCTAAGCTTCCAACTTTCTTTATGGAAAATTATTGCATATTATGTTTAATAGCTACAACTTACAACAGTGCAAGAACACTTTGAGATTTGGCCTAGGTCTAGTAGTTTGCCTTCCAAAGCTACTAAAAAATAATCATGCTAAAATGAGATAAGTGATTTCTGACTCCTGTTCAAATCTGTTTTTACCTAAGAATTGTTACTGGTGATCATGACAGGATCGAAATATCATTGCCAAATATGGAAAGAAGGAGTGTCATGTGCTTTCACTGCCACTGTTACTTAGCTGCCAAATAGCCTGTACTGTAAATCCAAACCTGATTGGTTTATGTCTTTTTCAAACATATAACAAAAACTAGCCTCAAACTTATTAACATGATCAACTGAAGTACGTTACTCACCTATTTAAAAGAAAATGTGATCTCTAAAAATCCTCTTCTGCTGTGAAAAATTATAGCAATCGTATCAAGGATGAACTGGCTATAAACAGTATGGGAAATATAAACTGTTCTCCTACAAGTTCTCTAAATTCCCTGACCAAACAAACACTATACAATTAAATGGAAAACAATCAATTTATTTTTACACCAATTTAGTCAATCAAGACCTATAGAAAATTACAAAATAAAAAAAAATATAGCGCAAATCCTTCATATTCACATTTTGCAGGAGACCAACATCACTCCAGTAACTTCAGTGAAGCTACACCAGATAAGAACTGGCATCAGAATGAAGCCCAAAGCTTTTGAAGTCTAAGGTAAACAGTACTATGTAATTTTCAATCTCTTTAGAAATTGTGCAGTATTCTCCTCAAGTAATTATTTCCATCTTGGTCCTGTTCTGCCCTCAGATATAAACGTGCAACTTTGACATTGGACTCAATGTTTCACACCTTACCCAAGCAAACTGGTAGAGGAATCTACATAGCCAGGAGAGTATGTAACAACAGTTCAACTAGGAAATAAGGATGTAGATAAGCTGTCTGAAAAGGCCAACACATTATACAAACAGAAGGAACTCTAAACAGTCACTTGTTTCACCTCATTGCTCTCGGGCACCGTGCCTATATGATCCTGATAGTCTCTCATCGTCTATCATACCTTCACATTTTCTTCCACAAAGAGAAATATGCATTATTCATTACACAGTGATAGAAGAAGATACCGTTATTCAGCCAGTGAATTCTTATCAAATTTTGTTTCTCTGCATTCAGAATTTCTGCTGATGTATTACTCTTATGACCTCACCTTGCTACATTTATGCATGCTAAATGCAAGTACTAATGTATGGGTTTAAGTGGATTTATTATTAACCAAAATCTAAATCCAAAACACTCTGTAGTCAATCAAGAAGAGATTTAAACAGCTCCCTGGGAGCGTGGCGAAGACCGGCGTGGAAAAGAGCAGCGTGGCAGTTTGAGCGGCAGTTCGAGCAGGCAGGGCTCAGAAAGGACTCTAAGTGCAAAGACGGCGCAGCAAAGACCATGGTGGCTACACAGCAGAGGGTTAAAGCTGCTCCGAGTGCTGCAGCCAGCAGGAGGGTTGCTGCTACCCAGACGCAGCCACAGTGGGTACATGCAGCTGCCCAGACCCTGAGCTGTAGGCAGTGCCCCCCTCTCAAACCAGCTCGTGCCTCTGCTCCTGTTATGGGCTCCATATGTGAAAGCTGCCTTTGAGTGGAGGAACTCCTTTGCATGGTGGAGGAGTTAAAGGAAGAGGTAAAGAGGCTCAGGACCATCAGGGAATGTGAGAGGGAGATAGACATGTGGAGCAGTGCCCTCTCACTCCCTCAGCAACCTGTTGCACCTGGTGTCACTGATAACCACCCACCTGCATGCTGCAGGCTTGGGACTAACAGGGATGGGGAATGGCAGCAAGTTCCTTCCAGGGGAATGAAGCCTGCTCCCCATAAGCAGTCAGCAACACCTGAGATTCCCCTGGCGAACAAGTACCGGGTGCTCCAGGAGGAAACTAGTCCTGAGGATGGTAGTCATCATAGCCTAGAATCTTTACCTAGGCCACACCGTCCTCAGAAGAAAATCACAACCTCCTCCACTAAGAAGAAGAGGAGGGTGATTGTTGTAGGGGACTCCCTCCTCAAAGGAGCGGAGGGACCCATTTGCAGACCTGACCCGCTCCACAGGGAGGTCTGCTGCCTGCCAGGGGCATCAGGGCGGGAAGTAGCTGGGAAACTCCCCTCCCTGATCCATGAGACGGACTACTACCCTCTGGTAGTAGTCCAGATTGGTAATGATGGTCTAGCAAACAGAAAAGCTAAGGACATAAAAAAAGACTTCAGGGCCCTTGGGAAGACAATGGAGGGCTCTGGGGCACAGGTGGTGTTCTGCTCCATCCCCAGGATACATGGAGTAGACCTGCAGAATACTAAGAAGGACTCAATTAATGCCTGGCTCCGAACCTGGTGCGAGGAAAAGGGCTTTGGGTTTTTTGACCATGGAGTGGTTCATGCACCACCTGACATGGGTGCAAAGGTTGGGACACGTGGGTCTCCTAGTGGGGCTAAGGCCCTTGCTAAAAACTTAGCTAAGCTCACAAATCGAGCTTTAAACTAGGTGTGAAGGGGGAGGGGATTGAGTCCAGGCTAGACAACTGCGTGCCTGGACGTGGGCCACTGGAGTTTACGAGGGGGCGTGCTGGTGAGGACCACCAGCCCGTCACCACACAGGAAGTGGGGGAGAAAGCAGCCTCGCTCAACAAGGGAGATATAGATATTCTGGCATCAACTACTCCAGTTAATAGGCAATTGGGAACAAGCACTGTCCCCTCTAGGAGGGCTGAAGGCTCGGCTACTCAGCTGAAGTGCATTTACACCAATGCACGCAGCTTGGGGAATAAGTTGGAAGAGCTCGAAGCCGTTGTAGGGCAAGGTGCCTATGATGTCATTGCCAACACGGAAACATGGTGGGATGACTCTTATAATTGGAGCTCAGGTATGGTGGGGTATAAACTCTTCAGGAGGGATAGAAAGGGTAGGAGAGGGGGTGGAGTAGCTCTCTTTGTAAGGGAGGACTTGGACACCTCTGAGATGGACTGTGGTGATGAGGAGATTGAGTGCCTGTGGGTTAAGATCAAGGGAGCCCATAACAAGGGAGATTTTGTGATGGGAGTCTGTTACAGGCCACCCAACCAAGGAGAAGCAGCTGATGAGCTCTTCTACAAACAGCTGGGGTCAATCTCCAAGTCAGTGTCTCTTGTCCTTGTGGGAGACTTCAATCTCCCTGATATCTGCTGGAAGTACAACACAGCAGAAAGAAAGCAGTCTAGGAGGTTCCTGGAGTGCGTGGAAGATAACTTCCTTGCACAGCTGGTCAACGAACCTACGAGGGAAGGTGCCCTCCAGGACTTGCTCTTTGTCAACGGAGAGAGGCTTGTGGGGGATGTGAGAGTAGGGGGTCACCTAGGCCTTAGTGATCACGAGATGATAGGGTTTTCTGTCCTAGGTGAAGCGAAGAGGGTGCTAAGCAGGACGGTTGCACTAAATTTTCAGAGGGCAGACTTTGAACTGTTTAGAAGGCTGGTTGGCAAAGTCTCCTGGGAGACAGCACGTGAGGGCAAGGGAGCCCATGAGGGCTGGGAGTTCCTCAAAAAGGAGATCCTGGCAGCTCAGGAGAAAGCTATCCCCATGTTCTGGAAAAAAGGCTGGCAGGGGAAAAAAACAGCTTGGTTGAGTAGGGAAATCTTGAGTGAAATTAGGAAAAAAAGGAGTATTTATAAGCTCTGGAAGGGGGGACAGGCCTCTTGGGGGGACTACAGGAGGGAAGCGAGGCTATGTAGGGAAAAAATCAGAGGGGCTAAGGCTGCTCTAGAGATCAGTTTAGCTAAGTCTGTAAAAGACAATAAAAAATCTTTCTATACGTATATAAACAGTAAAAGGAGGACAAGGGAGACCATACAGTCCCTTTTGGACTCAGAGGGAACAGCAGTGACAGGGGATGAGGAGAAGGCTGAGGTACTTAATGCCTTCTTTGCCTCAGTCTTTAATTGTAAAGAAAGCTGTTCCCTCTGTGTAGATACCCGGGAAACAGAGGAGCAATATGAGGCTCCCATAGTCCAAGAGGAGGTGGTCAGAGCCCTCCTTGGCCAGCTGGACACCCACAAGTCTATGGGGCCAGATGGGATACATCCTAGGGTATTGAGGGAGCTGGTGGATGTATTGGCCAAACCCCTTTCCATCATCTTCCAGCAGTCCTGGAAGACTGGGGAGGTACCTCTGGACTGGAGGCTGGCTGGTGTAGTTCCCATTTACAAGAAGGGTTGCAGGGAGTATCCGGGGAACTACAGGCCTGTCAGTCTGACCTCAGTGCCAGGGAAAGTCATGGAACAGGTGATCTTGAGTGCTATCATGAAGCACATGCAAGAGAAATGGGTGATCAGGCCCAGTCAACACAGGTTTACCAAAGGCAGGTCTTGCCAAACTATCCTGATCTTCTTCTGTGACCAAGTGACTAGACTCTTGGATGAGGGAAAGGCTGTGGATGTGGTCTTTCTGGGCTTCAGTAAAGCCTTTGACACAGTTTCTCACAGCATTCTGCTACGGAAACTGTCAGCCTCTGGCCTGGACAGATGCACACTCTCCTGGGTAGAAAACTGGCTGGATGGCCGGGCCCAGAGAGTGGTGGTAAATGGTGTCAAGTCCAGCTGGAGGCGAGTGACAAGTGGTGTTCCCCAGGGCTCAGTGCTAGGTCCAGTCCTGTTCAGTGTCTTCATCAATGACCTGGATGAGGGCATTGAGGGTACCCTTAGCAAATTTGCAGATGACACAAAGCTGTGTGCAAGTGTCGATCTGCTGGAGAATAGGGAGGCTCTGCAAAGGGACCTCGACAGGCTGGACCGCTGGGCAGTGTCCAACGGCATGAGGTTTAACACGGCCAAATGCCGGGTCTTGCACTTGGGGCACAACAACCCTATGCAGAACTACAGACTGGGAGAAGCCTGGCTGGAAAACTGCCAGGAGGAGAGGGACCTGGGGGTGTTGGTCGACAACCGACTGAACATGAACCAGCAGTGTGCCCAGATGGCCAAGAAGGCCAATGGCATCCTGGCTTGGATCAGAAATGGTGTGACCAGCAGGTCCAGGGAGGTTATTCTCCCTCTGTATTCAGCACTGGTGAGGCCGCTCCTTGAATATTGTGTCCAGTTCTGGGCCCCTTACCACAAGAAGGATGTTGAGGCTCTGGAGCAAGTCCAGAGAAGAGCAACGAGGCTGGTGAAGGGGCTGGAGAACCGACCCTACGAGGAGCGGCTGAGAGAGCTGGGGTTGTTTAGCCTGGAGAAGAGGAGGCTGAGAGGAGACCTCATTACTCTCTACAAGTACCTGAAAGGAGGTTGTAGAGAGGAGGGAGCTGGCCTCTTCTCCCAAGAGACAGGGGACAGGACAAGAGGGAATGGCCTCAAGCTCCACCAGGGGAGATTTAGGCTGGAGATTAGGAGGTTTTTCACAGAAAGGGTCATTGGGCATTGGAATAGGTTACCCAGGGAGGTGGTTGATTCACCTTCCCTGGAGGTGTTTAAGGCATGGGTGGATGAGGTCTTGAGGGACTTGGCTTAGTGTTAGATAGGAATGGTTGGACTAGAAGATCCGATGGGTCCCTTCCAACCTGGTTGTTCCGTGATTCTGTGATTCTGTGAAGAATCCTTCAGACTTTATCTTAGCAATCCTTCTTCTTTGCCAAGTTGCCAAGTATCCTCAAGTACTTTCTAAGAACATCCATCAATGATGATAAAGTTGAACATGGATAGAGTTTGTCAAAAATTTTCAGCCAGTTGTGAAAGGTATCTCAAAAGTGACCACACATGAAATCTACATTGAAATAAACAGTAAAATACTCTAAGAGAGGGGATAGTTTTGTCAATAAAAGGAATATATATCAGAGATAGATGCACACAAAAAAAGCAGAGTATTCTGTTGAAAGGTGTCTAGGGGTGTAGCATGTCTCATTCTGTGAAACATCATGGTTTGTATCTCTGCTTTTAACAGGTAGAGAAAATAAGTGAATTCTTTGGATGTTAGTCCTATGCAAGCAGTTAAAAAGACTAAGCACAGGCTGGAATTACCTATTTCTTTATATGAAGTATAGACAGACATGTAGGGTGAGTACTTCAGATGTGTCTATCCTCATCTGCTTGTGCCTATCACCTTGATTATATGAATTCAATCTTAACAAATCTTGTCTGTCACTTCTAACAAACTATTCAACTACAGGAAAAAAATACTTAGAGATAAGAGATTTTCCTGTACTGGAGTGTTTTGCCAAAGCAGTCTTGCTACATATAAAAGGTAAAGGTAAGGGAAGAGGAATTACTAGTTTGGTGAAGTTCAGTGCCTAGTCTGGTGTAAGACTGCTCCTCCTGTAAAACGGAGCAACATCAGCAAGATATTTCCTCTCCTTCAGCAGTCTGCTGCCAAGTGGTTAAAGGATTGTTTCTGAGGCAAAAATTTAAGTTCAAAAACTCCTCTAACAAGGAAAATAATTCAACACAAATATCTGATATCTTTAGTGTGTCATACAGGATCAAGGAAGGAAGGAAGGAAGGAAAGGGAGGGAGGGAAACAAGGGAAGGATGGAAAACAGATTAGGTTATGTATGTTTTCCTTGAGCAGAAAGAAAAGGAAATATTGGGTGACAAGTTGGGAGGGAGGTCTTCTATAATAAGTGCTTGCAAAAATTTGGCATAGGAACTTCATCTTTTTTCAGAGAAACAGTGAGAATATACAATACAAAAACACATATTGAGTTTAGTATAAACAACAGGATACAAATGGAATACCACCATGTTTTTAATACTAGATGCGGAAATAGGCAAATGGCTAAACCACAAGGGTTTTATCACTTCAATAAAAATATTTCTCAAAAGATGAAGCTGAAAAGTTATCTGATAGAATAAATCTTCAGAAAGAACTGTTTAAGCATGTCACTAACAGTTCCTGAATGCTTTTTAGGTTCACAATTGCCTTTGTCAGGGATACTCAGCCTCCCTGCACTTCATTGCCTCTAAAGAAACAATTGTAGATACATGGTGAGGGATGAGGATAAAATATTCTGACCCATTTGCTTCCCTGAGCATAATAAACAATTGACCAACTTTATGAAAGCTGGCGCTTTGTTTGCTTTAATGTGAGAAATTGACATGGACAAGGTTTTTCTTATCTGAAATTATTTTAAAATACTTTTTTGTAAATATGTCAACTTATGAAGCACAAATCTAAGAGTGCCTTATGATTAAAACACTCAACACCTTCAAATGTGTAATGATACTACTTATTGATACTCCCACATAAGGTAGCCCTAGGATGTGCTCATGACCAGAGTGAACAAGAAGATCCTGGCACATCAGCCAAGGCATGACATGGCAGTATGTGCAGCAGTTTGTGAGGAAGAGTTTCTCTTCAAAACAGAGTATTCCACTGACCAGGTGGGAGACTTGTGGTACACAGAGCCCTGGATCTGAGTACTGTTCTGTGCCCTTCTACACCAGTAAAGGGCACTCATCCTACCTGATTCTCAAAACAAAATGATGGGCATTCATCTGAAAGCAAAGCATGCAGCTCTGGCTGGGGCATCTGCACCACCTACCCCAGTGGGGGCCAATGCCTCCACCCAGTTTTAGCTGCTGAAGGGAGAGGCTGCAGTGCAGACTTCAGACTCTAGGATCTGCATAAACTTTTCTTCTGGGGCAGAGGCAGGCAACAGAGTGGCCTGCAAAGGGTGTGCTGAGGTGGAGGACGTCCTACAGCAGGTAGCTGAGCTGCAGGAGGCAGTGAGAAGCCCACATAGCTTCAGGGAGGATTAGAATGACTTAGATAGCTGGTTCCAAGCGTAGTCTACAGCAGACCTACAGCCCACAGCCAAACAGCCAAAAACTTCTCCACAGGGAAGGGAGAGAGGGCAATAATTAAGAAGAATGGAAGTTTCCAAGGGCAAGGGTCAGCATTAGGACCCTGAAACTTGAAGAGCCCTTGTGGAACTGTTTCATAAATCTGCAGACTGAAGTAGAAAGACCCATCACATCAGGAGAGATGCTGGAGCCAAGAAAGGCAGCCCAGTCTGCTCCCCAGATAAAAAACACTGCAAATAAGTAAAGGCGATCATTGATAGAAACAGGAGACTCTCTTCTGACAGGTACAGAGGTTCCCATTTGGCAACCTGGCCCACTTTCTAAAAAGGTGTGCTTGTATTGAGGATGTTTCCAAGATGCTACTAAGCTTTGTACAGCCTATTGACTACTAACCATTACTGTTGTTTCACATGGGCGCTAGTGATAGAGCCAGGAGCAGTCTGAAAGTTATCAAGAAGGATAACAGAGCACTGGGAGCAGCAGTAAGTTTTTTCACTTATCTTCCCAGTTAACGGGAAGGAGTATGTAAGGGCCAGTCAAGTCTAGCAAATCAACAAATGGTTACAGCACTAGTGCCATAGCCAAGGGTTCAGCTACTAGAACATGGGACTCATTTTGAGAAACCTGGGCTGATGAGGTCCACCTGTCAGAGGAGGGGAAGAGTATCTTTGGTCATAGGCTTACCAAGCTGGTGAAAAGGGATTTAAACTATAGTTTAAAGAGAGGGGAATCTCAATCCATCCAACTCCTACCAGTCTGATGCAAGAGATACCTAAAGCCTGAAGAAGGATCACAGGTCAGCAGGGGAGCACCTGAAGAACAGCACAAAATACTTTAAGCCAAACAGTCAGTTTAAATGGGGGCTCAACTTAAAATGCCTCTATGCAAACACATCTAGCATGGAGAAAAAAACAAAGGAGTTTAGCATCTCATTGGCATCACATAGCCATGGTGGAATGGATCCTATGATTGGAGTTCTGGAATAGTGGGTACAGGCTTTTTAGTAAGGATAGGCTGGAGAGGTGAAGAAAGGATGTTACCTTCTATGTCAGTAGTGCATGGAGCTCCACCTGGGGATGATTGAGGAGCTGATGGAAATCTTATGGATCAGTATTAAAGAGAGGGCAGAGACAGGTGACATTAAAATGGAGGTCTGGTACAGGCCACTGGACAAGGAGTAGTGAGTGGGTGAGGGTCTCTATAGACAGATAGATGCAGCTTTATGTTCACAAGCCCTGGTCCTCGTGGGAGATTTCAGCCACTGCAATATCTCTTGGAGGACCAACACAGCAGGGCAGGAGCAAACCAGGAGGTTCCTGGACTGCACTGAAGATAAGTTCTTTCTCCAGGTGATAGAAGAGCCAATGAGGAGAGGTACTATGCTGGACCTTGTTCTCAGCAAAAACGGAGGGCTGGTGGGGAATTTTGGGCTCTAGGGAAGCATTTGCTGCAGTGAACATGAAATGGTAAAGTTCAAGATCTTTAGAGAAACAAGGAGCCTGTGCAGCATACCCACTACCCTATCAAGTAGAGCAGACATTGGCATCTTCAAGGATCTGTTTGGTGAAGTACCATGGCAGAAAGCCCTGGAGAGAAGAGGGGCCCAGAAAAGCTCGTTAATATTCAAGGACCACCTCCTCCAAACTCGGGACCAATACACCCCAACAAAGAGAAAGTCAAGCTAAAATGCCAGGAGGCCAGCATGATTGAACAAGGAACTTACAAGGACAAACTCACACTTAAAAAGGAAGCATACAAACAGTAAAAGCAAGGGCAGATAGGAATACGGAGAAGCAGCCAGGAATCAGGTTAGAAAAGGTAAAGGCCTGATAGAATTAAACATGGCCAATGACATCAAGGGCAACAAGAAATGCTTCTATAGGTATGTCAATGACAAAAGGAAGACTAGGAAAAAATGTAAGCCCACTCCAGATGGAAATGGGAGACCTGGTTACCCACAATATGGGAAAACAGAGGCACTTAATAGCTTTTTCACCTCAGTCTTCACCAGCAAGGGCTCAAGCTAGACTGTCCAAAGTGAAGTCAGGGACTGGTAGAGTGAATAGCTGCCCACTGTAGGAGAAGATCAGATATGAGACCATCTAAATATCCCAAAGATTCATAAGTCCTTTGGACTTGCTGAGATGTGTCTGCGGGTCCTGAGAGAACTAGCAGACAAAGTTGCCAAGCCACTACCCTTTGTATTGAGAAGTTGTGGCAGTCTAGTGAAGTCCCTGCTGTTTGGAAAAGGAGAAATATAACACTGACTTTTTTAAAAAAGTAAAAGAAATCTACCAGGAGCTACAGGTTAGTCAGTTGCAGCAATGTGCCCAGCAAGATCATGGAGCACATCCTCCTGGAAACTGCTGTGGCACATGTGATTGGTGACAAACAACATGGCCTCACTAAGGACAAATTGTGTCTAACAGTTTTGGTGGTCTTCTAGGACTGGGCTGCAGATAAGGAAAGTGTAACCAACTTCATCTTCTTGGACTTGTAAAAAGCATTCTACATAGACTCACATGATGTACTTTTCTTTAAATTGGAGAGACATATGGATTTGAGGGAGGGACCACTCACTGGGCAAGGAATTGGCTGGATCATCACACTCAGAGTGTAGTGTCAACAGGTCGATATCCTAGTGGACACAAGTGACCAATGGTGTTCCTCAGAGGTCAGTATTGGGACCAATACTGTTTAACGTCTTGATTGCAAACATGGACAGTAGAATGGAGTGAACCACAGCAAGTTTGTCAATGATCCCAAGTTGTGTATCACAGCCAACATGCTGGGTGGAAGGGACTGCTATCTAGATGGACTTTAATAGGCTTAAATTGACGTTCTGTGCCAGCTTCATGAAGTTCGACAAAGCCAAGTGCAAGGCCCTGCACAGGGGTTGGGGCAATACCAAGAACAAATACAGGCTGGGGAGAAAATGGATCAAGAGCAGCCTTGAGGAGAAGGACTTGTGGGTGGTCACTGATGAGAGGCTCAACATGATTCAGCAATGTCAATTTACAACCCAGAAAGTCAACTGTGTCTAACGTGAAACTGCTTCCCAACAGTGGTTAGTATGGTTTATAAAACAAAAGGTGTGCACAGAAAACACAGATGAAAAAGAAAACATATGATAAACTGATCCAGATAGCTATGCTGACATTTCACAATACCCTGAAAACTCAGTCAGAGATTATCAACTGCTTCTACTTTAGAAAATGATGGCTTGAAATGAGTGTTGTCATACCAAACTTGATTTTTACATGCCTTTTGAGCCTTACTTTTCTCAATGTATTTAGTTTATTGAATGAAAATCTATTTAAAAAAAACATACCTTTACTGTTTACTCACCCCACCCCTCTAGATGCGTGTAGACTTTGTATATTGTGACCACTGTTCTGTCCGCAACCTGTCTAAGGGCATATCTTCCCTGAACGATCTTATGCAAGGGAAGAACTGGCCATGTCTTTGAGCTAACAGGTCGGCTGACTGATTGAAAATACATGATGTCATTGCTACTGCTCCCATCTCAACCAAGGTTTCCAGGAAAGAATAATATTTTAAAATTATAGTAGTGAAATACAGACCAGACATTACTATATATAGTTGACATAGGCTTCAATAAAGAAAAAAGCTCATTTACACCTTGTCATGATGGTTTAGCCCCATCCAACTAAATCTGAGCATCTAAAACCATGCATCTGTGCTTCCAAAATCCCTTCCCCCCTATTCCCCAACTAGGAGGGGGCTGGACTCAGGAGCTGAATTCAGGAACACATGGATATGGGATCAGGAATGTCAAGACAAACAAGGTCCTCATTCCAGGTTGGCCATGGCAGAAGAGAGAAAGAGACTTTCATGGTCTCTCAAGTATGATCTATATGGGAAGGAATACTATGTTTGTCAGTTTAGGGTCATCTGCCCTTCCTTACAGGCATGACAGCCTTCTGCCAGCTTGAAGATGGCCTCAGTTAACTGTAAGCATTGGCCTTTCTGCATCCCGATGCCCTGTGTTATCACTTTTAGAGAAGAACATTGTCTTGAAAATGTGCAGCTAGTTTCAGGAAAATGAAGTTACTTACAGCAACTGAATTAGTCACAAAACTGACTTTAATTTAGCTCTATCCACAACACATCAGATGAGTCTGACTTGAATACAGTAAACACTAAATGTAACAAAATATTTTTAAAACGTAAAAGCAGATGTCCTTGGATGACCCCCAAATTCTCTTCAGTTTTCTTCCCTGTTGCTTTACTAATATGTTTTGTATTAACTTTTCAATGTAAAACTGTTATGCATATGAGTATTCTATAATACATCCAAGGGTGGTATTGTGTTCCTTATTTCTGTTCATGAAGCATTTGTTCTGGCAATTTTCTGTTTCTGGGGGTAAAAATGCAGAAAAGTGTGCCAAAACTCAATGACAGAATCTTTCTTACTACCTATGTCCGGGCATACAATGTTTTGTGATACTATCACATTTTGCTGTTGCTTACACCATGGAAAAAAAATTCTATAATTTCCCATAATTAATGTCAAGAAGTTTTAGTCACATATGATCCTAATCATGTTACTCTTTCAATCCTCTTTATCTTGCTTTGTCATTCTGACATCTCCCTTGTCCTGCGGGTGTGAAATGTGCTCTATTATTAGCTCATTAGGTCTTCTAGCCTCTGGCTCAGAGAAGAATGATTCACTGCATTTTATAGTTATTGACAGTTTCAATTCCTTAACCTCTAAATTTCCCTTTATATATAACCATGTCTTGCCCCTTCCTACTTACAGCATTCCAGAATACCCCTTAGCACTATATTCAGAAGTCAGGCCCTTAATCCTGTACATAGCAAAACTAAGTATCATTTTCTTCTGCCAGTCAAGCATTAAACTCCTCTAATGTGTTCTTAAGTCATAATAAATTCAACTAACTCACTAAATTGGCTATTTAATATTTTCTTACACAATTAATAAGATGTCTTTCCACAGTTCTGCTTCTGTATTTCAGTATGGATTTCTGAATTTAGTCCACTACTTGTTTAAAAAAACTTATAAACATTTTTAAAAACAGACAAAAAGAAAATATTAACTTCCCTACCAAGGTAAACATTTCCTAATTTGCCACTAACAGCTTAAGACCTCACATGTTAAATTTCCCTCCCACTAATTCGATTGAAATACTACATTTAATTCTAGTGATACGAAAACCAAGATGACTGGCTATCTTTCCCTATATATCTGATATCATTGTTCATACCATACCCTCTCTAGTTTACATCTCTATAGTGGTCATAAAAATTGACTCTTACATAAGGGATAATTTGCTTAATTTTCTCCCCAGTTACTGCTCTACTAAAGCATAGTTCAGTCAGATAAATTCAGGAAATTCTTTCTCAATCACAAAATCTTTTGAATTAAAATGGATATATGTATTAAAAATGATATTTTATTCGACCACTCAGAGCTAGACTGCTCTCTTTTTTTTTCTTTATTTTCTTTAAAGTCTGTTCACCTGTTCACCTGTAAGACCCTGTGTTTGAAATATTAGTTACTGGGATCAAGCTGGCCAGCATCACTTGGCATCTCTCTGCAAATCATAATCACAAGCCAAATACTCTACAGTTAAGGTCAATGTTTGACCAATGTGGTGTAGCAACTTGGTTCCTAAGGTCTCATGTCTGCCAGCTGGTAAATAAAAGTTGTAAGAATCACAGTTCTATGTATTTGCTAGGCAGTCTGTAGTTAGTTGTAGCATAGATGTACAGCAGTTATTAACTTCAAACCAGAACCTACTCTTTAGGTTTATGTACTCTGAAGTGGAAAACACCAGCCTACTTGGCCATGTCTATTTATACGTATATTGTAATACCCCTTAGATCCAACATTCTCATTAGATTTATCCTGTTTTGATTAGAACCATTGTAATCACACTTGTCCTCTCCTCCCTCTTTCCCAGACCCGGTCTGTAACATTAATTCCATCAATTTGCTGGAAACCTTTTACTAAAAACAGCTTGCCTCTTTCTCTAAATAACAGCAGGGAAGGAAAGTAAGCAGGAAGGATTTTTTTTTTTTTTAATATAGTCTTGAGAAGATTTTACGTAGGAAAAAAAGTACCTGAAATCTAGGTTGTTAATAATTAAAGCAATTAAAGCAGCACTTAAGTTGCTGTGTATCTCAACAACACATTATTACAGAGGGATTAAAAAGACTTAATACTCTTTAAGAGGGGATTTTTAATCTTTCTCTTAGCACTTAACAGAATGTGTTCTATCACTGAGGGGGAGGGGTAAAAAGAGCTCTCCCTTTTGATAGTTTTTATGGGTTTCAAGTCTACAGTAATTTTAATTCCAAATATAAATGAGAAAACCTCTTTTATTAAAAAGCTTGGTTTATAATTGGAAAATACTTGACTGTCTTTAGGTCTGTATATTTTTAGGCTACAAAAGAACCTTCACATTGAGCCTGATGTCCTTCACACCATAAGACACAGAAACTTTGCACTAATTTTGCCATCAAATCTTCACTTCTCATCATGGTTGAACATACTTTCTAGGAAGATGTTAACTCGTAGGGACTACTATATTTTCAGATTACCTGTCCTACTGGTTAAAAGCCTCTGCTGCTTTTTTATGGCACGGCTAAATAGTTTGCCATTATCAGATTATGCCTATAGGCTAGACTTTTCTCCATTCTTCATAACTTATGGCTGACAACAGAACCTCTCACATTTTACACTGAATCTTTTGGAATGTGGAATCAGGAAAGGACAGAGAATTTCATTCCTACTCTTACAAATGTCATATTCTGAGGTATTATTCTCTTACTCAATATTCTTTTTTACAGTCACCATTTTTTCACTGAGCTTTGCGATAGGACTTCAGTTAGTGAGTGTCTGTAATTCTATCTCCATTTCATGGTCACAACAGTTCAGTATAGTGTTGTCCATTTCATAAAACAAGCCCTTTTTTCAGGACAAAGAACATCAGAACTTTGTTTGAGTCTACATTTAGCTGTAATAAAATTGATTTTATTTAAGGAAACTTGTGTTGTCAAGGAATTCTGTCCTTCTTTCTTGTTTTTCAAAATATTAACATCCTTCTCCACTTCCCCACAACTCTCTCAGTATTGCCTGCATTGCCTATAACCCCATTGCCACAATTCTCAATATTTAGAGTTCCTTATCTAACTGTTTGAGCACTGTTATTTTAACTGCACACTTTTGCTGGTGCAGTGTTTAATAAGTCTTTATAACTTTTAATGTAAAAAAAAATACATATAATTGGCAGATTATTAAGTATGAATCTTTATAAACATAAATCAGGAACTTTAAACCTGGGAAAAAATTGCAGTATTTGGTTTATGCTGGTAACAGCATAAGAGAGAGGCATGGAGGACAGAGGGAAGAAACTATCTATATAGGTTGGTATCATTAGGTGGTCCAAAAGATCTTTTCACCACTAACTCTCTTATTCTTGAGTACAAGTCCAATACTTCATTGCCTTCTATCCTCTTCAAACCCATCCAGCCATTTACCTAGGATTTCCGTATTAACCTCTGCTCAGGACTAGGAACAGACAAACTGGGGAAAAGAGATTGTCTTGATTTGCCATGGCCCAAAATATCTCTGAGTGGCACTGAAATACACAAAAAGAGATACACTTTTCTGTGTCCTCTTTGGTTTTTTTTCCACTCCTGCAGAACCTATAAGCTACCTTAGATTAGCAGTCCAAAAACCATTTATTTCCTCTGGCCTACAACTTAAGATATCACAGCGCACTTTTTAAGTGTTCAATTAGAAAATCCATAAGGTGCTAGACATGACAAGATTTATTCAAGTAAGTACCAAAGGAAGCAGACTTTTGTTTTGTTACACATAATTTGTGATTTATTTTATAGTTCAACTTCTCCTAATGCCCAACAGTTTGTCTTAACTTTGCAAATCCTATACTAAATAAAAAAGCTTCCATAAAAGCTATTACCCCTCAAATCCTTTGCCAATCCAACTAGTGCCTCAGCAAACAGAAAGGTTAGATTTGACCGTCATGAATTTACCTGTGGTCTTTGAAGAGAGCTGCAAGGTGGCCTATGCATTCATTTCACCGACTATGTCGCTGAACAGACCTCAGTTATTCTGATGAGAATTCCTTATTAAGCTTAAACTTTGTACAGACATCTATCTTTTACTTTTTAGCTTACTTATTATTATGAACTGTTTCTAATACTGTCTTATGAGAGCAGTTCAGTCACAGGAGAGCATTCACAAACTTCTCCATCAGATTTCCCTTATTCCCTTTATTATTAAAGGAATGCTACTGTACTAAGCTGTTTTTTTCATAAGACATCAACTTGCTAATAACAACAGACGAACTAGGATTCATGACCATCTGGATCTAGCTACCAAATTTTCATATGCTATCAGTGTATTACTAATTTCAAAAGAAAATAATGAAAATTCACAGAGCCTGGGAGTTACGATTAGTGTCTGCTTAATCCCTTTGCTAACTGCACCGGTCAGTAATTTTAAAACTTAGAAACTTATTTCTTCCAAGGAAGAAGAAATATGGACAGAAAATAAGTATCCTAGAATTTATCAAGTGAATGCTATGGTTAATTTTACATTTTTATTTCTGTGACGAGTGCCACAAAGATGATTAGAGGACTGGAGAACTTCCCATACAAAGACAAGCTGAGAGAGTTGGGATTGAGCAGCATGGAGAAGAGAAGGTTCCAGGGAGACCTTATAGCAGCTTTCCAGTACTTAAATGGGACCTATAGGAAAGATGGGGAGAGTATCTTTAACAGGAAGGTAGGGAGATTGTCACTGGATGATCTTTAAAGGCCAGTTCAATCTATACAATTCTATGATTCAGTCTTGCCTTCTTGTTATGTCTTGTTACATCAACATCAAATGGGTTTCACATGTAAAATAGATGTCCCTCCTCTTAGGTTTTCACAAGTGTAGTGTCATTGCAATCTAGGTTATGTTAGTGATTATGTTATCACCAGGAAAGGGAAAGCAAAATTGAGAAAAGTTGAATGAGAACCACATTCTCTAATTTTGCTGCTTCATGTGGCATGAAATTTTACTTCTCTCATTTCTGATTTCACAATATGAAGCATGCATATCCATGCACTGGGAGTCCTTATTGTCTGCTTAGACTACAATGGAGCATTTTCCAAAATTAAATTCTTAAAAATCTCTTCAGTGAAGACAGATTAAGGCAGAACTAGTAAGCAAAAATATTTTACAAAGAGATAAATACAGAAAAATCCATAACAATCTGTGAAACTAAATATGTAACTTACAGTATATTTCAACAAATGTCCACTGAAAGTGAAGCCTTTCTGTGTGTTTTCTACCCTTGAACTTTAAAGATTTTATTTTAAAAATGCTAGAGAAAGTCAGAGTTACCTCATAAAATAATATTCTTTGCTATGGTAGCTTAGTCAAAACCAAGCATACAAACCAGTATGCAATCTAAAGGAGAATCCAGGAATGAAGATGGTTTGACCAAGGGTTCTGGGGATCAAGTCTTCAGGAACCACAGAAAGCACTATAGTACTGCTTATATTATTAAAATGTGGAAAGCTATTAATATCACAAAACAAATTTTGTGACACAGAAGAGCATTTAGCCCATTTCCTGAATAGTAAACTCTGTATAAGGCTGCTGTAGGAAATGTAGTCAGTGGAGTACTGTATAATCTTTATTGAATTATTTAGAAGCTTTAGCAGAGCTACCACCAAAGTCTGTATAAATCAAAATTTAATAGCTCCTATAGGAAAGCAATCAACATCTGAAGCAAATGTCTTTGTTCCCTATGGCTGCACAGTTAGATTTAGATATTTCTGGTAGATCTTCAGTAGAGCACTTATTTAAATGATTATAAAAATATCACCTGGAAAAACCATATAGAAAACCTTGCAGAGGAGTTGATTGATTCCTTCTCTGGCAGTACTTTAGACTGGCTAGTAATAGTGCTATTCCTTTTAGTCTGCCTGCATCCTGATGATAGGTGAAGACTTAAACAGTAGAAAGTGGATTGTGCATCTTAAGATAGCATGATGACCTATTGAAGACATCTAATTAGTCTATTGCCATTCCATACAGGCTGCACTTTGGTTATTTAGCACAGTCATTAGATTTGTTCCTCGGAGTCATAAACTTGGTTACATATATGACTCCAAATAAAGAATTTGAAGAAAATCTTTACATTCAAACTACAATAAACCTCTATTAAGGTGTATTTGTATTGGTTTGTTCTCAAGTTGTTTCAGGACACTCCATGAAGAAACCAAAGTTAAAGCAACTGTAAAAATGGAATACATCTTCAGCAATTGTTTGTAATATAAGAAGTTCAACACAAAAAGAAAACATGACTGTTTTCTTTATCTTAAGGGTATTGTAAAGCTTAGTTAAATAAGGCTAACAAAATACATTGAGCCCTCAAGTCATGCATTGAATATCATTCTAGTGTTTAAAATTAAATGCAGTAATCACTTAGTTATGTTTAGTATTATGCAGGTAATAGCAGACAGGAGCTTGACTTCTTCTCTGACCCTTAGTTGCACAGGTTTCTGAACGATGGAGCTAAATCTACCAGCTTACTATCCTTTAACAAAATATTGTAGTAATTTTCTCAAAAAAGTCATGTAGGTTTTGATATACAATGAAGTTTAATTTTGATTTGTGTTTTTTTCAGTTGCTGATGTTGAGAATAAACAAAACTATTATTATATGATAGTTGCTAGCATGTTATAACATTAAATAAGAAATGTTATGACTAAATTACTGTACCTCATGTGATGCAAGTAACATGAGAGTTCACTGACTGTATTTTGTATTGGTTAGGAACTATCACTATCACTTATTTCAAGGAAGATGTAGAAATTAAAATTCTCAGTCTTCACAAAATGGCAAAAGTGAATTTCCTGAGGGAAATTGGTGGCCTCTAACCACCTCCTTACCCAACACCACTAGCTACCAGAGCTCATGCATCTGCATTAAGCAATGTGATCACAATAGTGCTCCTGACTAAGGGGCATCTCAGTCAGATCAAGGTTTCACTTAAGTTTTTGCTAAAGCCTGTGGGTAGAGACATCAGAATATCTCATAACAACAGATTCTGATTCTGTCAGCAAGTACAGAACAAGATGTTTCCTGAAACTAGGGTCTTTTAAAACCATTAAAAACAAGCTTGCTTACAGGAAATAATTTCCCCTGCTCGAAATTATGCTTTCCCACAGCCATTCTTGCAGTATCCTCACTGGCAAAGCTGGAACAACCCCTCTAGTGTAGGAATAAATATCTGAAAATGAACAATGTTTCCTCATAATCAGTCAAATATTCCAGATCATGTGGTAGGTTATCTTTCAAAGAAGAAACAGAGAGCAGCTTTGAAGACATGGAGATATCGTGTCTATGTCAGAAGTAAAAACAGGCAAGAGGAACCTTTTTCGTATTGTGAACATCTACTAGAAACCATTGTGGCCCTAATCAAACTATTATAAAAATATTATTTAAATGGAGACTGGTTTATGTCAAGGAAGTTTATAGAATCATAGAATCATAGAGTCATAGAATCATAGAATGGTTTGGGTTGAAAGTGATCTTAAAGATCACCTAGTTTCATCTGCCTGCCACGGACAGGGACACCTCTCATTACACCAAGCTGCTCAAGTCCCCATCTCACCTGGCTTTAAAAACTTCCAGGAAGGGGGCATATACAATTTCCCTGGTCAACCACTTCCAGTGCCTCACCACCCTCATCAAGAAGCATTTCTTCCTTATGTCTAGTCTAAATCTTCCCCTCAACTTATAGCCATTGGCCCTAGTCCCTTCCCAGCTTTCTTGTACACCCCCTTCAGGTCGCCATAACGTCTCCCTGGAGCCTTCTCTTCTCCAGGCTAAATAACCCAGCCTGTCCTCATAGCAGAGGTTCTCCAGCCCTCTGACAGTCTTGGTAGCTCTTCTCCAGACCCATTTTAACAGTTCCATATTGTTTTTTATACTGAGGATTCCAGAACTGGGAACAATACTCCAGGTGGGTTCTCAAAAGGGTGAAGTAGAGGGAAAGAATCACCTCCCTCTACCTACTGGTCACCCTTCTTTGAATTCGGTCAAGGACACAGTTTGCACATTGCCAGCTCATGTTGACCTTCTAATCAATGAACACCCCCAAGTCCTTCTCTGTAGGGCCACTCTCAATCACATCAGCCCCCAGCCTATATTGAAACCAGAGATTTCCCCTATCAAGGCATAGGACCTTGCACTTGGCCTTTTTGAACCTCATGAAGTTCACACAGGCCCACGTCTCCAGCCTGTCCAGGTCTCTCTGGATGACATCCCATCCTTCCGCTGTGACACTGCACCATTCAGATTGGTGTCATCTGCAAACTTGCTGAAGGTACACTCAATCTTGCTGTCTACATCACTGATGAAGATATTGTACAACACTGGTTCCAGTGCGGACCACTCCATCTGAACTTTGAGCCATTGATCACTACAGTCTGAGTGTGACCATCCAATCACTTCCTTATCCACCAAAGAGTACACCCATCAAATCCATATTTCTCCAATTCAAAGAGAAGGATGTTGTAGGGGACTATGTCAAAGGCCTTACAGAATTCCAGATAGACCAGTTCCATTGCTTTTTTCATGTCCACTGAGGGGGTTACTTATCATAGAACACCACTAAGTTGGTCATACAGGACTTAGCCCTGGTGAAGCTGTGCTGACTGGCATTAATCACTTTCGTGTCCTCCATCTGTTCCATGATCTTCTCAGGCACAGAGATGAGGCTGACAGGCCAGTAGTTCCCAAGACTTGTCTTTTCTACCATTTTTAAAAATGGTCACAATGTTGCCCTTCTTCCAGTCACCAGGCACTTCTCCTGAATGCAATGACTTCTCAAGTATCCTGGAGAGTGTCTTGGCAAACATATCAGCAAGTTTCCTGAGGACTCTGGGATGCATCTAATCAGGTCCCCATAGACTCATAAATGTTCAGGTTCCTCAGGTGGTCATGAAACTGATCTTCCCCTACTAGCAGGGATGAAAAGAGCAGTGGTCAGTGAAGACCGAGGCAAAAAAAAATTGTTAAGTACTTCAGACTTCTCCTTGTCTGTTGATACAAGGTGGGTATGTATTCTTAAACCTTCCTGCTTTGATTGATGTACTTGTAGAAGCCCTTCTTCTTAGTCACTTCCCTGCCCAAGTTCAGCTCCAACTGTGCCTTGGCCTTCCTGACCTCATCCTTACACAACCAGGCAGCATCCCTAGTCACTGCCCAGGTTCCCTGTCCCTGCTTGCACTGCCTGTTCAGTACCCTCTTGGGCTTCAGTTTGACGAGCATGTCTTGACTCAGCCATGCTGGCCTCTTCCCTTCTCTGCCTGATTTCCTACATCTGGAAACTGAGCACTACTGGACTTTGTGGAAAGTATTCTTAAATATTTGTCTGTTCTGTTCTGCTCTCTTGTCCCTGAGGACCATGTCCCAGGGCGTCTTACTGACTAACTCCTTGAAGAGCTGGAAGTCTACTTTCCTGAAATTTAGGGTCCTGACTCTACTCCTCAGTCTCCCCATATCCCTCAGGACCTTGAACTCCACCAGTGTGTGATCACTGCAACCTAGGCTGCCTTCGATCTTGATGTCACTGATAAGCTCTCTTGCATTAGTGATCATCAGGTCCAGCATTACGCTCCATCAGGTAGGGATCACTATTACCTGGGTTAAGAAATTATCTTTGACACACTCTAGAAGTCTCCTGGATTGCCTACTGCTTGTCAAGCTGCTTTTCTACCATATGTCAGGGTGATTGAAGTCCCCAAATAGGATGAGAATATGTGAGCACAAAGCTTCCTGTAGCTGGAGGAAGGCTTCATCTGTTGGTTCTCCTTGATCAGGTCACCTGTAGTATACACCAACCACAAGATTCTTTTTGCTGCTTCAGTCTTTTATTCTTACCCACAAACTTTCAATCTGTTTGTGGTTACTCTTCAAAGACAGCTCTTCATACACAATCCGTTGCATGTTATAGGGACCAGCATCTCCACCCCTCCTTCCTGATATGTCCCTTCTTAGCAAACTTGTAGCCATCAATTGCCACACTCCAGTCATGAGATTCATCACACTATTTCAGTGATAGCAACCAAATCATAGCTTTCTAGTAACACAGTAGCTTCCAGCTCCTCCTATTATTATTACTAATATGAATTCATATACTCACTTTCTTTATTAATCACACCTATATTAATTAGATAAGACTGTAATAATAATCTATATATGTGTATAAAAAATACCATCATTACATATAAAAATGTACAGAAAAGACCGAACAAATCCAGAAAAAACTATCTGTGCAATCAGCATAATATAGCTTTAGTTATCTCACAGTGGTTTTCTTCTTCCCTTTCCATGACTGATCCATTAATTCCCTGACTAAAAGTCCAGTAATAGATCTTCATTGGTATTGACTTCTCTAGATTATTTATGCCATCAACATTACACAACAGAGCAGTCAGACCAACAGCTCTACAGGGCAGAAATTCTTTTCTGGTTTGGCTAGTGAGACTGTTCCCAACAAAGGAACAGTCCAGGACCGCTGGGCAATGTCCAACGGCATGAGGTTTAACACGGCCAAATGCCGGGTCCTGCACTTGGGGCACAACAACCCTATGCAGAACTACAGACTGGGAGAAGCCTGGCTGGAAAACTACCAGGAGGAGAGGGACCTGGGGGTGTTGGTCGACAGCCGACTGAACATGAACCAGCACTGTGCCCAGGTGGCCAAGAAGGCCAATGGCATCCTGGCTTGTATCAGAAATGGTGTGACCAACAGGTCCAGGGAGGTGATTCTCCCTCTGTATTCAGCACTGGTGAGGCCGCTCCTTGAATATTGTGTGCAGTTCTGGGCCCCTCACCTCAAGAAGGAGGTTGATGCTCTGGAGCAAGTCCAGAGAAGAGCAACGAGGCTGGTGAAGGGGTTGGAGAACAGACCCTATGAGGAGCGGCTGAGAGAGCTGGGGTTGTTTAGCCTGGAGAAGAGGAGGCTGAGAGGAGACCTCATTACTCTCTACAACTACCTGAAAGGTGGTTGTGGAGAGGAGGGAGCTGGCCTCTTCTCCCAAGTGACAGGGGACAGGACGAGAGGGAATGGTCTCAAGTTCCGCCAGGGTAGATTTAGGCTGGAGATTAGGAGGAGGTTTTTCACACAGAGGGTCATTGGGCATTGGAACAGGCTGCCCAGGGAGGTGGTTGATTCCCCTTCCCTGGAGGTGTTTAAGACACGGGTGGATGAGGTATTGAGGGACTTGGCTTAGTGTTAGATAGGAATGGTTGGACTAGAAGATCCGATGGGTCCCTTCCAACCTGGTTGTTCTGTGATTCTGTGAAAGACTATGGTCTTTTATTAAAAATAATGTTGTCATGTAAATACAATAGAACAAACAGGAGAGCTGCTTGTTAGGAGGACTAGGAATTAAGTCTACCTAAATTCCCTGCAATTTATAAGTAGCATAAACAGAAATTGTTGAGACAGGATTTAGTGAAGTGTCAAACGGTATGCCTTAGCTTGAATGGGTTTACCAAAGTTTGGAATTACTTCTCTATCAGGAGTCTTCATCACTCCTCATTGGAATCTAAAAAGAATTCAAAGAGAAATAAAATGTGTTGTAGAAAGCTACCCCTGATTTTTTATCAAGTATTCATGCACTAAACCCATAAAACTTTGAATTTTCTTACAGTTCATTCTTCTTATGGACTCTTTCCAACGTAGTTTGGTACCTATCCACATATTTTTCTGAAATAAGACTGAGGTCCTCTCACTGACTTGTACCAACAGATTTTCTTTTTCATCAAAAGTACTCAAATAGTCCTATGAAGAACAAAGACCTCCTAATGATCCTCAAAAACCCTAGTGGCCTATCTCTTTAAGTAATGTCACCTAATTAGCCATAATCCATTTGCTCAGAGACCACAATTTCATCAGATGGGATGAAAACAAAGGCCAATTTCCAGAACTGCAACCTTACCTGAGAGCCCTGCATGCAAATCCATTCAGATGGATGCAAAGAGGGTGGAAAATCAGTTAACAGAGAATTCAGGTGTCATGTTTCACAAGGGTTCAAATACAAAAATCTTATTCACTATTTTAACATGAATATTTGGTGATAATGAAGTAATTGGAGATGTAGGAGCCTTTTTTTACTATTGAGGATACTTACTTGAAGAGCAAACTTGACAAGAAAAAGTGACAGCCAAAGACAATACAAAATTCTGTTTATTTTCATAGACTATTTGAAAAGTTTCTTACTGTCCCAGAGGTCCTTCTATGAATCCATGTGGAACACTGTATTTGTGCTAATTCCCCAGATACTCCTGTATGCACCATTTTCTTCTTGAAATTATATGGAGTTTATTGAACCACATTTGTTTCTAAAACTTTCCACAGTTAATTTCATTCTAAAGAACTCCTTTAATAGAGCTGATTCCCCTGTTGGTCTATGTCATGTGAGGATGTTGAGGAAATCATCCTCAATCACAAGGGAAAAAAATGAAAAAGTCTATATGAAGATCAGGATATGACTTTCTGACTAAAATTTGAAAATTTTATCTTCATAATCAACATTAGAACATAATCAACATATATACCCCTAGAAACACACAAAAATATTTAAAAGAATAATATTTTCTTTAGTAAATGCCATTCTTCAGAGTCAGAGCAGTTTTGGTGCAGAAAGAGCAGCTTTTTTGGTATACATTCAAAAATGTATTTTCTAGTTCCTTTTTGCCTAGTCATAAGCATTACTTTCATAGTGAAAAATAAAAGTAAACACACAAAAAAAATCTTATTTGCTGCCATCAAAAGGAGAATTAGGAATTTTTTTTGTTGGTTTGGTTTTCCATATTTGTGTACTTAGGGTCCTATTCAGCTTGGTGCAAACTAATCATGTTTCTCCTTGTTGTCTACATAGAAACAACAGAACAAGTCTGTATTTTAAAGTCTGCTTCTATTGCAAAACTTTCTCATCTTCTGTAGGCTTATTGATTAATAAGGAAAAAGCTTTAACTCTATAAAGTGTCCGTGGAATTAAGAATCATTGTGAAGGCTGAAGCCATTTTGTCTTATTATTTGAAAGGTTGTAATGATTTCATCTGACTTTCCACAGCAAATCCTCTTTGTATCTGAAGTCATATGAATGCCTTCTTGCTCAGATCCCTCATGGAATGACAGCTCTGTCTATGAATGGTTTTGGCCTTTATATATGCGGGATAAGTCCACCATTATGAAAAGTGATATTTTTGTATGTATCTAACACTGATGAGATGTAGGTACTGGAATTCCATTGACACATTCCTTTAAAAGAAAGTGCTATATTACCTTCTATCTACAGGCATAATATGGAAAGACAAACAGGGCTGCAAAATATGACCATGGAACAAAGACAGAGTTTCAGGTACTGCAGTCAAGTGTTAGAGATTCTTTTGATCTATTGTTTGACATTACTAAATATTTTTTACTTGCTGTTATAGACAGGATAGAAATCATGTACCTCTGCATTTGCTGGTACTGGATCATTGAGTTCAACCATCCCCATCAATTTCTAAACCATACACGTCAGTACTCATCTACCCACACCTTAAATGCGTCCAGGGAAGGTGAATCAACCACCTTCCTGGTCAGACTGTTCCATTGCCTAATGACCATTTCAGTGAAGAATTTTTTCTTATGTCGAGCCTGAACATCCGCTGGTGGAGCTTGAGACCATTCCCTCTTGTCCTGTCCCCTGTCACTTGGGAGAAGAAGCCAGATCCCTCCTCTCTACAACCTCCCTTCAGGTAGTTGTAGAGAGCAATGAGGATTCCTCTCAGCCTCCTCTTCTCCAGGATAAACAACCCCAGCTCTCTCAGTTGCTCCTCGTAAGACTTGTTCTCCAGTCCTTTCACAAGCTTCATTGCTCTTCTCTGGACTCGCTCCAGAGCCTCAACTTCCTTCTTGAGGTGAGGGGTCCAGAACTGAACACAGAATTCGAGGTGTGGTCTCACCAGTGCTGCGTACAGAGGGAGAATAACCTCCCTGGACCTGCTGATCATGCCATTTCTGATATAGACCAAGATGCCATTGGCCTTCTTGGCTGCCTGGGCACACTGCTGGCTCGTGTTCAGTCAGCTGTCAATCAACACCCTCAGACCCCTCTCCTCCAGGCACCTTTCTAGATGGACTTCTCCTAGTCTGTAGTACTACATAGGGTTGTTGTGCCCCAAGCGCAGGACCCAGCATTTGGCCTTGGTAGACCTCATGCCGTTGGACTCTGCCCAGTGGTCCAGCCTGCTTAGATCCCTTTGCAGAGCCTCCCTACCCTCCAGCAGATTGACACTTCCTCCCAGCTTAGTGTCATCTGCAAACTTGCTAAGGGAGCACTTGATGCCTTCATCCAGGTCATTGATGAAGACATTGAACAGGGTTTGACCCAGCACTGAGCCCTGGGGAACACCACTTGTCACTGGTCTCCAGATAGATTTAACACCATTCACCACCACCACTCTCTGGGCCTGGCCAGCCAACCAGTTTTCCACCCAGGAGAGTGTGCGCCTGCCCAGGCCAGAGCCTGACAGTTTCCGTAGCAGAATGCTGTGAGAAACTGTGTCAAAGGCTTTACTGAAGTCCAGGAAGACAACATCCACAGCCTTTCCCTCATCCATGAGTCTAGTCACTTGGTCACAGAAGGAGATCAAGTTAGTTTAGCAAGACCTGCCTTTCATGAATCCATGTTGACTGGACCTGATCACCAGTTTCTCTAGCATGTGCTTCATGATAGCACTCAAGATCACCTTCTGCCTGCCACTGAGGTCAGACTGACAGGCCTATAGTTCCCCGCATCCACCTTCTGCCCCTTGTTATGGATGGGCATGACATCAGCCAGCCTCCAGTCCAGTGGTACCTCCCCAGTCATCCAGGACTGCTGTAAGATGATGGAAAGGGGTTTGGCCAGCACATCCGTCAGTTCCCTCAAAACTCTTGGGTGGCCCCATAGGTTTGTGGACATCTAGCTGGGCAAGCAAGTTTCTAATAAACTCCTCTTGGATCATGGGATCCTCATTCTTCTCCTCCAAACCTTTGGGTTGTGCACAGAGGAAACAACTTCCCTACTATTAAAGACTGAAATAAAGTAGGCATTGAGTTCTTCAGCCTTGTCCTCATCCTCTGTTACTGTTGTTCCCTCTGCATGTAGTAGGGACTGGAGATTCTCCCTAGTCCTTCTTTTACTGTTGATATATTTGTAGAAATATTTTTTATTGTCTTTCACAGACTTGGCCAATCTGATTTCTAGCTGGGCATTAACCCTCCTGTTTTTTTCCCTGCTTCCTTCCCATAGTCCACCTAGGATGCCTACCCCTTCCTCCAAAGCTCATAGACCCTCCTCTTCTTATTGATGACTCTTAGGACCACCCTACTCAACCATGCTGGTTTCTTATCCTGCCAGCTACTTTTCTGGAACATGGGGATGACTTTCTCCTGGTCTGCTACTAGTTCCTTTTTGAAGAGTGCCCTGACCTCATGGACTCCCTTGCCCTTAAGGAGCACCTCCCATGGGACTTTTCTGACCAGCCTTCTGAACAGTCCATAGTCTGCATTCTGAAAGCTGAGTGTGACTGTTCTACTAACCTCCTTCTTCATCTCATCCTGAACTGAGAACTGTATCATCTCATGATAGTTTTTCCGCAGGTGTCCTCCAACCCTCACATCCCCGACAAGGCTTTCTCTGTTCACCAACAGCAGGTCCGTGAGGGCACCATCCCTTGTTGGTTTGTTCAGCAACTGTGTGAGGAAATTGTCTTCCACACACTCCAGGAACCTCTGGGACTGCTTCCTTTCTGCTGTGTTATACTCCCAGGTTATATTCACGAAACTGAAGTCTCCCACGAGGACTAGAAGTAGCAATCAGTTGTTTGTAGAAGAGCTCAGCAGCTGCTTCTTCCTGGCTGGGTGGTCTTTAGCAGACCCCCATCACAATATCTGCCTGCACATGGGCTCCTCTGATTTTTACCCACAGGCACTCAGTCCCTTCCTGACCATAATCCAGCTCAAGGGTATCAAAGCCCACTCTAACACAGAGGGCTACCCTACCTCCTCTTCTGCCCTTCCTGTCATAGAATCATAGTATCATAGAACAACCAGGTTGGAAGAGACCCACCGGATCATCGAGTCCAACCGTTCCTATCAAGCACTAAACCATGCCCTAGTTATACGAGTCATCCCACCACTTCTCCGCAATGACAATGCCATCCTAGTCTCCTTGCCCTACCACGGCTTCCAACTCCTCCTTCTTATGTCCTATGCTGCGTGTATTGGTGTAAGTGCACTTCAGTTGGGCTGGTGAAACTACAGCCCTCGTAATAGGGTTTCTTCCCAATTGAGTGGTCCTTGGGTTAACTAAGGCCACAGTGCCAGTTTCCTGTTTACCATCCCTAGGCACACTCACCCCCTCATGCTTAACGGTGATATACCATTCTGGTCCTCACCAGAACACAAGCCCTTTGACACTGAAGTCCCATCTCCAGGCTCACTCCCATCTGGTCTGGCCTCCATCCCCTCCCCCCTCACATCTATTTGAAAGCTTGATCTATGAGCTTAACTAGATTTTTGGAGAGGGCTTTAGTCCCCCTAGGAGACAGGCATGTCCTATCCCTGGTAAGAAAGCCTGGGGATGTGTGGGCCTCCCCATGATCAAAGAACCTGAAGCCCCTCTTTTCACACCAGTCTCTGAACCAGTCATTAATTTATTTCTTCTTGCTCCCTTCTTGCTCCTCATTCCTCAGTACTGGAATGGAGCTAAATACTACCTGTGCCCCAGAGCCCTCAGTCATTCTCTCTAGAGCCCTGAAGTCTGTCTGGACAGACTGTCCAGTGTCATTAAAGGATTAAAGTTCAGTTTTACTAAATAAAGAAGTGGTTTTGAACAAGAACCTGCAGATATATGTAGGGAGTCAAAAGAAAGAAGGTGGAGTAATGGGATGATGCAATCATTGTCCAGAGAACAGCAACAAAGCTGGTGAAGGGGCTGGAGAACAAGTCTTACGAGGAGCAACTGAGAGAGCTGGGGTTGTTTAGCCTGGAGAAGAGGAGGCTGAAAGGAGACCACATTCCTCTCTACAACTACCTGAAAGGAGGTTGTAGAGAGGAGGGAGCTGGCCCCTTCTCCCAAGTGACAGGAAACAGGACAAGAGGGAATGGCTTCAAGCTCTGCCAGGGGAGATTTAAGCTAGACATTAGGAGGAAGTTTTTCACAGAAAGGGTCATTGGGCATTGGAACAGGCTGCCCAGGTTGGTGGTTGATTCACCTTCCCTGGACATGTTTAAGGTGTGAGTGGATGAGGTCCTGAGGGACATGGTTTAGTGTTTGGTAGGAATGGTTGGACTCAATGATCCGATAGGTCTCTTCCAGCCTGGTGATTCTAAGATTCTATGATTCTATGATTACAAGATGCGAGAAATAAAAAATACCTGACAGTTGTAAGTATTAATATAACTGTAAGCTCTTTAAGCATCTTTTATTCATTTAAAATGCAGTATGGAGAGACATTTTTATAGTCAAAGAAACTTTAGACACAGGAAGCTTTGCTCCTTGAAAATACACCTATCAGGCTCCTCTGATTATAATGAATATGATGTCCCACATGAAAAATCATATAATATTACGTCAAAGGAATGCTGCTCTCTCCCTTGCTTGCATGAAATGGTCCATTATTGTTCAAAATGATAACACAATTACGAGAAAGAGAAGAAGAGTATTTTCCATTGGTTTATAACTTGATTCTGACCTTCTTGCTGAGTCCTCTTAGTGGTCTGCTAACTCTCTAGGGAGTGCAAAAGATCTGATTAATCAAGGTCATATTAATCTACACTAGAAGAAAAGCATTTTAAGCCATATAAAGCCCTTGCCCCTTCCAAAAGTGTTTTTTTCTGCTGTGATAATGAGTAAACATGTCATATACTTTTCAAAACAAAATGATACTCAGCAATGCACTCAATCTTCAGTTAAACTATCCCTAGAAAATAGTGTGAAAGGCAATGGGAACAATTGATTTCTTGGTGCATCAGCTCCACACCCCTACAATCACCTAATCTTTCTCATAGGCTAACTGAAGGTCATCATAGAAGTTACTCATTGCTTCTGCTATTTTTACCAGAATACCATTCAAGGATCTTAATCCTTTAAAATGTGAATCCTTTTTATCCATTTATAGTCTAAACTTACACAGGTCATTGTTCCCCTCTCTGTGTCAATATCATCTGTTTGCACAGGCACAGGCTTCCATCACAATTACTCTCCCATCTTTCTCTTTCCGTCCTTTTTCTTTCCTCTCCTTTCTAACACTTCTTTCATTGATATGCACACTGTCCCTATATTGGTGGGAGCATCATGGAATCAAACTCAGAGATCAATATGATCAGCCAGTGTTCAATTTATTACAGAGCATCACAAGCTTTTATAGAAAAGGCAATAGTACACATGACCAGTATGTAAATCTTTTCTTTAGCATTGGTTAATATCATGTGTCCACACAAATATACTAATTGTATGATTGGTTAGTATCTTCAACAAGAATAATTGCTAGCTAGTACAGCTTTGCATGTACGCCATCTATATACAGGTCCAAAGTTTCTCTTATCATCATCAGGGAGTTATCCATTCTTGTACTCCTTTAATTTCTCATGGGCACACTCCTCAGTCATCCTTGGTTTGTTACTTTTTAGCGTATCAACTCATATCAACTCATTGTTCACATGGCCATTTTCCATCAAAAAGTCCTTCAGTATTCCAACATCCCTACACATGAAAATCATAATTTAACTGATTTGTTCATATGAAGTAGACTTATCAGACATAGTTGTAACTAATGGAAAGCAAGAAATTGTCAGCAGTTGTAAAAAAACCTTTATGCTATCCAGGAAGAAGGATCTGTAAGTCTGCAGCAGTTGACTGAACTGAAGAGAATACATTTTGGCAAAGGAGTGTCCACAGTTTGAAAAGAGTAAACAAACGAAAGCAAAACAGTATTGGCGCCCTTAGCCCCAGGTTTCTCACATCTGTACCCACACCTGTTTCCAAAGATATTTCTCCAGCATCTGTGAAAACACCAAAGAACTACTCCACTCTGAACAAAAGTTCATGACAGAAATTATTTATGGAAGAACGTATTCACAAACACAAGCTTTTATATTCTTAGTGGCATTGCCTTCATCAGGATCGCTTTGTTGGACCTAATGAAATCTAGCTAAGTTCTACCCATAAGACCACATAATGCTTTACCCTTGTTTCCAATAGCATTGCTATTTCACTAGTGGCTGCCAAACAGTAATTCTAGACTATACGTTTGAAAATATTAGTTGATGGAAAGGAAAGTGTCAGGGAAAAACAAATTGTTATCAGTTTTGCATTATTTTTGCTGACAGTTGGTTTATATAGAGATTGTATTTTATCATAAAGACCTCCTTTAAGCAGGTAGTACTTTGCAGGACTGCATGGCCTCTCTGGATTTATGCACTGACATTGTTTCTTTCAGTATTACTCCATGTAAATTTGTATCATTTTAGTATTTGAGTAGTGTCTCAGAGATCTGTGGTAAAAGAAAGACTCCATTGTCAATTTTCTCAGGTCTCTAAGTCTGCTGTGATGGATAACACTCATGGGGTTTGTTACTTCAACAAAGCAAATTACATGAAAAGATACTGTCAAATTTATATACAACATATAAAAGAAAAATGATTAATTTATTTCATTGTTCTGCAATGCCTGAGAAAATTGTATTTTTCCACACTCTGAACCTAAGTATACTTTAGAAAATTGATTTAAAACACTGAAAGAAACCCAGATCTTGATAAGTATATACCAGTCTTACATACTTAAAATATCCAACATAGCACTAAACTTGCTGGGTTTAAGTATGCTCATCTCTTTGAACAATTTGTACATGTCATTTTAATTTCCTATTTTAAAGGAAAAAATATATCACTTCAATGAATCTTGAGATATGTTTTATATTTTGGTACTATAAGACCTTCAGTTGATAATGACCTTCAAAACTGTAAATTTCACAGTTCTTTGAGAAGACAGACAAAATGCAAGACCATAAGCTATAGAGTGTGTCTTTTCTCCAGAATTTTTGCATTACTGCTGGTGGGCTAAGGACATCAAAACCACTGCTCCTTCTAGCTAGACAATATTTAGAGATTTGTTTAGAGTTTTTTCACAAGTAATAATAGAATGTCTCAGCATGTCAGTGACTTCGTTTATCATAACAGGACTAGCTGGTATAATCTCAAACAGAAACAGTCAAAAGTATTTTCACCTTTATTTAGTGTTCCAAATCTGAAAGTTTTAAAGTTTCAAAGGACCAGAAAAACTAGTTCTTTCTGAGGATTGCAAAATAAATGTGCATAATTATACGGTGAAGAGGGATTTTGCTAATGTGAAAGAATTCCATTACTTTCCCATTTAATTTTTAAGGTCACATTTTTATTTACATGGTTCTTAATTGATATAAAATCCCCAAAAGAACAGAATACAACACTGAAAGATGGACTACAATTTCCTTCCCATGATTTGCATTCTTAACATGCTCTTCTCTTCTTTTAAACTGTGAACCCATTAAATTTTGTATTGCACTTTTCTTCAGTTCCCGCTTCTGTCAGAAAATTTTAACATTTATCAAACTACAGTGTTCTGAATGGGAAGACATCAGCAGACAGAAGAGCTACAGAGAGTGTTACATGTGTAGTTGAAATATTTCCTCCTTTAACTCCAGAGTGCTGCCCAAGGTGAAATTCTGCAATGTTGATACCACAAAAATCAAAACTTCACTGTTTTTCAAAGTATTATGACTAAGATTAATTATCTACATTCTGACCCTCATGAACTGGCAACCCAGAATGCAACAAAAAACTTGTTGTTGTACAGTATAAAAAGTATAGAGGTGTTGTCTGTTGCCTGTAGAGCTGCTTAAAAGTTTCACAGCGAGAAGTCTTCAGAGTGAGTACAAACACAAGTCCCTTATGGTGTGCAATCTGCTCTGCTGTTCACATAGCACCTATCTTCCCACCACCTCAGAAGTAGCCCATGCACAATCACCACAAGCAGATACATTTCTTCCATGCAGTTGTTCAGTTAAGCTAGTCTGCTTAGCCAGCAACACCCTAGGATATCCATGTACCCATCACAGCTTCACTTGAAGGAGGTAGAATTCTTTGTATAAATACTTATCTTTTATTTCTTACACATAGAAATAAGTATCACAGGAGCTTCTGCTGTTCTGAGACATCTCAGTCGGCACCTAAATATCTTTGACCAACATTCAAATTATTTGCTCTGAAGAAGTTAGAAGTGCAAATGAAATAAATACAGTGAAGGCTTCCTTGCTCAGCAATAAGCAATATGAGGTAATTTCACCACAAACATTAGAAATGCCTAAAAATGGTAAATATTTTAATAATCATAGAATCACCAGGTTGGAAAAGACCCAGCAGATCATCGAGTCCAAGCATTCCTATCAATCACTAACCCATGTTCCTCAGCGCCTCGTCCACAGCTTTTGTGCTGTTGACTGAATTGCTTCTCCAGCAAAAGGTAGGAAAGTCACATATCCAGGTCAGAATTCAGGCAGGCCACACATATCAGGTGAGTTCTAGTAGAGCAGATTTTTCATACTCTCTTCCTGGCCAGTGCAGCAGTCACTTGAGCAGAAGCCTAGTCCCTTTGGTTATGTCCGTGTGCAGCAAGAGAGGACAAACAGCATAGTTAAGGTGCAGAGTGTGAATCTTTCTTCACAACGAGAGTGGTGAGGGACTGGAAGAAGTTGCCCAGAGCAGTGGTGGCTGCACCATCCCTAGAGGGGTTCAAGGCCAGGTTGGATAGGGCTTGGAGCCCCTGATCCAGTGGGAGGTACCACTGCCCATGGCAGGAGTGGGACTGGATTGGCTTTAAGGTCCCTTCCAACCCAAACTAGTCTATGATAGTGTGGGGCAGGGCAAGGGAAGTGATTTTGTACCTCTATCCCTGTCTTGTGAGGCCTCATCTGGAGTATTGTGTTCGGTTCTGGAATCCTCAACATAAGAAGGAGATGGAACTGTTGGAACAAGTCCAGAGGAAGCTACAAGGGTGATTTGTGGGCTGGAGCACCTCTGATATGGGGACAGGCTGAAAGTTGGGGTCATTCAACCTGGAGAAGGCTCTGAGAAGACCTTATAGGAACCTTCCAGTACCTGAAGAGGCTGTGAGAAAGCTGGGGAGGTTTCTAATGTGTCAGGTCTGGGAATTTTACATCTCATGTTGTATTTCCCAGCTTTATCAAAAAGCCTACCATTTAAACCAATTTTTAATAAGTCAAACTTCACCATCGTCTGACTGTAGCACAAGTCTCACTGTTTTCTTTCCATGCAATACAGGATGAGAAGAGTGGAGACATCAGTGATCTTCTAGAAATAGGGTGATAGAATGATCCAGGTTGAGAATCAACCATTAACCTAACTATGCAAAGTCCACTACTAAGCCATGCACCTGTCACACCTACACATCTTCTAAACGCCTTTAGGGATGGGGACTCAGCCCTTGCTCTGGACATCCTTCTCCAGTGCTTCACAAACCTTTTAAGTGAAGTAACACTCCGTAATTACTAGCCTAAACCTCCCCTGGCACAACTTGAGGCTATTTCTTCTCATCCTATCACTTGTAAATTGAGAGAAGAAGTCAACCCTGACCTCAGTAGAACCTACTTTCAGGTACTTGTAAAGAATGCTAAGTCTCTCAGCCTCCTTCTCTCCAGACTAAACAACCGCAGTTTCCTCAGCCACTCCTCATAACATCAACAGTCATGCTCCAGCAGCTCAATGTCTTTCTCATCATAGTATTTGACTTGCAGTGTCACCAGTGACAAGCACAAGGGCCTGCTAGTTACATTATTAAGGATACAAGTCAGATGTTGTTGGCCTTCTTGACCATCTGAGCGCACTGCTGGCTCATGTGCAGCCAGCTATCAACCAATACCCCTGTCGTGTTAAACAGGTGAGATTCTAACAGGTGGCCAAGGAGACTCTCCTGTCAAGTTACAAAGTTCAAAAAGAAGCCCTTTGCTTTCTCAGCATGCCCCTGAGGGAAGAGCCTAGGTGTGGTTTCATCCGTTACTATTCCCAAGATTGGTTGATGGTGTATGACTAAAGGATGATGTGTGTATGCTTGTATGGGGTTTTTGCCACAAGTCAGAATACAGTTACTTGTGAGAATTTCCTTAGAGACTAGTACTAGTTAATAATTGTGGCTTGCAGCTGTCAGAGAGACAATATGACAGATTAAAACAAATTAGACATTGCCATTGATAAATTCACTTGCTATCTTAGCATATAAACACTTATAACCTGTTAACAACTAGTATATACATACATAAAATAATAAACAATAAAAACTTGACTTAGTAGTTATTTTTCCATGAAAAATACCTGACAGAGTCAGGGGGGTGCAATTCTTACCAAAACATTTCTTCTTGGTGGAGAAAGAGAGGTCCAGGTCCATTGACTTGTCCATCAAGCCTGATACTATCCCTCCGTCAATGAACCCTGCAAGCTTTGGAGAGAAAGATTAATCCCTTCAAATGCCAGTAAGCCTAGTGCCATGTAAGGCTCCCCATTATCTAAGAATCCAAAATCATAGTGATGATAGCAGCCACAGAGCCACAGGCTGCAGACATGTTTCTTGCAGTGTCACTGCCCACAACTGTAAGGAGAAAGGAGAAAGTAACCTATGCTTCAGACTCCTTTACTAGCTGTCCCAAGGACCTGAAGTCTCTTTTGAGTGTCCTTGGACTATGCATTGCAGTTCTATTACCTCCCACATGGAAAAGCAGTAATGGATAGCTGTCCAAGGGCCACACCAACCTAGGAATTTCCCAGCAATGTCTTTAACCAGGGATGCTGGGAAGCAGCAGACTTACCTAAGAGGAGCATATTGGACCATAATTAAATATATAATAAAATAAAGATAATAATAGTAAAATAACAATTAATAAATAATAATAATTAATAAATAATAAATAAAATAGAGGAGCATATTGGAGAATCTCCCCCTAGAAGGCAGTCTTCTGTGAGTATAATCCCTATATTCTTCCTTGTGGGGGTGGCATTGATACATGGGGATCAACCTTGGTGGCACCTCTGGTATAGACGGATCACCATATTCATCTTCCATTAAGTGGTCTTCCACCTCCAGAGCCTCATACTTGTTGAACAGAGGAACCTGAGAATATGAGGTGGACAAGGAGGATGTTTGCCTACTGCCCCGAGCATGGACTTTCCTCCATTCAATCCTTTTCTTTGACATACTTCTTTCAGCATGTTGAGGAATGGGTACACCTTTCTTTTTTTCTGGTGGCTGTTCCTGCTTATATCTCAGGGAGGGCAGAGTCTGGATCCACCCCTCTATCTCATTCTCAGATTCCCTGATTCTCCTTAGCTTTTCTACTTCCTTTCCTAGTTCTGTCATAAGGCTGACACATTCACCTTTGAAGGCAGAGATATCAGAGAGCAGATCATCTGACATAATGTGAGCTCACATTTTAAAGTGTTACCCAGGGATATTTGTACTTTTACAGTGGTTTTGGGGGGGTTAGGTAGCTTTTCAAGTTAGCATCTTGTACTTTTATGCTTCTCTGTAGCTTTCACTGAACAATAAGATGCAGTTACTTGCCAAGAATTTTTACAGTAGCTTCTTTCTCTATACTCATACTTCTGATGTCTGTGCCATGTGGCACATTATTCAAAGTAGCTGAGTTTTTTAATCAAAACAAACAAAATGCTTATTTAATTATACATAACATATGTTATTAGCTTAAAATTAATTTTTAAAAGCCTTGCTCTACAAAATTGCAGGAAACACTAACTTACTACTACTTCTCCCATGTTTTTTAAAGAGTTCCGTAGTGATGAGTACAAATTCTCAGGTAGAAAGATGTATCAAGTTATAAAAACAATGTGCTTTTCTCCTCAGTCCTGTTCTTTCCAGTTCTAACAGATTTTAACATACTGCTTTAGCCAAGGTCTCTTTGAACCTTTGTTTTTCATCATGTAATTACAGGTGCCAGTAAAGCAAAAGTTAGATAGGTTGTAATATTTTCATTAGCTACTTCTGTATGTAACTGTTAAGGAAAAGACATTTCAGAGAGGAAGAGCAGCCCTGATATTGACATTTTTCTAAAATATTTAAACAACTGGCTCCAACAAAAAAAAATTAATTTAGTTTGCTTTTTCATAGAATCACAAGGTTGGAAAGAACCCACTGGATCATGGAGTTCAACAATTCCTATCAAACACTAAACCATGCCCCTCAGCACGTCATCCACATGTCTTCTAAACACTTCTGGGAAGGTTACTTAATCAACTCCCTGGGCTGCCTCTGTCACTGACCCTTTCTATGAATTTTTTTTTCCTGAAACTCCCCTGGTGGAGCTTGAGGCCATTCCCTCCTGTCCTGTCCCCTGTCACTTGGGAGAAGAGGCCAGATCCCTCCTCTCTACAACATCCCTTCAGGTAGTTGTAGACAGCAATGAGGTCTCCTCTCAGCCTCCTCTTCTCCAGGATAAACAACCCCAGCTCTCTCAGTTGTTCCTCATAGGGCCTGTTCTCCAGCCCCTTCACCACCTTTGTTGCTCTTCTCTGGACTCCCTCCAGAGCCTCAACATCCTTCTTGTGGTGAGGGGTCCAGAACTGAATATAGGATTCAAGGAGCGGTCTCACCAGTGCCGAGTACAGAGGGAGAATATCCTCCCTGGACCTGCTGGTCACACCATTTCTGATACAAGCCAGGATGCCATTGTCCTTCTTGGCCACTTGGGCACACTGCTGGCTCATGCTCAGTCAGCTGTCAACCAACACCTCCAGATTGCTCTCCTCCAGGCAGTTTTTCTAGTCTGTAGCACTACATAGGCTTGCTGTGCCCCAAGTGCAGGACCCAGCATTTGGCCTTGGTAAACCTCATGTCATTGGCCCAGCCTGTTCAGATCCCTTTGCAGAGCATCCCTACCTTCCAGTAGATTGACACTTCCTCCCAGCTTAGTGTCATCTGCAAACTTGTTAAGGGAGCACTCGATGCCTTCATCCAGGTCATTGATGAAGACACTGAACAGGGCTTGACCCAGCACTGAGCCCTGGGAAACACCACTTGTCACTGGCCTCCAGGTGGATTTAACACCATTTACCACCACTCTCTGGGCCCGGCCATCCAACCAGTTTTCCACCCAGGAGAGTGTACACCTGCCCAGGTCAGAGCCTGACAGTTTCTGAAGCAGAATGTTATGAGAAACTGTGTCAAAGGCTTCACTGACACCCAAGAAGACCACATCCACAGCCTTTCCCCCATCCAGCAGCCAAGTCACTTTGTCATAGAAGTTGATCAGGTTAATTTGGCAAGACTGGTCTTTCATGAACCCATGTTGACTGGGCCTGATCACCCGTTTCTCTTGCATGTGCTTCATGATAGCACTCAAGATAACCTGTTCCGTGACTTTCCCTGCCAGTGAGGTCAGACTGACAGGCCTATAGTTCCTCTGACCTCCTCTTGGACCATGGGAACCTCATTTTGCTCCTCTAGTTCTGGGGTTTGTACACAGAGCGAATAGTTTTCTTTACAATTAAAGACTGAGGCAAAGAAGGCATTAAGTACTTCAGCCTTGTCCTCATCCCCTGTCACTGTTGTTCCCTCTGCATGTAGTAGGGACTGAATATTCTCCCTAGCCCCCCTTTTATTGTTACTGTATTTATAGAAAGATTTTTTTATTATCTTTCACAGACTTCGACAAGTTGATTTCTAGTTGGGCCTTAGCCATCTTGATTTTTTTCTCTGCATGATCTCACTTCCTCCTTGTAGTCCACCCAAGATGTCCATCCCCTCTTCCAAAGCTCATAGACCCTCCTCTTCTTTTTATGTCTCTGATGTCTTTTCTTCATCCTTCTGGCTGCATTTGTCATAATGAGATTACATATTTTCAGCTATTTGCCTAGGGAAATCAATAAGATGCAAAATTGTGTACAGAGATTGAATAACTCCATGGGGCAAAGCAATTCAGTATTTCTTGGTGCTGGTCATATTTTCCTGCTATGAGGCTGCAACTAATACTGCTTCTTACTCATAGTTCAAAAATAATGCACTCAAAATTATTGCAACTGAAAAAAAAATCAAGAATGTTAAAGCTATCACATATAATAATTTTCACAATAAGTGGTCCAATTGCAAGTATACAAGTCCTAATCATTACATTAGCAAGTATACACCCCACTAGGACATCCAGATTTTCCTTTCACTCACGCATGTTCTCCTGATCTTTATCCTACTCATCATCCAAATGACTGATCGTCTAGTCAAGAAAATTCCAACACTTCTGGATGGAAAAGGCATTTAAAAAAATAATTTTACCTTTTACAGTGGAATCAAGTTCTCCATCAATTATTTTTTTATGCCATTTTGCATAAAAGCTGCCTGAAATGTTTTTTACACACATCAAGTTCAAGTTCAAGAACTGTTAAATTAAAAACAAAAACACTATTGATACTTTGTTTCTAAAGTGATTTAAAGCTATTTGTTAATTTTTTTTAAACCATCTAACCTAAAAACATTAAAAATTACTAAGTTAAGAACCATGCCTTCAAAGCAAGAAATATTTAAACATAAGGAAGAAAATTCACACATGAGTGCAGGCTTCTATTAATTCCATACTTCAATTAAGTTTCAGTTAGGAAACAGTCCCCTTCACTGTCTTCAGCAACACAACATAGCACCATGCTCTCATGTCCTCATCAGTCTCTATTTCTCCTTTTCCATACCTGAATTGACTATTTCACTTTAATGAAAGGAAAGACAGATTGGAAGTAATGTAAAAAAATCAGTTAGGCTTGTCCCTCTGTTTCCTGCCACAGTATGGTCAGCCAGTTTTGCAATTTCATACTAGACCTACTCTGTACTATTGACTTTCTTATTACAGACATCAAATAACATCAAATATTAGGCAACAATCTTTAGTCTTATTTATCTGACACTAAATTGTTCCTCAGCACTGCCTCTTCCAGCTGAACACCCTCTCAGACTTCTTCTGCTGTAGAAGTGGACTAACTCAGCAACAGGTTGTGCTTAGTCTCAAACTTCATTCTACCTAAGAGTCACTTCTTAAATCTTTTTTTCTTTTTTTTTTATAAGAAAGCTCAGAGCTCCTAGGACAACTCAGATATGGAATACTGTGACGATACGGTGTCATCACAGGTCTTCAAACTTCAGAAAATGTTGTTTCACAAGTACCTGGAGAGGAGGAATTTGTTTGATTAATTTCAATATATCTCTCTACTTTTCTAAATAAAGTTTGTGTCTTGTATTCATATCTTGCTAGCTTCCATCCACCCCAATATCTAACCTTTTTCTCCCTGTCATTGCAGAAGAAATGAAGAGTCTTTGCACCTGCTTCTAACACAAGAAATTTAAATGTGTTCAAGGAATTCTTTTGCTAAAGTGGTCTCATTTCATTTTCAACCTTATTCCTGCTAGAATTTCATCAAAAATTGGGCACCTAGGTTATCTATCTGATCTATAGAGTATAAAAATGCTTTCTCATGTCATACCAGAAACATTGCCATGGGTAATTTAAATGCTACCTGTGTATTACTCTACCAGTTACATCTTGCGTAGTTTACGTTGTAGGATCCTCTACAGAAAAATCTTTTGATTCGTGCTTTTGATTACAACAGTAGCAAGAGTTTTGCAAGTACTGTTCAAAGCTGTTCAGGACCTAAAAAATTACACAACTTCATCAGCCATAGAATCCTAGAATCATATAACAGCTTGAACCCTTACCAATGACAACTGAGGCAAAAAAAGTCAATGAATAACTCAGTCTCTTCCACAACCTGGGTCACCAGATCTCCTGTTTCCTTCCAGATATGGAAAAATATGGAAATCCACATTTTTCCTAGTCTGACTTTTATCAGCAACATACCTATAGAATCTTCTATCTTCTATGGGTACAAACCTCTTCTACTCAGTCTTCTTGGTCAGGTGGCACGCAGTAGATTCCCTCATTAATATCATATGTCCCTGTCCTCCCTTTAATACTGATCCATAAGCTTTCAGTCAGCTCCTCAACCATCTCTGAGTGGAACTCCATGCGCTCAACTGATCACTGACATAGAAAGTAATACCCCGTCCTCATCTGCCCTGTCTGTCCTTCCTAAAGAGCCATTATCCCTCCATTCCAATGGTCCCGACATAGAAGGCATCCCACTTCATCTCAGTGATACCAAAAAGCTCATACACCTACTGGCATGTGCATAACTCTTAACTGCTCCTATTTATTCCACATGCCCAATAATGAATTTGACTGGCTAAAGTGGCTGTAATTCTTTTGTGTTGTTCTCCAGGTACTCTCCTACTGACCTGTCATCCTTCTTCAGGTTCCAGGTATCTATTGCTGGCATCAGACTTGTAGGACTGGAATGGATTGAGGTTCCTCCTCCTTGTACCCTTACATGTCTTTAAGTGTCTGAAAATTACATTACCAATCTTTTTATTTCTTCTTATGCTGTCAGAGTTCTGGTGTATTTTCTGCTGTCTAGTACAACAAAAATTTAGGAAGGTAACAGTGCTCCAAATTGAAGATGTATGGCTGACAGGAGTGGAAGGGAGGTAATTATGGTCATCCTCTTCCTATGTTACACCTATTAATTTGTAATGAGAAGAAAAAGGTCACATCCCATGACAGAGGGTAGCATGTAGCAGAAGACTGCAGAGATGGCAACACTAACAGTTTCTAGCTCTGCATTGTCACACATTCCTTGTTGTGGACTTAAGATGGTGCATGATCTCTCAGAGAGACTATGAAACAGTGTGGAAAATCTGTAGAATTCCTGGTGGAAGCAGAAGACGCAGACGCTGAGGAATATATGCCTTCAGAGAGGACTGCTAGCATCCCATGGATTTATTGTTTAAGCCAGAGAATCCCACCAACAGAAGAGATGGAGACTATCCTTAGCATTGACTATGCAACAGTCTGACTGCTAAGCCACTCTTTGTGGAGTACCAATGTGCTCAGGTAGAGGGAGCCTCACTGTCCAGTGACGTGACTAAAAGTCCTAAAGATAAGGGTCTCAAGAGAAAGGATTCTGTGTTTTCTAGCAATATATTCACACAATCATAGAATGGTTTTTGTTGGAAAGGACCTAAAAACCATATAGTTCCAGCCTCCTGCCATAGGCAGAGACACCATCCACTAGATCAGATTGCACGACGCTTCAACCAAACTGGCCTTGAACAGGGACAGGGCATCTGTAATCTCTCCAGAAAACTTCTTCCAGTGTCTCACAACCCTAACTGTAAAAACTTTCTTCCTACTTCTGTAAAAAATTTCTGTAAAAAACTGTAAAAAATTTCTTGCTACTTCCTAATCTAAATCTACCTTCTTGAGCATTGGAATAGGTTGCCCAGGGAGGTGGTTGAGTCACCTTCCCTGGAGATGTTTAAGGCATGGGTGGATGAGGTCCTGAGGAACTTGGTTTAGTGTTTGATAGGAATGGTTGGACTTGGTGATCCGATGGGTTTCTTCCAACCTGGTTGTTCTATGATTCTATGATTCTACGATTCTTTCAGTTTAAAACCATTAATCCTCATCCTACCATTATACTCTCTAGTAAAAAGCCCCTCTCCAAATTTCCTATAGCCAAAAACACTCTAAGAAAAAGAAATTAAATTAGATTTCATCTCCTTTTCTTTCAAATGTCTGCAAATGAGATGTTTACCTTGATCTTGAATGGTACATTTTGATGAGACAAATTGAAATTATTCTTGGTTTGGTTGACAAAGAGCCAAAGACATTGACTGTTTACATAGCCTTAGAATTTAGAAAATACCATTAATAGGTATTTTACAAAATCTGCTTGATGCTTTGCTTCTTTTCAGATATACAGCGTTGATATTGAAGCAACAGTTTGACAATCTCACAAACAGTTGGTGAATCATTTTTCCAGCTGTCAAAATTGGCCATAGCAGGAGATTTGATGAATCAACATGCTCCATCATTAATGTAAGTGATTCTCTAAAGAGGATTATAAGCAGATACATGACAGCTTTCAGCACATTTTCCCACATAGATGTGTCAGTATATCCAATTTAGTTATGTCATTGTCTTTTACAAACTATAAAGAAAAAACACTTTTCAAAAAAAGTAGTGTCTCACACAGTCTTGTCCCATATTTAGTGGCTGTCTGTACTGTTTCTTCTAGTTTTTTTCCATTAATCTGAATCATTGTTATTTTTACTTCCTGATCTCTTTTACCATGTTCATACAGAGTCCACGTTTGCTTACTGCTGCTTATATGAGTCAGAGAAATGGCAGTACTTCAACTTCATGACGCCTAATAACATGTCTTCCCCAAATGCTTTCTTCTGAGAATTCAGAATTCTAGGAAGGTAATTCTACCATTTTAGTGATTAGCAGTGAGTATTTTGTGCCTAAAATGGGGAAATTGCAACATAATTATGGATCAGCTACATTTTTTATCAGTCACTAAAATCTGAAATAGTTTTACTTTGCCTTTAGCCAAGACCCTTTGCAAAGGAAAAAGAGGAAAATCATTATTATGCAAAGTATAATGCATATTATACATGACATGAGAGGATTTCATGCAATCTTCACGTAATTGCACATTCTGTGTAGCACTCATGCTTTATTGCATATAAGTGTCATTTGGCAATGACTAATCCTTCCCTAGAAATTACTGGACTTTATTAAAATAATCTCCATGGAGGACTAAATCATACAGGAAGCAAGACATAGTCTTTTCTGTCCTAAACCAGCCTGCTGGGTCAAGCTAAAACTATAGCTCTGTGAGCACCAGCCTTCACAGGCTAAGTTTAACCTGATTCACAGTTCTTTATGGAAGAAATTGCACTGTACTGCATAGTTACTTCAAAGCAATGTGAAACAAAAAATAAAGGTTTAAAATTAATAATTACAGCAGATACTAGTTTCTTTGACACTGTTCACAAAAGCAAAAATATCATGGCAAGAGGTGTACAGCTGAGCATATCTGGACATAACCGGCATAGCTATATACTTCAAAAAGTCAAACAGGTCTATTTTCAGTATGTCCAGCAGCACAAAGTATTCATCCAAGTATTGTAATTGAAGGAAGAAATTGATTCAGCTGTCTGTAAATTCTGAACCGGAAACTACCTTTTACAGTAAGTAGGTAGTTCAGTGTATTTACCATGTCTGTGAACTTACTCAACACTCATTCTCAGATATATACAAAGTTAAATAAAAGAAATCAGATTATCAGGTTTCACATTAAAGTACTTCATTTCTTTCCCAATTTATTTCTTCTGGAAAATAACACTGAATGGTTATCCATGTAATACCTTCATTATAAAAGAATGAAGAATAACTGCATTAGCTATTACCACAAAAGAGGTATGAACTATAAAGGTGACTTTCCAGATAATGGGATTCATCAAGGAGAATGAGAAAATAGCGTGCAAGATTTACAAAGAGTATCAATTTCTTTCCTTCACTTCAACAATGTAGGGATTGAGAAGAAAGGCAGATTCACAAATTCAAAAGCAGTTTTCAGTTGCAAAGTGATTTTAGTCTGTCACTGTAACCGTTGAATAGGCTTTTGGTATGGCTATGAACAGGAAATGGTAACCAGCAAGGCCTGAATGATGAAAGAAAATTCCCAGATACTTTTGAATTCTGCTAATATATACTCAATTCATTATTTTCACAAGGAACACTGAGTTCCCCAGTTCTTTACATAAGCTTCTTTTCAAGTTAAAACATGACTACAATGTTTTTCATGTATTTCCATTTATTCAGCATTTTTCACCTCAGAACACTTTAACAGGTATTATTTACATTTCATACATGATGAACTTAAAATAGAGCCAGGCCAAGAGCCAGTTTCTGTGTAATCCACAAGTCTAAACCATCCCAGAGAACCAAAAATATCTCAGCTGAAGCAAGATTCTTCCTAGATCAGTCATGGTACTTTCCTTGCATATCAGTGAAGTTGCAGGACTAGGTAGATACACAAATGTTATCTTTTTTTTTTTTTTTTTTTTTTTTTTTTAGTCAAAATCTCTCCACTTGAAATGCACTGTTTTGTCACCAAGAACTGCAGACACAGTAGTCAACTCTCATTTGAATCATATCCACCTCAGGTTTTCTCCTCCACATTCATGCTGCCAATAAAAAGTTCAGTCCTAGCCTTGCTCAAAATAAACCAGATTTCATTTGTAACAGGGATTTCTGATGAAAATGATGTAGCAAATCTCAGTGTCTATATTTCTTTGATTTGCCCACTTTACCAGTCAAAACACAAAAGCTGGGACACATTGTCAATATATCCTTAGGGTCCCACGAGGCCTGTTTTTCCAGCTCTGCTTTGTATCTTAGTAGATCTTTGTGGGAAAGTAGTTGATATTAACACCTTGCCTAATCTTTCCTTCTATGTAGAATTTTTTTGAGCAAAGTTCTCAAGGTACTAGAGAGGAAAAAGAGTTCCTCCTTTTGCAAAGACCCTGTTGGGGAAGAGAACCTCAGACCTGTCTCCACACTTTTATTTTATTTTAAAATGTTTAAAATACATTGTTCTAGAAGTACATTAATCTTGCATGCACATAAGCAAAGGATCTTGTCAACATGTAGATTTCAACAAGAAAATGTGGATTCCATTTCCAAATGTGCCTATGCCTTGTGGCAAGTAGAAATATAGTCCAGGACTGTTAATAGTACTAATCTGGCTCACAGTCTTTGGTTACATGCCAAGAGTAAAGCCCTGAACAAGGGATCAGAACAATATATTTTATAAGATGCTAATCCCTACCCACTCCATTTCAGTAGAAAAAACATTCTATAGTACTGTTATGTATGTTATATTGTGGTACTGATGATTTACCATCTTGATACAAATAAAAAAATATATGAAAATGGGTACTAAACATGTCTAAGTATACAGATGATCCAGTATTAGCAAATATTGCAAATAATGTAATTGACAATCAGTAAAAAGCTGACTGAAGATTCCTCCTTGAAATGTATTTTTTCTCTATTGCTTTTATTTTTCCTTAGAGAAAATCGCTTTCTAATAACTCAAAACTTGATTTGGCCACCCAATAATATGGTAATATAAGCTTTGGCTTTTTTTAATGTATGACTAGATGCCACAAGGATAATGAAAATGCCTTGAAGACAGCATGTACTGACAAGTCATACAGACTCTGATGAAGGGTATTGCAAATGTTACCTTATTTTTCAAGAATCTTCAGTGTGTCAGATATTCATATATTTAAGAAGCATTACTCAAGTCCAACTCAACAGAACTAGTGTTGAAATCAAATAGTTCAAATTAGTATTAGAAGAGTTAAACTCTTCTAAAACTCTCAAACACAACAAAATCCATGAAATCTTTCATTTTTACTCAGTATTGGTGTAGGAATTTCACTAATTCAATCCATTGTTGCTGTTGAGTTGGCAGATTTACTTTTTCTTCAGGCATTAGCTAATACAGTATTCAAATGCTTCAGTTTGTTCAGAATAGCATTGTTATAGACACAAATCCACCTGGATCTGCTTGAAATGGATAGTCAACTTAGAGGATTAGATGAGAAGGTAATGAAAATCAATAGACAGTAGACTATCTAATAGATCAGAGAGAGATATTTGATCTATCTCTAACTCACTAAAGCTACAGTAAATCCCACTGAACTCTGCTACAGTTTGCTCAATATAAACTCCAGTAAATTAAAGAAAACTAGTAAAAAGTTTCCAGAAAGGAGTACTTATGAAGTGCTAGTACGTCTGGTTTCTAGTTTTTCTCATAACTGACAAAAGATAGAAGAAAAACATCCCTTTGTTTACCTGAACAGTGTGTTCAACCATAGGCAGCTAATATGAAGACTGGTATTGGAAATTACGTCAGCAAACAAGCTTGGCTGAGCGTTTATTCCTACATAAAGCACACGTGATGATTTCTAAATACAACCCAAGCCCTATTAGAACAAAAATCCACTATCCAAAGCCCATTGAAATCAAAGGAATGATTCCCGTTAATATCAATGACTCTTAGATGAGGACACAAGTAGGGAAAACCCCCACTGAAAAGAACAATTGTCTGCATAAACCTTAGAAGCTGTCAGCATTTTTTCTTCTTTGATTTCTTCATATATGTAATTTATTAAAAAACTCACTGTACTTAGAACTTATACATATAACATTATGCAACACTTTTGTAAGGATTTTGTTGATTTTAGCAGAGCTCGTACATATCTCTGTGTCACTTCAAGAGCAATCTGAAGATAGGCTCTCCTTTGGGAAGCAAATAGCATGGTTTATCTTGGCACAGTCGCTATATGGAAGGAATGATAGACCAGAAACAGTTCCTAAATTTAAGTGTAATTTATGTGTTAAAATGTTAAGCTAAGTACATTTTTACCTTGTCTATGAAAGAACAAAGTAGTCTTCTTTCAGAGTTTACTAAAACGGAGCAATTCTTGGTTCCATGCAGAAAAACATAAAACACCAAGCATACTATTTGGTTGAGTTTTGTAAATGCACTAGGAGATTCTGTTAAATGTCGTTTGAAATATCTGCCTCAGAATGAGAATGGCTATATAGCTTCCCAGGGCTAATGTTGCAGCTTTCCATCAGCTATTTTGCAATTAATGGCATGCAAAAATAAGCTGACCAACAAGCTTTTGTCACCTGAATGGGGTTTTTTTCATGTCACAGACAGGCAAATGCTAATTAGAGGTAAAGGGAGTTTTTAAATTTTTTTCATGAATTCTGGATTTATGAAATACCAAAGGGAGCATAAAGCTCTCTCAAATGCATTTATTAGAACATACACCTGGTAATGTTTATACTTTTATCTTGAAAGAGTCATCAAATTAAAGATATTCTAGGTAGTACCTAGTAGTTAATTGCTTCCTGTGTAACCATTTCCTTAAAGGACATCATAAAAGACTTCTGCAAATAGAAACAGGAGTTTTATCTGTTATGATAGTAAATTATCTTTTCATATATCATTTTCCTATCTATTTTTAGGAAGTAAAGTATTTTATAAACATTAGAAAGCACATGAAAAATCTGGGAAAAGTGTTAACTGATCTGCAATAAAAATGTAACTCAATGCTACACAGTGACAATGAAAAAGATACTGATTATATCCAGACTTTTAGTAGGCCTTCTCCCACCTTTCAGACTTGAAAGTCCTTGCACTGACAGCTTCAGTTTTATGGATGAAAATTATACTAAAGTTATTAGCTAGCCCCACAGATCAGATTAGAGGACATGCAAAAATTTCTTATGCATAGCAGTTCTGCCAAAACACTCTGAAAATCTTTAGTGTGTCTGAAAAACAGAGAAGACTGACACAGTAAAAGAAAATATGAGAAACAAATGCCAAATGCACGATAGGGGTAAGCAGGTGAGAAACAACATATGGACCTCCTTCAATCCCTAGGGTAAATATTTATATTTCTGCATTTCGGCTGCATTACAGGCCTAAAATGATCTAGATGAGAAGTGGGCTTAACTTTTCTGGACTGGTCATGCATCAGCAAAAATAATACCTTAAACATGAAAATTCATCTTGATAACTTACAGTACTGATCCTTGGAGAAGAAAGCCCATCAGATTTTGTAAACTGTGCAAATATAGAAATATATTACAATTACACATGTTAATAAAACTCTCGTCTCCTTTCATAACAGGATGCTGCTGTTTTAAAGAAGAGGTTGTAAACAGAAGCTCTGCGTATTGTTTTAATCTGATGATGAATACTCAAGGAAAACAGGGCTGTGTTCTAAGTTCTTCACACCACTCTATTGCAGCAAGGACTGGAAAACTATAGTCTTAGCCCATCCAAGCATGAGCAGCTTACATGCAAGTCTCTGATATCTCCCACTCAGGACAAGATGGATTTTGCTTGAAGACTAATGGTGGCAGTCATGTAATCTACAGATTGCTAGATTTGTCTAGATCTCAGGAATAATAAAGTTCCCCTTTTCTTGTTGTATTTTTTTTACTCAAATTACATTTCCAGAAGGAAAAGGAGGAGGTATGCCTAAGGTAAGTGTAAATATACAGCACTGTTAATTATATAGCAGAATCTGGTTGCACTGGGGAGTGCAGTCTTTAAGTTTACTTTTGTCCCTCTCCATTCCATTGATTTAGTGGATGAAGGTTGCTGGTACATTAGCAAGAATGTAACTTTTCACACAGACTACCTAAACTCATGTTGCAGACTTCAGATCCATTCCAAGTGAAACTGGTCTGAATTGCCTTACACTTCTAAAATTGAACAAGAATATATTTAGCAAATTGAGTTCCAGCTAAGTCAGTGGCAGAGAGAAAATGAGGAAACGAGGACTGATAACAGAAAGAATGAACATTCCTTATTGTTTTCATTGTGTTTGACAACAAACATCTTTACATATATGTTTATAGAATCTACAGAGGAGGAAAAGCAACCATTCTTGTCAGGAGAATAAGCCTTATACTGTAACTTTTAGGTTACTAGAAAAAGTATCAGAAAGGATTCCCTCAAGACGTAAAAGCAAAATTTAAAAATGCATAATCTGGTCTCCTCTGTCTGTTAGTTCTTTATATCAATGATTACTCCATGTTTAGGTTGGCAAATTAAAAAAAAAGGTTAAAGGTTCTGTAAACCAGTTTCCTAATATTTTTTAATAATATATTATTCTAATGAATCTTGAGTAGGGTTTTACAGTAGTAACTGGAAATCTCCTTCTTATGGTGAAATAGTGTGTTCCTTGGATGTACAAAATGCATTAGGCGTAGTCTCAAAATCAAAGCTGTCGAGTTACAAGGGTCAAACAAATTATGTTTTCTTTCAGATTTGCATCAGCATCTCAGCACACCAACATGAATTTTAATTGAATAGTACGCACTGTTAGTCAACCCCAGCCAAAGTAGCTCTGATTATGTAATGACTTTCAATCATGGTTATTTCAGTCTAGCATATGGAATATTTTGCATCACACTTTGCTACTGCTGACAACCTCCGTCTGAAGTGGAAGCTGTTTAAAATCCGAGTATCTCTCAAGTGGTCTAAAATATGAGCTACCTAAGTATTTTCTTACTATTTAAGCATTTACCAGTAATTAATGCCCATAAGTAACATTATATGTGCCATTTGCAAATTCTGTAAAGTGGTTCTGGTGAAGGTAGAAGTCTGAAAATACATTCCACTTTTTTTCATCTTTCAGGGGTATACCTACTAAATTTCTAGTTCAATAAGTAAACTACTTCTGAACATCTGTGGAGTGACCTCTCTAAGCCATTCATCCCTCAAAGCTCTAAAAAGAGCTAAGGCACCTACAACAATAGTATTACTACATGTATTGATCTACTTACCTGTCCTTCTGCTTAAATATAAAGTCAAAGCTACATGAAAATGTATACACAAACAGAAAAGTTGTGTCATTACTGAAAGATAACTCTTTGATTATGTGCTTCCTCCTCCCCTAGTCTTTATTTTTCTTTTTGAGGTGGGTGGGGAAAGTGCTTTTATGTTGCACAGTGCCTGGTATATTGTAAACAATGCAAGCAAGGAGAAGGTAATAGAGATTATAGTGGTAATTCTGCTAGAAAAGAAAACGATATGCCAGGCCTGCTGTATCATTACATTATAATTCCTAGCAGGTGCTGGCATCATTTCTCTCCCAAGAAAAAACGAAAAAATACTGGCATAAGTGAGCTAAGATCTGTTTTAGAACTTGGATACTTCCATGTCATTTGGTCAACACCTGAGGTGTGCCGGTCCCTACAAATCATCCATGAAGTGGAATATGCAAAACTGTATTTAAAATTATACAAAACATACTTTTCTATCCATGCATCATTCTTCATTTTAGAAATATCACTTCAATGCAGTGCTTTTCTTATTAAAACCGTTGATTAGGGATGTATCTGCCACTCCACATGAAGAACTACTGCAAATATAAGCATACCTGTTTCTTAGAAATCTTATAAAATTTCTTAGAAATCTATAAAATTTAAATACTCCTGAACTTTTGTTTTCTATCACTCCAATTTTAAACTGTGCTAACTCTCAGAGGGTAGCAAGGAAGTAGTCCAAAGGCTTAAGTGCACTAGAAAGCTTTTGATGCAAACTCTACAGTCAAAATGCAGGAACTCACAAGAAACCATGAGCTGATGAAAACATGAACAAAAATTTATGAATTGTTTATTTTACCTGTGTAGTCTGTGAAGCTGTGAGATGGCCTACTGCTCTTTCTGAAAGGGAGAAATAGCATCATTCTCCCTGCAGTTTCCTCCAGAGAAAGCAATCTGTAAGGGCATAATAGTCATAAATCAATCCAGAAAATCAAATACTGGTCTCATTTCATTCAACAAATGTTTTGCCAATGGCAGCAGCTGAAGCAGAGTCAAAGATTGTAAAATGCTAATCTGGCATGCAGTCTACTACATCTTCTTGTGAAAAAACTGCTGTGTCCAAAAAGGATGAAGCTATGTCTGGAAAGTATACAAAAAACATATCATCATCATCTCAGTTTGCAAACTATACTCATTTATGTATGTCATTGAAAACAATGCAACTACTTTCCTTCTTATATATGCAGAGGAGCAAGTTTTGAAATAGAATCAAAACTAAAATTCTGGTTTTATGTGTAAATTTCCTGGGTTTTTTTTGCTAACAAAATTTAGGCTTAAATTGCTAATTTAAAAGAAAATCCCTCATTTACCTGCAAGTGTTGCTATGCAATGTGACTGATTTCTTCCTGATCCACTGCTGAACATGCTCAGACTCCTAATCTCCTTTTATTTTACCTTAGCTCTCATGGTATATAAACATTGCAAGTAGACATGCAGTTCCAGTCTTTCAATCCCTTTTCACTGGAAAAAAAATTTTTTTAGAAGTGCATTTTGTCTTCCATAATTAGAACAGAACCCAAATCCTTTGTCCTTGTATTGCCAAAGCTGTATAGTGCACCATCTTTTGCAGTTGAGATTTTTCTTGAGAGACTTCATGACTACAATATCTCAACAAATTATTTCTCTCTTTCCTTGCAATTATACAGAAATGTCTATGGACAATCAAAAAAAATCTTATCTGTTCACTCCCCAGAAATAGTTTCCTTTATCAATTTGTAAACATGTTTAGTCAATATGGAAGTTTTTATTATTGTCTTTAGTTCATGCTAAATGTAAAGGAGGGATACTTACACTCCTCGGCCAGTGCATTTAGATGCAAAACTGGTTTGTGTCACTGTCCCCGGTGCAGGTGCTCAGGTACTGATAACAGGGGGGCTGCAGGAGCAGCCTCTCCTTGGAGAGACCGTAGCCACCCCAAGTTGGACACAGTTCCTACAAAGCTCCAAAGGGCTGAACACAGGGCACAGCTGAGCCCCACAAACAAGATGATGCTGCCTTTGGGTGTATTTATGAAAGTGAAAAAATTCTGCCTGGCAACACGTGAGAGGGGCGATGGAAAAAAATTGTGAGAAACAGCCCTGCAGACACCATGGTCAGAGACTAAAGACAGCATGGGGCATCCCAGGTAGAAATTCCCCTGCAGTCCATGGAGAGGACCCACATTTGACCAGAAAAACTATGTGAGAAGGAAGGATCAGCAGAGAGGATCTGTTACAAACTGAGCCCAGGTCCCATTCTCCATCCACCAGTGCTGCTGGGACACAAGGGGGGAAGGTAAAAACGTTGGGAATGAAGGAGTGAAAGTGAGCCTGGGAGGAAGGAGAGGTAGAGTGAGGTAGGTGGCTTTTTATTTTTGTTTCTCATTGTCCAATTCAGTTAATTAATTTTCTCCCAATTGAGTCAGTTTGGCCTATGATAATAATCAGTGATTGATCTTCCTGTCCATATCTTGACACGCGTCATTTTTCATCTTATTTCTTTCCCCTGTCTTGCTGAGAAGGAAAAGTAAGAGAATGGCTGGGAGGGGGCACATATTTTCACATTGTATCACATGAATTTCTATTGCAAATATTATTATTGTCATGTCCTTAAATTTCAGACATGGTTACAATTCTACATTTTTCCAATACATCATTTTCAAACAGGATTTTGTTAACAACTAGCAATCAATGTGCGTCTTAACTACAATGAATGTCTTCCTAACTGTGCAACAGAAGGAAGCCCCCATTAATAAAACGTGCTCTGCATGGAGCATTCCTATATTGTCACATGGATTAGCAGTTAAAAAAAGTTCACAAGAAAGACATATAGTAGTCAGTTAAGATTGTCTTATCAATAGTACAGCCTCACAGGCCTGTCTATTGCTCTCTGCCCACTTATGGCTACCTGCAAGATTTTGTATGAGCTCGTCTTTTCAGCAAAAATGTTCTTTTTAAGAATTTCCTGGTAGACATTCTACCAAATGTTCAAATACATATCAGAACCTGCCTTCATTTCTTTTCATTTTTTTTAATCATTTTATTTATCTATTCTATTTTTCAGCATGCTTTTATTTACTATTTCCTGTCAGCTTTTACCAGGGTTAAAATGAGCAAATGGAGGGAACTCCAAAAAAAGTAGAGGAAAAAAAAAAAGGCAATGATAATCAAAGTATGTTTTCTTTCATTCCTGAACAGCAGAAATCAGTTATTTTATCTTTTCATGGATATTCCCCCTCTTGTTTCAACCCACTTTATTCAAGTAATTTCCTGATTTCCCAAATAATCATTCCAGATGATTCTTTGTTTAATGTATATTCTATGAATTGCACGTGGCAACTACTGAGCATGTATTAGAACAAGAAAGTATCATCAGTCAGACAACTATGGGAACAAGTCATGTAATTAGTAGATTTTAATTCAGTGATTTCTAAATTGAATATACAGTATCAAAATATGCTTAGGTTTGGGGGATTTTAGTGTGTGGGTCATTTTTTGGAGAAAGTGTCTTTTTTCAGTTGAAAATATAGTAAAACTAAAGAGAAGAAAAATACTTGAAAGGCTTAAGTTTTAGGGAGATTTACTATTATTTTCTTACCCTAAGTTTCTATCTGTATCCCTCCAAAGAAAAAAAAGCATTGGCAGACAACAGAGTGCTGCCCAAATGCACCAAAAAAAGACACATTGTCTGCAGCTGTGCAGATTTATAGGAAGACAGAGGAGGACAGGGGAAAAGAAAAAGCAAAAGAAAACACAAAAGCAGAAAGGGAGGAAGAAAGAGAGAGAGAGAGAGAGTTGCCCTTCTCTGTTAGTACAAGGATAAGAAAGCACTACCCTTTTACTAAGTGTTTATTACAAGCAAGTGAGTAGATAGGTTTAAATGCTTGATGCACTCACTCTATCGAGCTCATTGTCTGGGAGCATCTTAATGAAAAGATTAGACAGACTGAGTTAATGTAGAACATACATATTTAATTTCTTCTGGTTTTAAAATGAAGTAAACCTTTCCTGATGCATGTGTCCCAGACATTTTAATAGCTTTCCTGCTTTCCTGTCCATGTAAATGGATATCCTTTTTCATTGTTCAAACACACATATTTCCTTATTATTATAGAAAATAGCCCACACATATAAGTATATAATGTATGTAGACAGTGGTTTATATGTGTGTGCATATACAGACACGTTCCTGGATACACAAAACCACAGAGGTATACAGAGGAATCAATACTGGGAGAGAGATTCAAACAGATGGACAGCTGAAGATTCTCTGTTATCTTGCTACAACACGATGATAATGCTCAGTGACACTGGAGTTCAACAATTCAAACTCTCACTGATGTAACCTCCAATTTGTATCTAAACTATACTTTACGGAAATTATGAAATAGAGAAAGGGGACTTATATATACCAAGTAGAGAGAGTATCAGAAGCATAATGTCAGTATCAGTTAGATAACTGCAAGATCAGAAGATCAAGGAAAAGAAATTAACACTATTCCAAGAGATTTTGTGTTGTTTGGAGGGGTTTCCTTTTTCTTTTTTAATTCGTAGGATTTTTTTTTAATTTCTTATTTAATTTCATAAGGAAAATGGAATGCAGGCACAGAGACTTTGTCCATTATCATCGCATAATTTGCTTTGATTTTGCAGGAGTAACACAATAGAAATTTATTATCTTCCTGAAATCGTAAAATCATAGAATCACCAGGTTGGAAAAGACCCTCTGGATCATCGAGTCCAACCATTCCCATCAAATACTAAACCATGACCCTCAGCACCTCACCCATCCAGGGCTCCATCCAGGGCTAGAGAATAGGCCTTATGAGAAACGACTGAGAGAGCTGGGGTTGTTTAGCCTGAAGAAGAGAAGGCTGAGGGAAGACCTCATTGCTCTCTATAACTGCCTGAAAGGAGGTTGTAGAGAGGAGGGAGCTGGCCTCTTCTTACAAGTGACAGGGGACAGGACAAGAGGAAATGGCCTAAAACTCCACCAGGGGAGGTTCAGGCTGAACATTACAAAAAAAGCTTTTATGGTAAGGGTCACTGGGCATTGGAACAGGCTGGCCAGGGTGATGGTAGAATCACCTTCCCTGGAGGTGTTTAAGGCATAGGTGGATGAGGTGCTGAGGGGTATGGTTTAGTGTTTGATAGGAATGGTTGGACTTGATGATCCAGTGGGTCTCTTCCAATGTGGTTATTCTATGATTCTATGATTCTGTGTTTCTATGATTCTACATCCTGTCTACCCTTACGCACTCTCATCCTGCTTTGCCACTGCCTCATTATTTTCATATGATGATGGTGACAATACCCTTTTCAAATTGTCTTTGTCAGGTAGTCAGACACATGTGATTCTTGGTGATGTGTAGTATAGCTCAAAGGAGAATGCTAGACAACTACAGCCATCATGTCTTCAAAGAACTTTTCCTACATTGTCAAATTGTTCGCAGAATGTAGCTCAGTGCTGCTATGCTATATATCTCTTTCAGTCTTTACTCTTGAGTTTGCAAGTCATCATACTACAGAGACTGTGCAGCTGAGTAGAGTAGCAAATTAATAAATTATTTCAGAGTTAGTGATATGGTAGCAATCACTGGAAAAATGAAAAGTAACGCAGGTTCCAAAATCAGAGGCACTACCTATACATTGAAAATACAAAATGCGGCAAGAAAAAAAAAATCAGTACATATAAGAATCAATTCTCTCTACACACATATTCTTTTTAACACAGTAACACCATGGGCGCATTCAAATAATATCCCATCAAACATCACTACCTAACTTCATCATACAGCTGGGTGTATGCTCATATTGTTGCTTTTGCAATCTCCCTTGTTAAAAGAAGACAAACTAACGGTATGACTCATAGCCTGAAGCAATGGTTAGCTTAGAGTAGCAAGGCACATATGAAAGCCAGCAAAATATTTTTTAAATATTCTAACTCCTAGAGTCTGATACATAATTTCTGCTGCCAAAGGCACATACTGGATGTCTGAAGTAAGGAACTCTATTCTACTTACACTTTATTGTCTCTTAACAATGATGCCCAGTACAGCTTTGCTGTGGTGCTTTGGAAGGCATTATAAAACAATAAACTTGGTACACTGCTTTTCTTCATTGTTTTTCTTCCCCACAATTGTGGCTGTTCCTTGTGAAAGCCTTGGAATTAGTCAAATGTCTAGGTGTGCCACTATGATTTTACGCTGAAAATACTAATTTTCCATTTGAAAAAAAGAAATGAAACCTAAAATCATCAGATCATCTAATAATTTTTTACTCTTGCTTCTAGGCTGTATTATCTTCTCACACATGTTTTCTTTCATGAAAAAGAAGCTTAATTTCTTTTACCAAAGGGTGAAATTCACATTTATCAAGAAAATAAACCCCTATCTATCAATCACTTTTAAAACTATACTAATTAAATCACAGTGAAGGTCATTTCACGAGAGCATACACCTGAATCTCAGTAATAAAAATCTTACAGATTTTGTACATGCTGTTTGCTGTACTAAATGTAATCTTATACAATCTTCTTTAGAGAGAGCTGGCTAGCCTGCTAGAATTCCGGCGCCTGCCCCAGGAAGCAATTACCCACAGGCTTCCTCCAAAGGCAATGGTCGCATGCCACTGGGAAACTCTCCATTTTCAAGTTTCTTTCCTGCAGACTGAAGCAGAACACTGGCAGGCCAGTTTTCCACAAAATTGAAATTCCTGTCTTTATCAACTGTGCTTAAAGTATCCACAGCTTTACTTGGAAAGATGAGAAAAAACATTTTTTTTCTGCTGTCTTATCCACAGATTTTCATTATTTTAACTTTCCATGGACATCCTTTACCGTAAGTATATGTAAGGTAAAGTGGAAACCATGGAATGAGCTCTTCAGCGATCTATTTTGAAGCAAAATAACACAAATGCTGAAAAAAACAGACCCTTAAACTATGAACCTAATCTGCCTTGCACATAGTATCAAAACTATTCTAACAAAACAGAACAATAATTTCAATGTTCCATAAATCACTAATAGTGATATTAAAAGTCTTTCTAGATAATGGTATATATGCAGTACTCCAGCTGTTTTTTGGAGAAAACTGTGGAAAATCTTTATTCATATTAATAAAGTCTGCACAACTAGATATCTACCTGATACACAAGGTACTTTTAGAATTCGGAGCCATTGTTGAAATTATGTGTTGGTGGGCACAAGAATCTATCATTAGAGAAGCTTGCAGAAGGCAGTTGACAGCACAATCATAAGAAAAATATTTCCCATCAGGCTCCATCAAATGCAGATAAGAAATTGATTTCTATGTTCTCAGGAGAGGATGCCAAACAACTCCCAGTAAGAAACACTGTAAGTGTAGTTTTGCATTGTCCTTTGGGAGAACCAAGGCAATATTAAACGGAGGCTCACTCTATGAACTTCTCTTCATTTCAGATAATGAATGGGGATTTTTAATCACCAGAATATTTTTTTAAAAAAAAACAAAAAAATTGATTTTCACCTTTTCCAAAGAAGCTTTGTAATCCACTTGAATGGGAACTGTGGTTTTCAGACACTCAGCAAACACATCAGTGTCTGGTGAGTGATCCCCTTTGGAGATGTCTATATGATACATATCTCTTTTTCTGTTAAGCCTTTGCACAGAAATGCTTTTGCTCTTACTACAAGAAAAAAAAAACTGAAAAAAACGCTGAAAAAGAAAATGTGTTATGATCTGTAGAGTTTCAAAAATGTTTTACTGTTGTTGCAGATATTTGCAAGGTTCCAATCAGCATAAATTCTGAGCATCCACTAGAAGTGTTTGATGCCTTCTGGTTCAATATGCAGAGTCTACTGAAGTCCATTCATATGCCTACAGTATTTCTAACCCTAACTATGTCTTGAATTACCTCATTTGCAACTGTATCTCCTTGGATTCAGATAATTCTTCATTCCTGTGTAATTTATTACTACCAGACTTTTCCTCTAAAGATAGGACATGTTTAATGGCAATCTTATGTAAAATACTGCCTGCCATGAATTCTTCTAGCTTTAGAAGGGCAGTATAATAATGTTTCACCAAATTTGTCCAGGCATCAAACTCTCATTTTTTAAGATGACCAAAGTTCTTCCAATAACCTCACTGCTGAATTTTGAACAGTGTAATTTATTTTTACAGGAGCTTGGAGAAGTAAGTGTTGAATCAAGATAAACTTTTAAAGAAAACAATCACTGTGACTTAGAAATAGGATTTTTTAAAAAAAATAAGTGAGGTAAAAGGCAAAGAAGATGATACACACTCACATACCAAATTTCCAATCTGGATTCTAGGCACCCATACAAGACTTCCTATGTCTGATGGTTTACTCTATCCAGTCTATCCAACCTAGCACAGTACAGCACAAAGTCTGGAGTGCTAAGGCAAACACCTAATTTTACCTGATTTTTTAAAAAGATCTACTCTGTTGCAACAGATTGTCTTCAAATGATGAATCTTGACATGAGCCTGGGTATTTAGCTATGACATCTGTTATGTAGTAAATTGTATTGCATGCCACATGTATAATGAAGTAGAAAGAGGGACTTTAGCTCCTAAAATATGCCTCATTATGTGATGGTGCACAAATGCAGGCAGTGACACCCAGGACAGATGGAAAGGCTGCAGTGTCATAAAACGTACAAATAATGTTGTTGGGTTTATCCTTTGGAGTATGAAAATGTTACCTCTCATGAGGATAAAAGCCAGGCAACTCTGCAGTGAATAAAGTTATAAGCGGAGTCAGACATACTGATAATTAAAATATCTCTTAAAAGTTACCTACATGAATTCACTTCAAGAAGTTTGACTATTCTTCATAAGGAATAGGTTCAATTTCTTTAATTCTTTTATTCTATTCTTGGTGACTGGCATTTCAAAAACAGAGTGTATGTTACACATAATCATAAATTATTCAAACACCGAAAACTCCATTGCAAGATGATTTTGAAGACCAAAGTGTGTTTTCCAGACAAGCACATAATTTCCTACCATTATATAGTCAATTAAATTCATTAAGCATGTTAAACTAGACAAAAACAAATTTGCAAGTGAAATTTTGAAACTCCAATCCACTGCCATTGTTAAGACAAATATGATGCATATGTAATGCTAGCACGGTTCACTAAATTATATTGATATCTGAATGAGCTACAGGGGCAAGTCCCTAATAGTATCAAATTTTAACTTAAAATGAAAATGCAGCTGCCTATGTTTAAACATTTGGGCTGAGGCACAATATTTAAACTGCTCTGGTCACATAGACCAATATTCCTAATGTAAAACTCAAAAGTTTGAAAAATGAGACCTAAATCATGTAAGAAAAGAGTTATAGCACTGATTAAAAACAGCTAAGTGATAAAGTGGGAGAGTCTATTATGAAAATATTTGGATAAGGTTAGGAATGTCTTACTAAGCTGATTTTTATTGCTCGGGGATCAAGATGGATAGAGTAGGACTAGGATATTTATGGTATTCCAAGAATGGAAACAAGTAAAAGGAAATACTTAATTTAACAGAACAATGGTTATCCAGGCTATGCTCAGACAGAAAACATTAGCAGATTTAAGGAAGTTATCATAATGCAAATTAAAATACACCATAAAAATAATCAAAAATAAAAGCATATACTGTTCTTCACAAAAATCATAAATATCACGTCAACAGAAAATGAAATAAATTGCTTTCCTTAACATAGTTTTTAAAATTGTATTTTTAATCATGACAACAGAAGATGAAATTTTCTTCCTCCTTATCCAAGAGTTGGATTTCTGTACTGACAGGAATTATCTTCAAATTATGTGAAAACATTATTCTTCAGGACAGAAAAAAGGAATTTTCAATTAAAGCAGGTAATAGTACAACGTAGCTGGAAACAGTTTAGGAAGTACTAATTACCAGAAATTAAAAGATGCAGTTATTAAAATATTTCTCTATTAAAAATACTACCATATCCTATTTAGTTTAATTATTTCATTCCTCATTGTAGGATGAGCTGCAGAGAACTGATAAATTTTAAAGTGACTTAACAGAAGTCTTTTTTTTTATATTTATACAGTCAAGAAAGTGTAGCCTAAACAAAGTATCTATGCAACTTGGAGGCAGAATGATCCTGCTTTCTGCCTTAGTATTACTGAGTTGAAAGACATTTATTTTAAGTCATTGAAGGAAACCACACACTTATTATCTGGTTTCCCTATATGGCAAAACAGAAAAAATTTAGCGAGTCCTTCTATGAAAGACAGCAGATTCAGGCATTGCACAGGTCTGAGAATTAGAAGTCACTTCCACTCTATTTTTCCCTGCTATGCAAAAGTAAGGAGACATGGCTGGAAAGAACAGCAAGTACAACTAAATTACTCACACTATTCCTAATTGCCAGCTTGCTTCTTGGAGGATGGGTATAAGAGAGGTATCCCAATAGATGACAAATACCATAGCATGAAAGAAATTTAAAATGATTTTACTTATCTACAATGATGATGTACCTCAAATACAATGAGAAGTATAGTTCTATAAGAAGAAAATTACTCTTTTTCTTTATTCAAGGCTATCATATTTTTTAAAAATGACAAATTTATTGTCCCAAATACATCTCAATATATTGATTTTTTAAAAAATAAAAAAAATCTGTACTATATATATTCTTAAGCATTGACAGAAATATAATAATAGTATTCAGTTCTGTGCCATTGTGATCCACTTGCTCTTCCAGAAAGCCCACATGGTACAGGAAGTGCCAGGAATTACCTCACATGCTTGGATTTACAGCAGGTGCTTGATTTATCTGGCAGATGCAGAGCAGTGATCTGCATGCTGCTCTGCCTTACTGTGCAGGTGAGCAGCCAGCACTGCTTGCATCTGGACATGTGCCCTTTGCGCGCCCCAGAACTGCCATAGCATCCTCCTCCCCCATGAGAAGGGTAGGTAGACCTCACAGCAGCATTTTGGGGTGGGGGGAGGGCAGTGGGCAGTCAGGAGCTACCACATTCCTCATTCAGTCTAGGAAAGCCAGGCTTCCAAGAGTGAGGGTTAAATTCACACAATTATTTTCTTTCAGAGACAACTGCATAGTAACTAGCACAGCAGGTGGGTAGCAGAAAGACTGCTAGTGAAGTGGTAGCACAACTCCATTCAAATGACTTGATCAATTGCCACATTTGGATATTTTGGCGATATCTGTACTGTTTGAGAACCCATCTGAATCTGCAAACTCAAGATGCTCTCACAGCACCAAACACCACAGACCGTGAACATAATGGCAAATATTCAGTGAACACATTTGTGAACTGAATGTGATTAAGGTCAAGCAGTACCTAAACAAATTTGTACTACCTGAAGACTGTATTTACAGATTAAAATGATCATATGAGTTCAGAGAGAGCAGGAGTATAAATTGATTTTGCATGTAAGTGTGATGATGGAAAAGAATCCAAAAGGAAAGACAAAGATTTTAATAACATAACAGAAGTAGCTGCTGTAAGAAATACAGTATATATCTGAATACAAGCTGAAAAAATACTATTGATATATAATTTTTTCTTCCTAAACACCTGATTATTAGTTTATAGGTGAAGTTGTTTAGATAAATGCAACTAACCCAAAACTAGTATTTCTAAATGGCAACAGCAGCTGAACTCTTCACAGAAAGTGCAGAAGCAGAAGGCAAGAAAAGATAAAAGATTTTCAGCCATTTGTAGTCTTCTTCGAATGTCATCTCCTAAATCTGCATAACTCTGAAATAAAATCCTATTTGAAACTGCTGTTCATTACTACTTGAAAACTGGGGATAGCTCCAGCAGTTCTTGTGTTGGCAGACCTGACAGAGAGTGATTGTTTATCGTTTTACACTCAATAGCACTTGGGCATGGGTGATATTCTGGAAACGTCCCCAATGTCTGTGAGCAAATAACCTAAATTAGACACATTTTACTTCAGAGACACAGTTAAGTTCTGTGTTATTGCGTAGCATGCAGAGTGACCAATACATATTAACTCTTCATCATTACTGCAAACTGAAAAATGCACGATCTCTGGGAGAGGAATGCAATGTAGTCCTTGGAGTAGGGGCGAATCCCCAGTGAATTATCAGAAAATGGCTCTAATCCTCTTCTCTGCCACTTATATCTTTAAAGAAGTGGAATATACCAGCAGTTAGACTGTAAGAGATTTCAGAATGCAGAATATTTGAGGTAAGCAATTGGCAATTCATTTTTGTGGGACTTTTTACAATTGTTCTCCATGTGCTTGCTTTTCTCTTTCTTTTGCAATACAAACAATCTACACTGCAAGTCCAAGTTTTCCTGGTGGTGCATAGAAAGTAGAATGAGTACTATTAGCTTCATTGTGTCCATTCACTAACTGCTAAGTGAAAACTGCATTATACTATCTTAAATACATATCTTTCACACCTTGAAGAAAGCAACTTTATGGTGAACTGCAAAATCTATAAACTTAGAGTAGGGATAAGGGTTAGCACTCTTGTACATCTCCTTTGCATTCATAGAATCATAGAATCACCAGGCTGGAAGAGACCCACCGGATCATCAAGTCCAACCATTCCTATCAAACACTAAACCATGCCCCTCAGGACCTCATCCACCCACACCTTAAACACCTCCAGGGAAGGTGAATCAACCACCTCCCTGGGCAGCCTCTGCCACTGCCCAATGACCCTTTCTTGAAAAACTTCCTCCTGATGTCTATCCTAAATCTCCCCTGGTGGAGCTTGAGGCCATTCCCTCTTGTCCTGTCCCCTGTCACTTGGGAGAAGAGGCCAGCAAACTCCTCTCTACAATCTTCTTTCATGTAGTTGTAGAGAGCAATGAGGTCTCCTCTCAGTCTCCTCTTCTCCAGGATAAACAACCCCAGCTCTCTCAGTTGCTCCTCATAGGGCCTGTTCTCCAGCCCCTTCACCAGTTTTGTTGCTCTTCTCTGAACTCCCTCCAGAGCCTCAACCTCCTTCTTGAGGTGAGGGGCCCAAAACTGAACACAGGATTCAGGGAACAGTCTCACCAGTGCTGCGTACAGAGGGAGAATCACCTCCCTGGACCTGCTGGTCACACCATTTCTGATGCAAGCAAGGATGCCATTGGCCTTCTTGGCCACCTGGGCTCACTGCTGGTTCATGTTCAGTCAGCTGTCAATCAACACCCCCAGGTCCTTCTCCTCCAGGCAGCTTTCTAGACAGACTTCTCCTAGTCTGTAGCTCTGCATAAGGTTGTTGTGCCCCAAGTGCAGGACATGGCATTTGACCTTGGTAAACCTCATGCCATTGGACTCTGCCCAGCAGTGCAGCGTGTTTAGATTCCTTTGCAGAGCCTCCCTACCCTCCAGCAGATTGACGCTTCCTCCCAGCTTAGTATCATCTGCAAACTTGCTAAGGGAGCACTCGATGCCTTCATCCAGGTCATTGATGAAGACACTGAACAGGGTTTGACCCAGCTCTGAGCCCTGGGGAACCCCACTTGTCACTGGTCTCCAGATAGATTTAACACCATTCACCACCACCACTCTCTGGGCCTGGCCAGCCAACCAGTTTTCCACCCAGGAGAGTGTGCGCCTGCCCAGGCCAGAGCCTGACAGTTTCCGTAGCAGAATGCTGTGAGAAACTGTGTCAAAGGCTTTACTGAAGTCCAGGAAGACAACATCCACAGCCTTTCCCTCATCCAAGAGTCTAGTCACTTGGTCACAGAAGGAGATCAGGATAGTTTGGCAAGACCTGCCTTTGGTAAACCTGTGTTGACTGGGCCTGATCACTCGTTTCTCTTGCATGTGCTTTATGATAGCACTCAAGATCACCTGTTCCATGACTTTCCCTGCCACTGAGGTCAGACTCACAGGCCTGTAGTTCCCCACATGCGCCTTGTGCCCCTTATTATGGATGGGCACTACATCAACCAGCCTCCAGTCCAGTGGAACTTCCACAGTCTTCCAGGACTGTTGGAAGGTGATGGAAAGGGGTTTGTCCAATAAATCCACCAGCTCCCTCAGTACCCTAGGGTGAATCCTGTCTGGTCCCATAGACTTGTGGGTGTCTACTTGGTCTAGCTAGGCTCTGACCTCCTCCTCTTGGATCATGGGAGCCTTATTTTGCTCCTCTAGTTCTGGGGTTTGTACACAGAGGGAATAGTTTTCTTTACAATTAAAGACTGAGGCAAAGAAGGCATTAAGTACCTCAGCCTTCTCCTCATCCCCTGTCACTGTTGTTCCTTCTGTGTCCAATAGGGACTGTATGGTCTGCCAAGTTCTCCTTTTATTATTTATATATTTATAGAAAGATTTCTTTGTTATCTTTCACGGACCTTGCTAACCTGATTTCTTGTTGAGGCAACCTGATTTCTAGTTGAGAAAGTTGTTTTTCCTAGTTGTACTTCCTAATTGTTCTAATATACTGAATGTGTATGTATCACCAGCACACCAGCACCTCACAAATTAAACCACTATGAAGAAGATGTTAGACATATCTTAACTAAAAGGTATGGAAAAATACACTACCACCTGTATCTCAGGGGGCTTTTAATAAAATTAATACCATGGTTCTCTGTGTTTTGCTGAATATGTCAATGTCATCCTTCTTAAGTGGGGGAGTACATATTTATGAATCATTTATGTAGAAGACATTTTCAGCTGTGTCTGCCTTTGGGAATGTGCTAAAAATTCTTAGGAAAATTATTTTTAAAAAGAACTTGGTCACATTTCAAGTTTTTCATTGTATTTGACTTTAGATTGTATTTGTAAAACATATACCAAATGCAACTGTTCAAATTATAGCATTAATCTTAATGTCAAATGCTACTACATTAATCAGCTGGAAAGAAGTATGTGTGGAACACTTTTAAGTCAAAACACATACAGCCATTCTCTTTCAGGAAATCAATTATATTGTGGGCATGATAAATCATAGCTACAAGTTTACCAGCAAATCCAAAACCAGAAGCAGTATCTTCACAGTTAAGGAACTGGACAACTAGATCTATCGCACAATGTTGCACTATATTCCAGGAATCTGGCTTGTGTTCTTAGGGGAGGGGAGGGGAGGGGAGGGGAGGGGAGGGGAGGGGAGGGGAGGGGAGGGGAGGGGAGGGGAGGGGAGGGGAGGGGAGGGGAGGGGAGGGGAGGGGAGGGGAGGGAAGGGGAGGGGAGGGGAGGGGAGGGGAGGGGAGGGGAGGGAAGGGAAGGGAAGGGAAGGGAAGGGAAGGGAAGGGAAGGGAAGGGAAGGGAAGGGAAGGGAAGGGAAGGGAAGGGAAGGGAAGGGAAGGGAAGGGAAGGGAAGGGAAGGGAAGGGAAGGGAAGGGAAGGGAAGGGAAGGGAAGGGAAGGGAAGGGAAGGGAAGGGAAGGGAAGGGAAGGGAAGGGAAGGGAAGGGAAGGGAAGGGAAGGGAAGGGAAGGGAAGGGAAGGGAAGGGAAGGGAAGGGAAGGGAAGGGAAGGGAAGGGAAGGGAAGGGAAGGGAAGGGAAGGGAAGCCCAAACACTGAATCATAGAAAACAAGAGTTGTATCAACTGAATCGTTTTACTTATCTGAAAGCCTAGGTAACCTGAGACTGTTTGCAGCCTAAATTAAAAATATGATATACCTCAAGTGCTCATTTCCTACAGAACCTTCACATGAAGAATCAGTTTCTACCAGAATTCCGGTCATTAAGGATATTTTCAACTGTATCAATTGGCTGCTTTAGCAAGAAAGAGAATTATATCACAGGAATCCAAAGCATTTTGCTGGCTGGTGTCTGTATTGCTCCATTCATAACCTTTTTTAGCTATTGAGAGGATCTATAAACAGGCGGTGACTATGATGAAAATCTAAAAAGTAGCAAAGTAGTGGGTGACACAAACTCACCAAAAATTTAGAGTCCCCATGAAGTACCACTCCTTCCTTGAGGAGTTAAGAGAGTGAACAGCAGTCAAAATTCCTACAGGAGTGCTTGACTCTTGCGAAAATCAGAAGCATGAGTGCTGCTAAAGGCAGTCTCTACAGTGTGTTGTACAGGCAGCAGACAGGAATGTACAGCTACCTAAAAGCACCTTCACATTGCTCACTTGGCTTTTTTGGGGGGAAAAAGTTTCATTCACAAATTTAACTTTTTCAGTGAGTCTTGATTTTTCTAATTTTCTCAAAAGAAAGGGGAAAAAAGCACAAAAAATTAGGCTGAATATTTGTTCTAAACTATTTCATGAACAAAATTGTTTAATGGCTATTTTTAACATCTTTCATTAATGTTGTCTTTAGAGTTACCCAACTTATGCACTCAGCAGGTGTGCAGGAATAATTTGCATCTAGCCGATGTACACATAAAGCACAAATAGGATATTTTTTATTGTATAGATTTTTTTTTCTCAGTCTCATAGAGGCCAAATCTATGTGCCATGTGTCATAATGCATTCATAACAGTAATTTACTTCAGTAAATCACCAGATGCAGTTTTGCATAGTGTCATTATATATTAAAACCCATTAGATATCAGAACCAGTAAAAGTCAGAAGTGACTTTATTTAATTAAAGTGAGATAAACTCTTGTAAAGGGAATCAATTCTGATATGCTGCATTACAGTCACTTGCTCAGTACAACAATTCAATTTGAAGCAATTGATCCAAGATCAGTTCAGATTTGCTGTCAAAGGATTTTAATTTAGATTTAGAACAAAAATATCCTTACTGAAGTTTCCTCAGAACTCAATACTAACCTACTAATAATACGTCAAACCTTCAAAGATCAAGCCATCTGCTGTAAACACTGCTGAATTGCCCAAAGGTGTCAGAGACTTTCTCATGCCAGTGTTATTAGTAGGAAGATTAAAATGAAATTGTTAAAAATTCTTAATCTGTAAAAGATGTGGAGAACTTCTAAGAGATACATTAAAATATGTTTAGAAAATGCCTTGATTGAAGTTATATTAATGAACTATCTGCTAACCACTCACTCAGATTTCATCCCAAACTAGGTATACTGGCTTTTGTCCATTATCAGTACTTGTGATATGACAGTTTCTTTGAGCCTCATCTGCAAGATCTTTGAACTTTTTTTTTTTTTAATCACACAGAATGCTTTTTTGTGGCAACAAATACTGACTAAACCACCTCTAAATGGGTCATTCTATATCTCAGCTTTGGACTTAACTGGCAAAGTCAGGTTGTTTTACATCTGCATTTTTAGCTATGCAGAGCTAAAAGATGTTCTTTCTTAGCTGTATTTGAAAGGAATTAAAACTTATCTTGAATCAAATTTTGAAATATTTATTTGAGGACAGAAATAAAATTTTGTGCATTCATTGTCTCCTTATGTCTCCAATAGGCAAAGCTATGTACATTAGGCTATGTACATTAGGTAAACCTGTATATTCACTACAAGCTACCCAGAAATTTAGTTATATGAGCACTATACATGTCTATGAACATTATATATGTCAGCATTTATGTTATAGCATGTGCACCACAAATATTCTTGAATTTATAGTAAAAAAATGTTTTTTCTACTTTTGTCACATCTGTTATTTTAACTCGCAGCTTGACTACATCCCTCCCTTCACTTTCTAGAGTTCAAGTAGTGATATTCTAGGTAGGAAGTTAACACATAAACATGCAATGTTGCCTAATGTGTTTGAAACACATTCCAGAGCAATTCATTGCATCAGATGATTCCAGATCAATTACATGCATCCCTCCTCCAGCAGTGACCATATTTGAGAAATAAGAGGAATGGAGAACAATTCAACTGAAGATATCAGGCTTACCGTTCTCATTAAGTTACACAGGTTTTGGTCAAAAAATAATAATCCATTTTGTAAATCCAGACAGTATATTATTTGTTTTGTCAAACTCCTGTAGAAAATTAATATTGGTTCGGACAAATAATACATATACAAATAAGTTGGTTTAATTTTTCTGCTATCTGGTAAGAGATACAAAGTAACTCAGAGCAGTGGGATTGTGGGAGTTGTTTATTAACCTGTACTATGCTTCTGCTGTTTGCATTTAGATTAACTTTCACAGTACAGAAAAATGGATTTACATTCAAATCCAAGCGAGAAAGTGTTTGAGGATAGAAATCTGTGTTTCTTTACAGGGCCATTTAAAGGAAAACAGTATTAAAATTAATTACTTTAACCCTTTTACTCAGCTAGATGTTCTAAAAGCAGGAGCACTGATGGTTGAGCTAATTCAGGAGATCTTATGCCACCTTGAACAGATCCTTGAGCACAACTGGGGTTACCTGGGTGCACCTTGCCCCAGTTTCAGCCCCAGGCCCTGCCCAGGAGCACAGAAGGGACAGCTCTTACCAGGAGTGCTTGGACAGGCACAAGTCCAAATCCATGGGATTTCTGAACCACCCTGAGAAAACAGCCATTTTGTACCACTGAAGATAATGAAAACACTTAGTCCACTACTTTGGATATCAGTGAACACTGCATGAGGAATAAAGTTTATATGTAGGCAAAATTTTGTTGTACTGTGAATGTATCTATTTCAAGGTTTTTCATGCTGAAGTGTGATAAGCTGAGAAACATCCCCTAGCTGCCTACCCCTCCCAAAAAAAAAGGGCATTTCACCTCAGGACCATACAGAATTAAGCAATAAATGATACATTAAAGGCAGGTGGGGAAATTTAAGAAACACTGTAATAGTGTTCAGCCGTATAAAAAGGGTCTTCTGTGCTCCAGCCACTTTTTACTGACAAGAAACTAGTTACTGGAGAGTATATTATAAAGAAGGACCATTATAATAAGAGAACAAGGCAAAGCAAGTGCTTACAGAAAGCTTTCTCTAATCACAAGTGATACTTAGACAAGTAGAAGATGGAAGTTGGCGTTGCAGCTAGACTGGAATCCAGAGTCAACATTTGACAATGAATTGATGTGTAGTAAGGATAGGTCAGGAAAGCCTTTGAATGTTGACAGACACCTTAAGTTGGATATAGTAGATAATAAGGAGCCAGATGGTATGCAAAGAAAGTTGCATGTACAGAGAGTATTTTGGAAAACTACAAACTGAAGTCAGAGGAGGAACGAGGAGGAGGGAAGAAGAGGTAAAATCTCAACATCATTTTAATCTGATGAAGGCTAAAAAAAGGCAGTTATCTGGAACTTTAAAGGTTTCATTTATTATTACCAGCCTTCTATCCTTTGGGATTTATTTTTTTGTTCTATTTCAAATTCCATACTCCAGAAAAAAATATGAGGGATAACATTAACTTCTATTTTTAAGAACTGAAAGCAGAAACTGCCTGGAATCATAGAATCATAGAATTATTAGGCTGGAAGAGACCCACCGGATCATCAAGTCCAACCATTCCTATCAAACACTAAACCATGCCCCTCAGGACCTCATCCACCCACACCTTAAACACCTCCAGGGAAGGTGAATCAACCACCAAACTGGGCAGCCTATTCCAATGCCCAATGATCATTTTTGTGAAAAACTTCCTCCTAATGTCTAGCCTAAATCTCCCCGGTGGAGCTTGAGGCCATTCCCTCTTGTCCTGTCCCCTGTCACTTGGGAGAAGAGGCCAGCAAACTCCTCTCTACCACCTCCTTTCAGGTAGTTGTAGAGAGCAATGAGGTCTCCTCTCAGCCTCCTCTTCTCCAGGATAAACAACCCCAGCTCTCTCAGTTGCTCCTCATAGGGCCTGTTCTCCAGCCCCTTCACCAGTTTTGTTGCTCTTCTCTGAACTCCCTCCAGAGCCTCAACCTCCTTCTTGAGGTGAGGGGCCCAGAACTTAATACAGGATTCAAGGAGCGGTCTCACCAGTGCCGAGTCCAGAGGGAGAATAATCTCCCTGGACCTGCTGGTCACACCATTTCTGATACAGACTAAGATGCCATTGGCCTTCTTGGCCACCTGGGCACACTGCTGGCTCATGTTCAGTCAGCTGTCAATCAACACCCTCAGACCCCTCTCCTCCAGGCAGCTTTCTAGACAGACTTCTCCTAGTCTGTAGCTCTGCATAAGGTTGTTGTGCCCCAAGTGCAGGACATGGCATTTGACCTTGGTAAACCTCATGCCATTGGACTCTGCCCAGCAGTGCAGCGTGTTTAGATTCCTTTGCAGAGCCTCCCTACCCTCCAGCAGATTGACGCTTCCTCCCAGCTTAGTATCATCTGCAAACTTGCTAAGGGAGCACTCGATGCCTTCATCCAGGTCATTGATGAAGACACTGAACAGGGCTTGACCCAGCACTGAGCCCTGGGGAACCCCACTTGTCACTGGTCTCCAGATAGATTTAACACCATTCACCACCACCACTCTCTGGGCCTGGCCAGCCAACCAGTTTTCCACCCAGGAGAGTGTGCGCCTGCCCAGGCCAGAGCCTGACAGTTTCCGTAGCAGAATGCTGTGAGAAACTGTGTCAAAGGCTTTACTGAAGTCCAGGAAGACAACATCCACAGCCTTTCCCTCATCCAAGAGTCTAGTCACTTGGTCACAGAAGGAGATCAGGATAGTTTGGCAAGACCTGCCTTTGGTAAACCTGTGTTGACTGGGCCTGATCACGTGGTTCTCTTGCATGTGCTTCATGATAGCACTCAAGATCACCTGTTCCATGACTTTCCCTGCCACTGAGGTCAGACTCACAGGCCTGTAGTTCCCCACATGCGCCTTGTGCCCCTTATTATGGATGGGCACTACATCAACCAGCCTCCAGTCCAGTGGAACTTCCACAGTCTTCCAGGACTGTTGGAAGGTGATGGAAAGGGGTTTGGTCAATAAATCCGCCAGCTCCCTCAGTACCCTAGGGTGAATCCTGTCTGGTCCCATAGACTTGTGGGTGTCTACTTGGTCTAGCTAGGCTCTGACCTCCTCCTCTTGGACCATGGGAGCCTTATTTTGCTCCTCTAGTTCTGGGGTTTGTACACAGAGGGAATAGTTTTCTTTACAATTAAAGACTGAGGCAAAGAAGGCATTAAGTACCTCAGCCTTCTCCTCATCCCCTGTCACTGTTGTTCCTTCTGTGTCCAATAGGGACTGTATGGTCTGCCAAGTTCTCCTTTTATTATTTATATATTTATAGAAAGATTTTTTTGTTAGCTTTCACAGACTTAGCCCCTCTGATTTTTTCTCTACACAACCTCACTTCCCTCCTGTAGTCCACCCAAGAGGCCTGTCCCCTCTTCCAGAGCCCATAAACATTCCTCTTCTTCTTAATGTCACTCAAGATCTCTCTGTTCAACCAAGTTGGTTTTTTCCCCTGCAGCCTTTTTTTTCCGGAACACGGGGATGGCTTTCTCCTGAGCTGCTAGGATCTCCTTTTTGAAGAGCTCCCAGCCCTCATGGGCTCCCTTGCCCTTGAGTACTGTCTCCCATGAGACTTTGCCAACCAGCCTTCTGAAGAATTCAAAGTCTGCCCTCTGGAAATTTAGTGCTACTGTCCTGCAGTAGTACCCTCTTCACTTTGCCTAGAACAGAAAATCCTTTAATCTCGTGATCACTTAGTCCTAGGTGTCCTTCTACTACCACATCACCCACAAGGACTTCTTTATTCACAAACAGCAAGTCCAGGAGGGCACCTTCCCTTGTCGCTTTGCCCACCAGCTGTGCGAGGAAGTTGTATTCCACGCACTCAAGGAACCTCCTAGACTGTTTCCTTTCTGCTCTATTGTACTTCCAGCAGGTATCAGGAAGATTGAAGTCACCCACAAGAACAAGTGGCATTGATCTAGAGATTAACCCCAGCTGTTTATAGAAGATCTTATCAGCTGCTTCTCCTTGGCTGGGTGGCCTGTAACAGACTCCCATCACAAAATGTGCCTTCTTATAGGCTCCTCTGTTTTTAACCCACAGACACTCAATCTCCTCATCATCACAATCCATCTCAGAGGTTTCCAAGTCCTCCCTTACAAAGAGGACTACTTCACCTCCTCTCCTACCCTTCCTATCCCTTCTGAAGAGTTTATACCCCACCATACCTGTACTCCCGTTATATGAGTCATCCCACCATGTTTCCATGATGGCAACAACATCATAGCCTCCCTGCCCTACAAGAACTTCTAGCTCTTACTTCTTATTCACCATGCCACATGCATTGGTGTAAATGCACTTCAGCTAAGCTGCCGAGCCTTCAGCCTTCTTAGAGGGAAGTGTGTTTGTTCCCAATTGCCTGGTAACTGGTCTATGTAACCGGAAAATGTGACTGAGGTGCATTCAAGACCCAGAATCCAGTGGCCAAATAAATCATTCCCAAAAATTCTTTATTATTTTGACAGTAGTAAAATAATTTTACATGTGGAGTCCTGATTTGGACATTTAAAACTTGAAGTCAACTAATCTGTCCCGTGAACTCCTAGTGTTAAATCTTCTCAGTGGGATTTTACTGTCATAACTGAGCAAGACATGGATATGGGGACCTTGATATTCATGCAACTTTATCAACACTATTCACATAGGTGTTTGGGCTCCAGTGCCCAATTCAGGTGCCTGCCTACCATGGAAGCACAGTAGCCTTACAAACCCTCTGCTCTCTCCCAGTGCCCTTGGTCAGGGAGGCCAGCTGAGATTGGCCTTACAACATTCACATCCACCACAGGGTTCACACCCACCATGGGCAACTTTCTTCTGAGTTTTTACTGTGATGCTGACCTCTCCCCTGGGTTGGCCTTCCCTTTGCATCCTTTGGGACCCAGTTTTACCCTCACCTCCATACCTGGGAAACTTTTAGCCATACACTGCTCCACAGCCTCAGCAACTGAAAATGTGATGCACCTTACTAGAAACTTCCTCCAGAATTGCAGGTAAATCTCATTGTCTTGCAACTTGAGTGAGCTCAAAACATCTGCAGAGGCAGTTAATAGCAGTTACCATGGCTCCGCTGCTGCACAGAAATGTATTAATCTTCTGCAATTCAGTTGTGTGCCTGAGCTGTAGATCTCCACTGTAAGTAAATTGACACACTTTGCAGCTAATGATGCCAGCCTTATGGGGAAATGCAATTGCAGTGGTCAAGCACAGTGACACAGTTTTTGCCTATCTTAATGAGAACTGAAGACTGTAAGTTCTCTAAATAGATGTGTATCAGACCAAAACCAGAATTTACTCATAGATGGAACAAAGTACTGTTTTACTCTTGACATATCACCTGAGTAGTGGTCACTTACTGTCCATTGCAAGTGCTTAGCTCCTTCACTTTATTCTGTGTTTGACTCTGCTAAAAAACAAGTGCATAAAAACTGCCATACTCTGATAATATTAGTAAAAGTTATCCATAGCTTTACTATCCCCAACTTCACTATGATATTCTCCTATTCTCAACAAAAATTGACCTGCAAGAATACTTAGATACAGACTACAAAATAGAGTGGAAACACAGAAAAGTAAAGAACAGAGCATAAAAACTCCAGTTGTCCATAAAATTTACTCCATTCAGAGAAAATTAAGTTAAATTATATCAAATGTTAGGTCCAATATTATATCATTATATATAATTAGGTCCAGCTTTATATCAAACGTTAGGTCCAATATTCATATATTTTCTTTTATACCACTGCAAATAGTACTATGACCTTTCATGATATGAGTTACTTGTCAAAGATTATGCCATGGAAAAGACATATTTTGCACCTATACTTTCATTAACATATATATTTACTGCAAAATGCAAATTAATCCAAAATTCTCAAATTATTCTTTAATCAAGTAGCATAACACAGATGGTAATTTAAGTGCAGATGATGATTTTAAGTCAGTTGTCCATAAGGGACTCTAAAATTGTAGTCTTCTGATATCAGTTATTGTGACAATACAAAGACATTTTAGGCATGTTGCTGGAAAATGCTGACTAGATCTTTTACACACCCAAACTAGGTATCTTTCAATTGACTTCATCAGGATTATGATTGGACCTTACACAGCACTTCTTACTAACTTAAGTATTACCTGCAGTCAACTGAACCATATTTAAAACATAAAGGATGCTCTTCACATTCAATATGCAAAATTAATTATGTCAGTTGCTATAAAGAATGTGTGCTACAGAAATTCTTAAGCTTATTGATAATACTAGCATGTTTTATTTACCCTACCTTGAACTGGTGCAGTTTGCTATGCAACTCGGGCAAACTAAACATGTGTAATGATGTATTTTTACATATATCAACACCAGGAGGACATTTTCCCATTCCTACTTCAGGTTAAATCTAAGATTTAATAAGGGCAGATAATCTAATTCAACCTCACTAAAAGGACCTGGAAGCTATGGGATCCCCACAGGGCCAATAAATGATTAATTAATAATAGAAAAGCTACCAGCTACTGAGATGAGTGATAATTAGAATTATAGTGAAGTACAATAATAGAATCCAAGTGAGTGGCTGAAATGATACTGAGAACCCACAATGGAGAAACCTGAGATCATCTGGCAAGAATACAAAGTACTCTCACGTTCCGAAGCCAAGTTCTTCTTCACAAACTGCTTTAAAACATTGTCAACACTACTGCCTACTGATACCCCTTTTTCCAGAAGGCCTGTATGAAGCCAGTATTTCACAGCAGTCTTCACTTTTGTTGCTATATGTCCTTGAAGGGGAAGCAACAGAGAATCAACTTTCTGTTCAACAGCAAGTTTTCAGGTAAGAATTGTTTTCTGAAAGTGGATTGTTTCCCTGTGCTTGCGATGAGTTGAGCAGAAATAAGTAACTGTGAGCTGTGTGTACTTTCTAAAGAGTCCATAGCCATTTTAGAACACAAAGCAACAGAAAATGTGGAAGCCACAATTGCTTTATCGATTTCTTGTAAAAACCATTCTCTACTAAAAGTTAAAGAATAGGGATTGCATCAGGAAGCAGGGCCAGTTAGTAGAAGTGAATAACCTGATTCCCCTGTTTGCAGCCTTTTCTCACCCACACTTTTTATATATATGCATATGATAGAGGGTTTTTTCATTTATTAAATAAAAATATCAGAAGATATATCTGATTAAAAAGAAAATATTTACCAGATCTATTGGACTTGCTTGGCAAGGTTTTGGTACTTGGGGTGCTACAGAGACATTGTCTGTAAGAAACAGCTAGATGGTTCTGTGATAATGTATTTACAAAGAAGAAACTGCTATGCAGCAGCAGCTAGGAGACAGGAGTGAAAATAAGTGAGAGAAACAACTTTTCAGATACCAAGATCAGTGAAGAAGGGGGAGGAGGTGCTTTAGGCTACAGAGCAGATATCCTTCTGCAGATCACAGTCAAGACCATGATGAGAGAGACAGACCCCATTCAGTACTTGGAGGTTGATGATGGAGCAGATATCCACCTGCAGCCCACAGAGGACCTCATGCTGGCGCAAGTGGTGTGCCCCGCTCCCTATCTACCTGCACCACTCCCTGGAAGGAGCTGGAGAAAATTTGAAGTGGAGTCAAGGAAGAAGGGAAGAGTAGGTAGAAAGCATTTTAAGATTTGTATTTATTTCTCAGGATGTATTCTGATTTGACTAGCAATAAATTAAATTAATTTCCTTGAGTCGAGTCTGTGTTGTCATTGATGGTAATTACTGTGTGATGTCCCTGTCCTTATCTCAACCCATGAGAATTCTGTTTCATATTCTCTTCCTTTTCTGGTTGAAGATGGGAAGTGATAGACTGGTTTGATGGGTACTTGGTATCCACATGATGGAATACCTCATATTGAGAGAAGGTCTACTATTCGTGAACAGAGAAGGCCTTGTGGGGGATGTGAGGGTTGGAGGACACCTGCGGAAAAATTATCATGAGATGATACAGTTCTCAGTTCAGGATGAGATGAAGAAGGAGGTTAGTAGAACAGTCACACTCAACTTTCAGAATGCAGACTGTGGACTGTTCAAAAGCTGGTTGGAAAACTCCCATGGGAGGTGCTCCTTAAGAGCAAGGGAGTCCATGAGGTCTGGCACTCTTCAAAAAGGAACTAGTAGCAGACCAGGAGAAAGTCATCCCCATGTTCCAGAAAAGTAGCTGGCAGGATAAGAAACCAGCATGGTTGAGTAGGGTGGTCCTAAGAGTCATCAATAAGAAGAGGAGGGTCTATGAGCTTTGGAGGAAGGGGCAGGCATCCTAGGGGGACTATGGGAAGGAAGCAGGGAAAAAAACAGGAGGGCTAATGCCCAGCTAGAAATCAGATTGGCCAAGTCTGTGAAAGACAATAAAAAATCTTTCTACAAATACATCAACAGAAAAAGGAGGACTAGGGAGAATATTCAGTCCCTACTACATGCAGAGGGAACAACAGTGACAGGTGATGAGGAGAAGGCTGAAGAACTCAATGCCTACTTTACTTCAGCCTTTAATAGTAAGGGAAGATGTTTCCTCTGTGAACAACCCCAGGGGTTCAAGGAACAGAATGAGGTTCCCATGACCCAAGAGGATGAAGTCAGAGCCTTACTTGCCCAACTAGACACCCAGAAGTCTATGAGGCCAGACAGGATTCACCCTAGGGTATTGAGGGAGCTGGTGGATTTATTGGACAAACCCCTTTTCATCATCTTCCATCAGTCCTGGATGACTGGGGAGGTACCGCTGGACTGGAGGCTGGTTGATGTAGTGCCCATCCATAATAAGGGGCACAAGGCGGATGCAGGGAACTACAGGCCTGAGGTCTGACCTCAATGGCAGGGAAAGTCATGGAACAGGTGATCTTGAGTGCTATCATGAAGCACATGCAAGAGAACCACGTGATCAGGCCCAGTCAACACAGGTTTACCAAAGGCAGGTCTTGCCAAACTATCCTGATCTCCTTCTGTGACCAAGTGACTAGACTCTTGGATGAGGGAAAGGCTGTGGATGTTGTCTTCCTGGACTTCAGTAAAGCCTTTGACACAGTTTCTCACAGCATTCTGCTACGGAAACTGTCAGGCTCTGGCCTGGGCAGGCGCACACTCTCCTGGGTGGAAAACTGGTTGGCTGGCCAGGCCCAGAGAGTGGTGGTGGTGAATGGTGTTAAATCTATCTGGAGACCAGTGACAAGTGGGGTTCCCCAGGGCTCAGTGCTGGGTCAAGCCCTGTTCAGTGTCTTCATCAATGACCTGGATGAAGGCATCGAGTGCTCCCTTAGCAAGTTTGCAGATGATACTAAGCTGGGAGGAAGCGTCAATCTGCTGGAGGGTAGGGAGGCTCTGCAAAGGAATCTAAACATGCTGCACTGCTGGGCAGAGTCCAATGGCATGAGGTTTACCAAGGTCAAATGCCATGTCCTGCACTTGGGGCACAACAACCTTATGCAGAGCTACAGACTAGGAGAAGTCTGTCTAGAAAGCTGCCTGGAGGAGAGGGGTCTGAGGGTGTTGATTGACAGCTGACTGAACATGAGCCAGCAGTGTGCCCAGGTGGCCAAGAAGGCCAATGGCATCTTAGTCTGTATCAGAAATGGTGTGACCAGCAGGTCCAGGGAGGTGATTCTCCCTCTGTACGCAGCACTGGTGAGACTGCTCCTTGAATCCTGTATTCAGTTCTGGGCCCCTCACCTCAAGAAGGATGTTGAGGCTCTGGAGTGGTATTTACTAGGCAAATCTCATGTTCACCTCCAAATTCTGAGATGTATTTAGAGTAATTACTATAAGTTAATGCATTGCATCATGTAGAAGACTCATCAACAACCTACACGAATCAGTGCATTTGAGATATTAGATATTATAAAAATATGATTAAAGAACTACAAATGCATCACTTAAGCTCATGCCCTTATCACATCATAATTCTAAAGAAGTGAAATTTTAAAGGCAAACAATAAAATACTAGGTCAACCATGCACAAGGAATTTGGGGTCCTATAACTCTAAAGTTACTATAAAATTTTTGTGAGATCAGTCTAACACTTAACTATGAGTGTTAACTGAGTCACATCTGGTTTCTTCTTTCTGAGAGTTGCCAGAGACAGGTGTTTAAGTATCATTCTCTATGGTTTCAATCATGTTTTTGAGGAAGGTCTGGATGAAGCAGAAAAGCAGATTTGGAAAAATTTCTGTTAACACATGCTCTCCTGCAAGGTAGGTAACATAGCAAGTTAAAAAAACATCTTTGGGGACTAATTTAAGGGAAATTATTCATGCATTGGAGGATGTGGAGTGCTTACATATCACATATCATAGATTCAGAATCATAGAATCATAGAATCACCAGGTTGGAAGAGACTAACCGACAATCGAGTCCAACCATTCCTATCAAACACTAAACCATGACCCTCAGCAACTTGTCCACCCGTGCCTTAAACACCTCCAGGAAAGGTTACTCAACCACCTCCCTGGACAGCCTATTCCAATACCCAATGACCCTTTTGTGAAAAACTTCCTCCTAATGTCTAGCCTAAATCTCCCCTGGTGGAGCTTGAGGCCATTCCCTCTTGTCCTGTCCCCTGTCACTGGGAGAAGAGGACAGATCCCTCCTCTCTACAACCTCCTTTCAAGTAGTTGTAGAGAGTAATGAGGTCTCCTCTCAGCCTCCTCTTCTCCAGGATAAACAACCCCAGCTCTCTCAGTTGTTCCTCATAGGGTCTGTTCTCCAGCCCCTTCACCAGCTTTGTTGCTCTTCTCTGAACTCCCTCCAGAGCCTCAACATCCTTCTTGTGGTGAGGGGCCCAGAACTAAATACAGGATTCAAGGAGCAGTCTCACCAGTGCTGCGTACAGAGGGAGAATCACCTCCCTGGACCTGCTGGTCACACCATTTCTGATACAAGCCAGGATGCCATTGTCCTTCTTGGCCACCTGGGCTCACTGCTGGCTCATGTTCAGTCAGCTGTCAACCAACACCCCTAGGTCATTCTCCTCCAGGCAGCTTTCTAGACAGACTTCTCCTAGTCTGTATGAACTTGAAATATAGTTCAGTTCAAATTAATCATAGAATCATAGAAGAACCAGGTTGGAAGAGACCCACCGGATCATAGAATCCAACCATTCCTATCTAACACTAAACCACACCCCTCAGAACCTCGTCCACCTGTACCTTAAACACCTCCAGGGAAAGTGAATCAACCTCCTCCCTGGGTAGACTGTTCCAATGCCCAGTGACCCTTTCCATGAAAAACTTCCTCCTAATGTCTAGCCTAAATCTCCCCTGGTGGAGCTTGAGGCCATTCCCTCTTGTCCTGTCCCCTGTCACTTGGGAGAATAGGCCCATTCTCTCCTCTCCACAACCTCCTTTCAGGGAGTTGTAGAGAGCAATGAGGTCTCCTCTCAGCCTCCTCTTCTCCAGGCTAAACAACCCCAGCTCTCTCAGTTGTTCCTCATAGGGCCTGCTCTCCAGCCCCTTCACCAGCTTAACCAGATTCCTGCATTTAAACACTAATTGTACTCGCCATCATTAATATTTGATAAGCAAATACAAGGATGTTGAAACTCTTCTGACGGAAAAGGCAAAAGTGACATCAAATCTGAGTTACATTCCATAAGGTATGATTTTGGTTAACAGGCTCCAACAAGTCCATAAATCTTATTAGCTTTCAGTGACCTGATGGAATTTCTTTTGCTCATCAACAAGGTATTTCCATGCAGAAAGCAGTTCATTACCTTTATTTCTAGAAGCATACAGTCCCCGTATATAGTCTCTAATGGCCTAAACCCGAAACTTAAGCTTAACAGCATGCCTGCAGTCTGTCATAGTCCATCAGAAGACAATGAGCAAATAACGCATTTCCATTTTTAAAGTCTGAAAAATATCGCGGAAAGCATTTTGCATTTATGTGACTCTAACCATCACAATTACACCTTTTAATTCTCTCTGCAGATAATTTCTAATATTCAGTATATAACCACAGCAGGAAATCAGGAATAACTGTTAAAGTTAAAAATAAAGTTCTGTAGCATATCCATTAAAGTACACCAGACTACATAAAGAGAATATTTTAAATGACGCTTTTGAGAGTTATTGTTTTAAAAGTGCAAATCAAAATGGAATGCATTTAAACAACAAATTATTCACATAGGGGTTGATTTACTAAAATTCAGCCCCATAACTTGGTATAAATTAGTTCATTTGGGTGAGATTTTCACCTGTGTCTTTATGAAAAAGAAATCCAAAATAAGTACAACTTTGTCCTTTTTCCATGTAGGTTTTCTTTAACTTCTGTATTCATAAAAATGTGATAGTCTGTATTTTCTTCCTTTAGTACTTTCATAGAACCAAATAACCAATACACCAGTTTTAGATCTGCTATATACGATCCTCATAGTACAGCATCTATGACTGTTGTGGAAGTCATGCTTTGAAACTGGAACCACAATGAATAAACTTACAGTTGTGATGCAAAACAAGGGCTGAAATCTGTCCTGATGACAGAGAGGAAGTGTAAAGGAGAGTTGTCATTAGCAGAAAGGAGAATGATGGAAAAAGGGTTGCTGTCGGAGTGGTAGCAGGGAACATTTACTTCTTTCTGGAGTGTGGTTTCAGAATGGTATAGGAAAATACCAAGTGAAACATGGTCACTTATTCAAGTTTAGGGAGAGTTTGTAGGTATCAATGTTCTCATATCTTTTTTCAAGAAAAGAAGAAAGCAGAAAAACCGAGAAATAGCTAAAGTTCTATTGTAAAACAAGTGAGGGTAGGGCGCTTGGTTTGTTGTGTGGGTACATACACACATATGCAGAAGGGGTGCACATGGTAGAAGGATTAATATAAAGTCACAGTTCTATTGCCATTACTGTTGTTCACCAAGACAAACACAACAGGCATACTTCAAAGAAAGCAGAGTTCAGTTTTCCATTCTTCAGCCCACCTCACCTATCTTCTGCAGCTACACAATACATTTCTGCTCTCACATATTTTTCTGATAAAGACAGGATAAGACCTATAAATTGTAGGTCTCACACTACTCTTCTGGATTTGTATCTGAGAAATTAATGAGGATGTTTTCACTTTAAGACAGAAAAAGGCATGAGAGAATTTTAAAAATCTGATGTTCATTTTAAATGCCTGACAAGCAGAGAATCTTTTTCTGAAAAGGAACAACTGAGATTTGTACATGAATTATATTTTAGATACATAAGAGATGCAAGGCATCAATTAACTTTGTAAAGGATGAGCAGTGTGGAAGAAAAAACAAAGTCATCAGAAAAATACTTTAATTCATTCAGTGCTTATACAGATCAATTTTCTTAAAGATTATGTGTTGACTAGTAGCAAGACTACTATTAGCCACTAGCAACTGAATCTACATACAAAATAGAAATGTAATTTAGCTACTCAGTTTATGTGGGAATGATCATCACCATCATCAAAATGAAAGTAGGAGAGAAAAGCTAGGTATATGGCTAAATAATGTCAAAATAGTAAATTAACAAAACTAATTTATTTGGAGGCCATTCCTTAGCATTTCTAAATTGCCTCTGCTTATTAGAATTAACATTGTTTAATTCTCTCTTCTCTGTGAAGAATATCCAAGTAGAATTTCCCCAAATTTTGTAAACACAATGGAAGAAATCTCTGACAGAAGCTAGAGTGATCCAATGGAATTTTCTAGTTTATATGTCAAATATTATTCCACAACTCATCACATGAGTGTTTTCAACTCATGAGTGTTTTAAATGGAAAAATATTGCAGTCAACATAAGGGTTGGTTCTCATTTTAACAGTCCACACAAATTCAATTTCCACTGTGATGCTAAGCTTCGTTCTGAATGTATCTAATGTGAAAAACAAAGGCATATGTAAACGCAGCATGATTTTGGTTTAAACCAGAAAGACTGTGTTTCTAATTTTCTTTTGCATTTGGAGGACTCAAATGACATTTTTTTAAAAAAAAATCTATTTATTCTTTTAAAAATCACATTAAAATAAAAGTAAGCTTTTTATCTGTCTTATCTGTATGGTTGTTGGAAAGCAGAAAAGCTGGCACACTTGTGACTGGGAGATACACCTCAAAAATAGCACAGGATAAGACAGAGATCTTTCAAGATTTATAAGACCATCGCTGTTCTTTACATGATAGCTATCTCATGGAAATATTTGAAAAGAAGTGAGAACTGAGAATCTTTAAAATCTAGGTTAAAAATAACATTTTCCAGACTACCATCTTACTCTTGTAAAAATGTGCTGCATTGCCTGTGTCACAGAGTGATGGCTTTGTGGCTGGGGCACCTATACCTAACCATATTTGTTCTTATTCCCAGAAGACCAATAATGAATAAGGTAAGAAGCATTTTGTAATGCAAAGTGAAAATAGCTGATTCAGAAACAAGCCTATGAAGCATTTAAACATGCCACTTCTTGAGTATCAAAAAAGGTGTGTACAAAAATAGGTCAGTTTCCAAGACAGCATAACATCACAAGTTAGTAAATGTCAAGATGGAAAAAAACATAGGCTCATACAATCATCAGATATCCTAAGTTGGATGGGACCTTCAACATTATTCAGTTCAACTCCTGACCCTACACAGGAAAACTTCAACTTTAATGTTACATCTCTGAGGTTGTTGTCAAAATGCTTCTTTAATGCTGTCAGGTTTGGTGCCATTACTGCTTCTCTGGAGAGCCTGTTCCGGTGCTCCAACAACCTCTGCGTGAAGAACCTTTTCCTAATATCCAACCTAAGTGTCCCCTTGTACATCTTCCTGTAATTCCTTCAGGTTCTATCATTGGTCACAAGATGTGAATGATCAGTGATTGCTCCTCCTCCTTCCCTTGTGAGGAAACGGTAAACAGCTACAGTGTCTCCCCTCAGTCTCCTCTAGGCTGAACAGATCACAATACTTAGTCATTCCTTATACAGCTTCCCCTTTAAACACTTCACCAACTGTGTGTCCCTCCTCTGGCGACTCCAGTACCTTTATACCCTTTATATGCCTCACCTGATTGACTTCTGGCACATTGAGGTTGCCTGGTCCTGTGCTGTTAGTAGGTGATACTTAAAAGTTGATCAGTACTGATGGACCCTAGCACATTCAAAAATGTTTTCCATGGGGAAACTAAGCAGTTTCCTGAGGAATCTGAAGGCTGCTTTCCTTATATTAAGTTAAGGTCTTATATTTAGTTGAGGTTTTGCTCTGTTTTCCTCCCGATACCATAGATTTTAAACTTGACTGCTTTGTAATCTCTGTGGCCAAAGAAGCCACAAATTGCCACTTCCCCAACGAGACCCTCTCTGTTAGCAAGAAACAAATCAAGGAAGGTACCTTTCCTGCTCAGTTCGCTCAGCACCTGTACCATGAAGACAGAGAAATTGGCAGTAACCTCTGAACTATAGAAAATATGCAACCTTGCAATGCTAATCATAAAGGGTGTTAAAGGTTGTGTATTGCCAAGAAGATCACTTTAGAGAATAAAATTTTAAGCAAATAAATCTTTGAATTTCCAGAAAGTAGAGAGAATTCAAAGGGCTTAAGGACTTTGTCATTGATCATCTTTCTGTCACGAGGTCTGAACCTTAAAACTGGAACAACATGCATATTTCTAGTCAAATCAAGCATGAATTTTAGTCAGAAGTGTTGAACGGGTAGTCTAGGATGGTAGGAGTAGGTTTCAATGTCGTCTGAATATTCTAGAGAAGAAAGAAAGGACCAAGAAGTGAAGTTTTTAACACACACACCTTCATAGAGTTACAGCTTTTTGACCATTATTTCTTTATATCTTTATATGACTACCCACTAACTTTGGAGTGCAAACTTGTCCAAACCTGTCTGAGTACTAAAAGGTGGAAACCCAGTGAAGATCCTGAGCACCTTGCTAGAGAACAATGAGGGACTCATATTACAGCTTGTTCAGGAAAAAAGTGGTAGAGTCTGAGCCATTCATTCCTTAAGCCTGGATATGTGGACAACATATTTACATGACACCAGATATCCTCAGGAATATGGAAGGGAGGTAAGCAACAATAACAATTAGGAACAGACTAAACACAAGCCATACAAAACCAGCTACCATTAGAACAAAGGTAAATGGAAGAGCTGTTAAAATAGTATATCTGCCTGCTCTTTCCTTCAAACTTAACAACAAACTGATCAAATTGTAGGAAATTCAGACCTCTACCATTAATAACAAGAGGCTAAATCTAAATATCAGTGACAAGGTCAAGGCTAGGTCAGGAATGAATCATGACTAAGAAAATGCACAGAGTCAGTCTTTGGTGGGTTTTGTTTGTTCTTTTCTTTCTTTTGAACAAGCAGGTGGATTATATGTCAAAGTTATCATTGACTGCAGGTTTTAAAATATGACTTATCAAAGCAAAAACAATTTAATATATTTCTGATATTATTTCATGTGGGAAAAATGATAATTAGCTGTACCAAATTATCACCTGTCTCAAGATACCAGTTTCAACCATTGTTGAGTGCTTGTCTCAGTTTTTCTTCCTTTCCTACATTCTGTGAGTGGCAGTTTTTAAATTAATTGCAACTTTATATCATACAGAAAGAACAACTGAAAATATAAAAACCAGACAAACAGGTTGCTGGCTGAAGATTTTGACCACATTGTCATTCACCAAACGGAGTAACATATGGCTTGTACATCCTAAGAGCCTCAAGAAAGATACCATTTCTCACTCCTCAAGACTTTGCAACTATAACTCATAGCAGAAAGTAAGGAGAATAAAATGACACTTGCACAAATTATTCTGCAAACAATATCAATATGGGCCTCATACTGTGTTGTGTTAGCAAGAATGTAACAGGTGAGTGGAAGGATTGTCCTGTTCAGCATGTGGGAGGCCGTATCTGCAATGCTATGCCCAATTCTGCATTCTGTAGCACAAGAAGTCCTTTGACTTACTCAAGCTAGTCCATAGAGGGCCACAGAGATGCTTACGGAGCCCAGGTCCCTGTTCTGGGTAGAGAAGCTGAGAAAACTGGGTTCTTTTAGCTTGGACAGAACTCTAAAGGGGGCATCTCCTGGTCATGTCAGGGCCCGCTATATCTAGTCACCTTAAGCTTTGTTGAGTCACATTTCAATATCTCCCCAAACTAAGATTTCACAGCCTCTTTGTGCTCCAGCTTCAGTGTTTGATTAGCCTTGGTGTAATAAGTGTTATTTAGTCCACTTCCAGTATATGGAGCAAGAATAAAAGACAGAGAAACCAACTGGAAGCTTGTGGTTGGTGTGTACCACAGGACACCCAATAAAGGAGAGCCAAGAGTTGAAGCCATCTTCTTCCAGCTACAGGAAGCTCTCATCTTACACCAGGACTTCAACCACCCTGACATATGCTGGAAAAGTAGCACAGCAAGCTGTAGGCAATCCAGAAGACTCCTGGAATGCATTGAAGATAATTTCTTAGTCCAGCTGATAGAGACCCACACACAAGGAGATGAAATACTGGACTTGATGGTCACTAATACAAGTGAACTCATTAGTGACATGAAGATTGGAGGCAGCCGGGGCTGTGATCACACACTGGTGGAGTTCAAGGTCCAGAGGGATATGGGACAGGTGAGGAGTATAGTCAGGACCCTATACTTCAGGAGAGCAGAATTTTAGCTATTCAAGGACTTACTCGGTAGGACCCCCTATGACATGGTCCTTGGGGACAAGGGAGGAGAACAGAGCTGGCAAATACTTAAGGATATTATCCATAAAGTGCAAGACTGCTCAGTCCCTGTATGTGGAAAATCAGACAGGGAAGGGAAGAGATAGACGTGGCTGAGTTGAGACCTGCTGGTAAAACTCAAGAACAAGAGGGAACTGCACAGGCAGTGCAAGCAGAGACAGGGAACATGGGCTTGGGTTGTATTGGAGTGAGGTCAGGAAGGCCAAGGCACAACTGGATCTGAACTTGGCTAAATAAGTGAAGACCAATATGAAGGACTTCTACAGTTACATCAGCCAGAAGAGGACGGTTAAAGAGAATGTACCCCCACAGATAGCTGAATATGTTGACCTTGTATCAACAGACGAGGAGAAGGCTGAGGTACTTAACAACATTTTTTGCCTCAGTATTCACTGACAACCACTCTCCTGACCCTTCCTGAGTCAACGGACAACAAGAAGGTGACCAAGATGGTAAACCCCATCCCACACTAGAGGAGGATCAGTTTTCTAATCACTTGAGGGACCTGAATATGTATAAGTTTATGGGACCTGATGAGATGCATCCCAGAATCCTGAGGGAATTGCCCAATGTGGTTGCCAAGCTACTGTCCAGGATATTTGAAAAGTCACGTCAATCAGAGGTCCTTGGTGACTATACTGAAGCACATGGAGAACATGGAGGTGATTAATGGCAGCCAGCATGGTTTCACCATTGGCAAGCCCTGTATGACCAATTTAGTGGCTTTCTACAATGGGGTAACCCCCTCAGTGGACACAGGAAAGCAATGGTTGTGATCTATCTGGACTTCTGTAAGGCCTTTGACATGGTCCCCAACAACATTGTTCTCTCTAAATGGGAGAGATGGATTTGATAGGTGAATAAGGAACTAATCAGATGGTTGTATTCGGAGAGCAGTGGTCAATGGTTTGATGTCCAGGTAACAGCTGGTGTCCCTCAGGGGTCCATACTGGAAGTAGCACTGTTTACTATCTTCATTAATGATAAAGACAAGGAGATACAGTGCACCCTCAGCAAGTTTGCAGAAGACACCAAGACAAGCAGTGTGGTTTCCACATCAGAAGGACAGGATATCATCCAGAGGGACATGGACAGGCTAGAGAGGTGGTCATCTGACAACCTCATGAGGTTCAACAGGGCCATGTGCAAGGTCCTACACCGGAGTTGGGGCAATCCCCTATTTCAAGACAGGATGTGGGATAATGTAATTGAGAGCTGCTCTGCAGTGAAAGACTTGGGGATGCTGGTTGATGAGAAGCTCAATATGAGCCAGAAATGTGTGCTCACAGCCCAAAAGGCCAACTGTTTCCGGGGCAACATCAAAAGAAACATGGCCAGCAGGTCAAGGGAGGTGATTCTGCACCTCTATTCCTCTCTTGTGAGATGCCACCTGGAGTATTGTGTCCAGTTCTGGAATCTCTAACATAAAATGATGTGGAACTGTTGGAACAGGTCCAGAGGAGGGTGATGAAGCTCATCAGAGGGCTAGAGCACCTCTGCTATGAGGACAGACTGAGAGAATTGGGTTTGTTCAGCCTGGAGAAGAGAAAGCTCTGGGGAGATCTTATAGCAGCCTTCCCTGTATATACAAGAAAGCTGGAGAGGGACTGTTCACAAAGGCTTGTAGTGATAGGGCTAGGGGAAATGGGTATAAATTGGAGAGGGGCAGTTTTATATTAGACATTAGAAAGAAACTCTTCATGATGAGGTTGGTGAAACACTGGAAAATGTTGCCCAGGGAAGCTGTTGATGCCCTATCCCTGGAGGTGATTAAGGCTGGGTTGGATGGGGCCTTGGGTAGCCTGATCTAATGGGACATGTCCTGACCTATGTCAGGGGGGTTGAACTAGATGTTGCCTTCAGTCCTTCCAAGGTCAGTCTTCCTTCTGAAGTCTTCCTTCTGAAGTTGTTCTTCACATTTTATGCCTAGTACTATTCATCTATTCCTGTTATAATTATTGCCCAGACTTTTATGAATGACTCATACAAAAGATGTATCAAGCATATGCATTAATTTGTGCTGTTTTATGAAGGACTGCTTTATTGATTGTTGACAAAAAGCATTTGTGACAATCTGTTAGAAAATGAAATTTGCCCAATGAATGTCACAAAAAAAATGATCTATTAAAACATCCATCAACAAGAATGAAAAACAAACAAAAAGACTCATAACAAACATTTTCATCTATTTCAAGAGATGGGAGATGCTTTCAATTGCATAAGTCAAAGGCTACACATAGGGACAAGAATGTCAGTCAAACAAAGGAGATGGTGCAGATATCCAGAAAAAGTTTAATGTTTCCCCTCACCTTACTGCCAATCCTTGATGGCCTTTTCTGACAAAGGGGTACAACAGGAGGCAGGTTTAACTGAGACATAGGGGAAGGCACAGCAACAAAAGAAAGACACAAAATAGGACCTTGCTAGACAGAATAATACAAAGAATTTTTTCCCTACCTCTCAGCAGCACAACTGTGGTCATACCACAATAGTGCTTTGTCTACAACAGGAGGTTTTATGGCTTGGCACAACTTTTGCTTTTCTCCATATAATCACAATGGTCAAACCAGTCCTTAGCCTAAATTATAGATGTGAAAGGTCACTGAACAAGCCTGAGGATGTTTTAAGCACAGAGCAACTCTACCTGCATTGCAGTACCTAAGATACACAAGGAATAGAAAGATATAGGCCCTTCAAACCACATTCATTTTTGGAAAAAGAAGGGAGCTTTAAATATTTTTCATACATAATGCAGTCTTTCTACACCTTTCCTCTTCTTCTGCTCTTTATGCCTGCATTTACTCTTTGTCTCACTTTTTCATTACATTATTCAGAATAATGTATGGGCTTAGGGGAAGGATGAGCCCTCAGATTAGTAGAAGCTAAACTGTACATGCTTGCCATTTTTTTCTGATCCTTCTTCTGTTTCAAATTGCAGCTTTCATGGTCACTTCCATTCACTTTCATAGCTGCTAAAACCAAAGTTTTTAAAAAATATTATAAGACATTTTCCAACCCCCAGATCCCCAATAAAGTTGATTAATGTCAGACTCCATCTACACAGTCATAATGCTTTCTGCATCAGCCCAGAAAAGGAGTTGAATGATATTTTAAGGACATTCTACAGTACTTTGCTGGAATATTTAATTAAATCCAAACTTTATTAGAAGGGGAAAAAAATAGGAGATTTTTCTTTTGCTTGGCTACATTGAACACATTGGCATGGAATAGCTTGGTATGCTACACTTGTTTTGGTTTTCACATTGTTGACTTATAAAGTGTATAGAACAGAGTTACTGTCACACATCAATTCAAACAAATATATGTGTAGTTTTCGTTCTATATAGTACTGATCTGCATCTGCCAAGCTCCAGAAAATACACATATCTAATCAGTACTAAGAAAATGCTACAGACCACTGCTACAGTGTTAATTCAATACTGATAGAATAAAGTTATAAAGTAATATCAATACAAATAGAGATTTTTTATTTCTGAAACCATACAGATTCCAGTATACTCAAGGATGCAAGCAAATCACATTTTGAATTGTCTGAGTGAACTCCAATACCACAATCTTACCAGTTACATATGCTGTTCTACAAATGTATTGAAATTGAAGTGGAAAAAATGTTTTTACCACATCACAAAACTGTCATTCTCTTTTGCCAGTTTAGCAGTGTTTTTCAAGAGAAGGCCACACATTTAATAAGTAAGAAATTTCCAAGTATTCTTGGAATGCCCTACATTGGACTGCAGAATACAGCCTAGTGTTTGACATAGGTCATATCTAACAAATCAACTCTATTCGTGTCTTCACTTACTTACATGAGCAAATCACTCATAAGTGTGAAAGGAAAGGGAAACTTTAAATGCAAGACTTAGGTCACCACTTCTGAAATGGCCTTAATGTACACAGCAACACTCTCAAAGATATGAAAAATGCATGTTCATCGAACTACAAAATAATGTTGAAGCAACAGTAAGTAAAATGAAAGAACAGGTTTACTTTTCCTCTAATTTTTGATGTGCATTATACATCAGAGAAAAAGGGGGGAAATCCAAAGATACTATGTAAAACCTTCATTAAGCAATAGCCAATCTCTTTATTTAATCACTAACAAATCTGAATGTCTACATTAGTAACTAAGCTCTTGATAAATTATTTTCTTTTTTCTATTTTGTGAACCAGAATTTACATTAGATTCCATGACTGCTTAATTGGAACCCACAAAACCCTTCCATCCTTGCATTATCACCAAATTTCCCAGTGCAGTGTCTCTAGTAAAAGAACTCAGCTAGTAGGTGATACACTGTTTTTAAAATAACCAATGAACTACAAAAATAATCCTTCCCTATTCTCAAATAAATTCAGTGGCCCAGTATTGTATAAAATATATGGCATGTGCCTGAATCTCTAAGACAGTCTTTCTCAGTGTCTATTTTAAACCAAGAAATCTCTAATCTATAATATATATGGTGTAGGAGATAAGAGGGAGCACAGAAACATGCATTCAAGTTTAAAATACATTCCAAAATGTTAGGTTACTAGAGCTGTTCACCCAACATACTTACCTGGTGGTAAAATATACATGGCTACTTGAGCTGTAATGCAGAAGTGAACTGAATGTAGTCAAGGTTAGTAAACCACCCAAAATGCAATACTTTTAGAAAACAAAAGAAGCCAATATAAATTATGCAGACTGATTATGGATACAGCTTGAGTTTATGCAAATGAAATCAAAGATTAGAACTTCCAAAATGCACAAGGTTAACTTGCAAATTGATGAGCAGTACACTGCTACTTGATGCAACTTAATCTCATGCAAGAAAAAGTAAAAAGAAAAGTACATTGAAAGTAAATTTGCTATAAAAATTTTATGGGTTCAGTATAAATTCTTTTGCCAGTCAGTAAAACTGACATAAAATCTGTAAGATGATAAATAACAAAAAGAAAGATTAGTATATTTATCCTCCTTTTCTAAGCAATCAGAATATAAACTGCCAAATTGATATTGCTCTTACTACAAGAGTGGAAGAGCCTTTTCAAATCTAGTTGCCAAAGATTTTATTTCCATTTCAGTCTTAAGAAGTAAAATAAAACACAACATGTCTGTTGATAGGATGACAGAGATTTGCAGATTGAGGATGGGAAATATTTCAGAAATCAAAAAAATAGTTAAATGGTTAACCTTCCAAGGACTAAAGTGAACAAGATCAGAAAAGAAGTGTTCTGCTTTGCCAGCTAAATATTTCAAGGTGTAGAGTCTTCTCCTAACACATCAGACTGACTGCAGATTGAAAGTACTTGCGGCAGCTAGTCCTTAGAACACAGATGGTATCATTACACTAATGAAAAGCAGAGGTTGTGTTTAAGAGAATATGAATATGGAGCAATAATTTCAAATAAAAACAATGTATTGAGAAAATCCTTTCCTGAAAAAGGGCTGTTAAATTAGATTTTTGTGAAGTAACAAAAAAAACCTCAAAGGCCCTCGGTTGCTTTGTTACATGTTGTGTGGGCAAGGATACGTGTGCAACCTCAGTGCATCAGGTTTTGCTGTAGCATGAAGAGTCATAGTTTAATGTTATGACATACGCTGGTCATCTAACTATTGCTTAATCATGCAGAGGATGCCCTTCTTCCTCTAGACGCTCATGATATTCACTGCTTGGGCTGAATAAAAGTTGTGGATTAAGACATTAGGGCAGAATGATCTTGGGTATAGCCTCATTTGCATCACACTCAGTGGAATACGAGGAAATCATCACTATCACAATGATAACATAGCACATGGAAATCAGGAGGAGCTACAGCTCATGCTTTTGATTTCAGACAAAGGATTTCACACAAAAAGAGAAAGACTGTTCTAAACCATATTGCATGGCTGTTAGCCCAGTTTAAGGGCTGAGAAAAGCACTCAAATGCTTTGTTCATCAAATCCTTAAGGGCCTACTAATAAAATACAGTTGGGAACATTTCAAAGGTAATTTTGTACAGTTTTAATTACATATTCACTGATACGAGTTGCAGAAATAATAAGATTTTTTCCCTTTCTTAAATGTATGCCTAGGCTCTAGTACATTAGAGAAGGTGTAGCATCTCTCTTGTTGGTTCTGAGGAACATTAATGCCTGAATTTTAAACCACTCTTGAGATAAATTCCTAAGGAAGAAACTGCTGAACAAGCGGTAGCTCCAGGAAGGAGACTCATTGTAACATTGATTGAGGTCAAATTCATTCTCATGCAAAAGATCAGCAGAACTCTTGTGTGTCTACCTATGAAGCAGTAGGTTTAGCTAAGCTACAGAGAGTGTACTCTCCTTTCTAGCCTTTAAAAACTCATGCTTTTAGCCACTGTGAACTCCTGCAGCTCTTAATTCACTAGTTTCATCATTAAGAAAAAAAGGATTAAACCAATCCATCTTTCTTAATTTGAGAAAATGGCCTCACTGTTGGGGCCCATCAAGTAGTACAAGAATTCTAACATATTATCACTGGTTTGGTGCTGCAGCATTTTGGTAAAACTACTTTGCTTATCAAAGTGAACATAAATCACTGGGTGATGCAAGGACATCGGCTGTATCACTGTTTTACTTAAATACAAACATGTCATTCTCCTTCATCGAGGTGTTCCTGGGACAGTGTCTCATTTTGGGTTCTCTGCTGGATCTAGTTTTTTTGTCCATTGGAGGACACATTGGCCATTCCAATTCTTTCAGGTTTGCAAAGAGCTGTACTCCACGGTTGCCTCTGCTATGCCAGGTAGTGATAGAACACCATCCTCTGCTCTTGCTTCCTAGGAATTCAATTTGCTTATGATATGGTGTCAGGGACCACTCCCAACACCATTGGTGTTTGGGCCTTCCTACTACCTGCACAATAAAAGGAGTATCTTTTAATATCTGCCCAGCAACTTGTCGACAAAAACCTCTCAGGGTAAAATAAAATGTAGTGTTTATTTTGGGCACAGCCAAAATAACAGACCAAATATCTGTGTGCACTTCCAAGAGGAAACTTCCCAAAGTTGCAAAAATAGATCTCAATCTGCTCAGATTATAATCTGATATTTTGAACATAGCCAAGGTCAAAATAAACACAACTTGAATTTAATCTGACATACACACTGCATCGCCAGCAAAGGAGGGTAAAGAGGGACACTACTTCAAAGGGCCATGGCAGTTTCTCAGGAATGCATGGTCTATCCAGCAACAGTTTTAGCAGCAATTCTTCAAGAACTTATGGTCTGGTAGTTCTTCTAGACTGGTCCTATTGGTATGGCAGGTACAGACCACATGACATCCTACAACTCCTTTTTGTAAAGCAAGTCTGTGTTCCATTAGCATCTGAGGGGTGGTCTTGTTCTGCATGCCCAGAAGCTCCTTTGGGAAGGTTTGTGAGCTCCAGGACAGTAATGTTAGGGGTGAGGGAATCATAGAATAACCAGGTTGGAAGGGATCCATTGGATCTTCTAGTCCAACCATTCCTATCAAACACTAAACCAAGTCCCTCAAGACCTCATCCACCCGTGCCTTAAAAACCTCCAGGGAAGGTGAATCAACCACCTCCCTGGGCAGCCTCTTCCACTGCCCAATGACCCTTTCTGTGAAAAACTTCCTCCTAATCTCCAGCCTAAATCTCCCCTGGTGGAGCTTGAGGCCATTCCTTCTTGTCCTGTCCCCTGTCACTCGGGAGAAGAGGCCAGCAAACTCCTCTCTGTAACCTCCCTTCAGGTAGTTGTAGAGAGTAATGAGGTCTCCTCTCAGCCTCCTCTTCTCCAGGATAAACAACCCCAACTCTCTCAGTTGTTCCTCATAGGGCCTGTTCTCCAGCCCCTTCACCAACTTTGTTGCTCTTCTCTGGACTCCCTCCAGAGCCTCAACATCCTTCTTGAGGTGAGGGGTCCAGAACTGAACACAGGATTCAAGGAGCAGCCTCACCAGTGCTGCGTACAGAGGTAGAATAACCTCCCTGGACCTGCTGGTCACACCATTTCTGATACAAGCCAGGATGCCATTGTCCTTCTTGGCCACCTGGGCACACTGCTGGTTCATGTTCAGTCGGCTGTGGACCAACACCCCCAGGTCCCTCTCCTCCTGGCAGTTTTCCAGCCAGACTTCTCCCAGTCTGTAGCTCTGCATAGGGTTGTTGTGCCCCAAGTGCAGGACCTGACATTTGGCCGTGTTAAACCTCATGCCATTGGACACTGCCCAGCAGTCCAGCCTGTTTAGGTCCCTTTGCAGAGCCTCCCTACCCTCCAGCGGATCAACACTTGCACACAGCTTTGTGTCATCTGCAAACTTGCTAAGGATACCTTCAATGCCTTCATCCAGGTTGTTGATCAAGACATTGAACAGGGCTGGACGCAGCACTGAGCCCTGGGGAACCCCACTTTTCACTGGCCTCCAGCTGGACTTAACATCATTTACCACCACTCTCTGGGCCCAACCATCCAGCCAGTTTTGTACCCAGGAGAGTGTGCGCCTGTCCAGGCCAGAGGTTGACAGTTTCCGTAGCAGAATGCTGTGAGGGAGTAGTGTAGTCTCTTCACCCCTTCCCTCCATTCCCCTATCTCTGCTGTAGCTGCATCCCCAGCCCATCACAGGCAAGGGGAGGAGGGTGAGGGAAGCCATACTTATTCCTACATCTTCCCCTCTCATTGAACCCAGTGCCACAGACAAGGCCCTCAGGTGCAAACATACGGCCCTGCACTCAGATAATGCTTAAGACAACAATGCCTGTGACTAAGTCAGTCTTTACACTCCATCCCATGGCTTAAACAGTGGTCACAAACCCCAGGTCCAAGTTGTCTATGACGGTCATCCTTATACAGAAGAAGGAGTGGGGATAAGGAGAGTAAGGCTAAGAGAAATAAGGAAGAGAAATAATGGATAGAGGAAGAAAGAAGTAAAAGAACAGATGATCATAACTAATCCAAACAGTACAAATATGAAACCAGTGAAATGGTACAAGTACAAAACCAGCAATCAAGATTAATATTTTCACAAATAACAGTTCAAAGTTTAATACTACAGTTCTTACTCTTATTTTTCTGTCTCTTGGGTGAGTACCCAATCAGAATCCAAAGAATCTTTGGAGAACCCCAAAGGGTGCCATTTATTCTCCCAGAAGTTTTAAGGTTGAATTTTGTGACCACAATCACACTGGGTCAGATTTTTATTGACTTAAAACCAGAGAATGAGGTAATTTGATGCACCAGTTATCAATTGGCTTAATCACATAATCACAGCCTCATAATAATCTGGTCTCTCCAAAAGATGGAATTTTGGATCCCAAAGATAGAATTTGCTAATCTATGTGATGATGATGTCTTCAAAGACACTTCACCACTACTCTCCTGCTCCCAGTCAAGAGCAGTGGATCTACACCTCACTTCCTGGGAAGTAATAGTAGTAGTAACAGAGAATATGTAAAATCCTTAGGAAAGGGAACATTCAAGTCAGGGAAACCAAAACCTGTAACACAGGTCTTGCCCTTTATACAATGATGGTAAAGGTATTTGCATTGTTCATATTAAACACAAAAGACAAATCAACAATTGTAACAAAACATACAAGTCCATCTTCAGCAGCAAAGGATATGGTAGCATATAGACTGTCCTGAGTCAAGCTGACTCCTTTAGGGATCATCAAGTTCTCCCTGGACAAAAAAAAAAAAATAAGAAGAAAGACAACCTGTTCCAGTGCCTCATCACACTCATCATGAAGAATATCTTCCTCATGTCAAATCTAAATCTTCCCCTCTCCAATTTATAGCCATTCCTCCTCATCCTGTCACTACATGCCCTTGTAAAAATTCCCCCATCAAGCTTTTTTGTACACCCTGTTCAGGTACTGGAAGGCCATTATAGGTTCTCCCTCGAACCTTGTCTTCTCCAGGCTGAGCAACCCCCACTGTCACAGTCTGTCTTCATAACAGAGGTACTCCAGCACTCCAGTCTATCACCAACTCCTAACTGTTTCTTTCATGGTCTCATTTTCTCTCTTAGTTTTATGTCTATCAGGCTTTCCTTTCTGAGCAGCCACTCACATGTGACTGCTAAGAGTCCAAACGTCACCAACAATTCTAAAAACAATAGTAGTGGGAGGAAATAGAAATAAGACAAGTCCTGAATGACCATCATATCTATGCAGTAAATTACTATTCCCTTTTTGATTTTCAAGCTATTATACCTTCAACACAATTTTACCCTGTTGCTGCTTCATGTGGACATCCTGCCAACTAGATGAGTAATTGTCTGGCTATGAAGGGGATCCATGGAGACAGGGTACTCTATATCTAGCACATTTGAGGTAGTGATAGGTTTCATTAGCAAGAAGAGAGAAGAGCTTTGAGCCTTACCTGTACTGCATTATAAATATACTAAGTGGAAATAGGCTTTCATTTCTCTATACCACACAAGAAACTGTAAAAATGATAATATGTAGCACTTTTCATTTTCTTCCATCTAATCATCATATGGCTGCCTGAATACAGTCTTTGGGCTGCTCAGAGACAAAGTTCATACTTACAAATTCTTCTAAAATTGCTAAACACAGACACATCATCTATACAAAAAACACAAGTAAGTGTGACATGTCAGTTGATTCCATCTTTTTGAAAGAGTTTAGTATCTAAAATTTTGTATGTCATATATGAAGAAATAGTGCCAGTGACTAGGAAAGAACAAGGAAACTAAATGAACACCCAGGAAAAAAAGATGCTATAAAATTGGATCACTGCTGCATCAGTCTCTGTGGAAGATATTTCCAGTTTGGAAAACAATAGATTTCAGGGAACTGGTGACCAGAAGTTGCATGGAATGTTTTCTAAGTTATTCTTTTTGCATTGGAAACTGAAACACATTCAAGTATGACAGAAATAACTCTGTTTTCCTAGTATACAACAAAATTGTTTTCTCAAACTCCATTACATATTTGGATGCAGTGTAAAATCATTGAAAGGTGAAAAAGTGCAGAAACCATCTGTCAGCTGAGACTGAGTTTTAATTGAGACAATTTTCTTAACTTTTTTTACAATTATACCTCAATGTGATAAAACAGTGTGTCTGTTACCTTATTCCCTTGTAGAATAAATACAGAGAGAGAAAAAATCCACAAATATATAAATTCAAAGTTAATTGTATGAGCAAAAGTAACTATAGAGTTCCAGGTCTTCAGTTTCATTGTGTTCAACTTAAGAGACTCAATTACATTCTATGATTTTTGAAAGCCTAACTTCAGTGAGTTTTTCAGGACTTCTAACCTGAAATTGCAAAATTTTAAATGCTGAAATCATAGTTAATCCTTCAAAACTTTATCTTCTTAATCCTTCTAAAGAAAATGTCCTTGCTAAGGAACTTTCGAAAATGGTATCTGAAAAAAGCTTGAAGTTGGAGAAACAGAAATGACACTGAAAGTTCACAATCTTCTCTCAAATGCTGGCTTCCAAGACAACACAATTAACTAGAAGTGGTTTTCCGTCATCTTCTTAAAAATACTTTATTTTATCAGATTATTTAGTAAGCCTGTTGAGTAAATAATGTCATATCGCCCCCTGTCTTCTAGGATATGTAATTCTAGAATACTCATCCACTTTATTTTACAAGAGGTCTCCTTTGGGATTCAGCAATCAGCCAAAGCATGGTGATTTATTTGCACTCATATGTACTTGTTCTGAAAAGCTATTGGACCTTGACTCTCACAAGATACAGATAAAAACATGCACATTTGACATAAGACAGTCTTGAACTTCAACATGCACAGAAAAAGAAGTATCATTTCCCAGAATGTGAACATCTGGGATACATTCTTCAGAGTCAGAAAATTAGAGTGCTAATCAATTTGGATTAATGGTGTAGAAATAGTGAGTTGCACCTAAAATAGCTATGTTGTCAAAACATTGGTCTTTTAATACCTGATAAATTATGAGTTTTGTAAAAGTATGACTTTGCAGATAATTGAAGATTATTTAAACATTTGTGGAAAGCAGATTAAGTGTGAACCCAATGCCACTAAAGTAAACTCTATGTCTGTAATGACTCCTTGTTCTACACCATTTCATCAATCCACAACTAATTGTATTCATGTGTTTACCACTATCCTATTTTATTCTATGTCTAAAATTTTCGCATTCAAAATGTCATACAAGAACACAGTTTTAAGGACCTGTCAGTACATCAGATCAGAAAGCATTAGAATTTAAAACAAAAAACTTCCAGACTGGATAACCCATGTTCACCCCTCTCCACATGTCTTAAATGGCAGACATTGGAAGACATTATCTTAAAGATGTTTACATAGATCCTTTGTTAACAGGACTGTATCTTAATTGAAATGCAATGGTACCTCTGCTTGGTTTTATGAAAAAAAATAGTAACAGTATCAACATCCTATTTCTTCATTACAAACTCAATTTCCAAGTTAGAAGGAAACAAAAAAATTTCTTGCAATTGACTAAAAATTCTATATTGTATTTCCCTTTATTTATGGTGAGTGAGTGTCTTTTTATACGAGGCCAATGGCAATGAGCTCCATCTTCAGGTATCTTTACTTTAAAAGTACACTAAAAGTAATATTTCTAAACAAATCTGATATAGAAAAAAATTAATTAATAATTAAAACTGTAATAGAATATTAAATGTTCTTTGGTTGACTATCCTCCTTCTGTCCTCCCTTCCACAAGCATATGCAGTCCTTTTTCTCAGAAAGAAAACCATAGATCATCTTGTGATGCTTATTTTTTACTTGGAGAAACAGCAGCTGACAGCTATGCACTGGCATGCCTGTAAAGTTGTGCAATAAGCACACATAGCAGAATGATTCTATTCCTATTTAACTGACGTTAGCCAGAGCCATTGGTGGGAATAAATCAAAAGAAGAGAATGAGTCTGTAATAAAAGGTGGCCACAAAAACTGTCAGTAAGAAGCCTGGCACAGCTAAAGCAGTAAAATGCTGAAAAATGGAAGGATTTGCTACAGGACAAGCTACAAGACCATGTAAATTGGTCATTTTACATTCTGCTCACATTACTTTTATTCTATCAGGCTTTCAATGAATCCAAAACTTCTGCTAGATAATTTTGAAGTTCTTTCTCATAGCTTAGATGGACCCTTGGAAGGTCTGGGGGGAGGGAGTAGCATCGTGTTGCCAATATCTGTTGTAATGTATCTTCTAGACACTTCAAAAACAATTACTTTGTTCCTGGCCCATGAATAATCCGATCTGATAGGTAGAGAGGAAGCATAAAGTACCTGGGAGCATTAGCAGATATGAATAAATTTATGCTTTCAGTGATAGGTACTCACGTTCCTCCTTTTCCTTACTGCAGGCGCTTCTCGCTCTGGTTGTACCTCAACCAGAGTTGCACAGCTCCTGATCTTCTGCACCCCACTCTCCAATAAGCCCTCCTCCTCTTTAAGATAAAATTTTTACTCAGATTCCAGTACTACACTTAAACGTTCACTCAACTAGCAAGTAGAAACAGCATCTCCACGTGTCTAAGGAAATTTATTTTTTCTTTTGGTGGGCTTGCCACAAATCATTTTTCTTTGACTGATTCCTCTCTCATTTCTTAACATCTGAGTCTCCATTTCCTGCCAGCAACATAACCAGAAGGTCAAGTCTTTTATTTTTTAAAAAAATAGTCATAATCTGTGGCATAATACTTAAATAATCTTAAGTAGTCACACATGAACTACAGAGAGGAGTTGGTTCTCCATAGTGCTTTGTCTCCACTTTAGTAGGGTTTATAATTTAGATCAGGGTTGAGAGCCTTAGCTAACCGGGACTCCTGAGATTTTCTAAGAATAAACACGTGAAAAACCCAGGCAACCACAGATATAACAGCATTTCAGACATTTCTAAAAATGGTTCTATGCAGAACAAGAGCTTTCACTTTCTAATACAGAGCTAGATCATGAGTGCATTATGGATTCTCATTCAAGATATGGCTATATAACAAATTGCAGTGCCAGGCAAGGTTACTTATGTTAACTCTAAGGGTGTTGGCTAGAAGTTGGCAGCAGGAGCAACAGAAACAATTAATGCTCAACCTCATGAAAAGGAAGAACAAACAAATGGAGAAACATTGTGAAACAAGTAGCCCATTTGAGACTTGTAGCACAATTTGGTGCTTCTCTTGCTGAATCTGATGTTCTCCTACCTACATGCCTTTTCTCCTGCAAGTCTTTTCTAGGATCCCTAGTCTAGATTCTCACCAATTCTGAAAACAACTAGCTTGTTCAACAGCTTCCTCTGTCATTAGCAAGAGAGCAGAGAGTAGATTACCATGCTACCTGATGGCTCCACTTGCATATTGTATGTGTATATCATAGAATCACATGATCAGAGAATCACACAATGGTTTGGGTTGGAAGTGACCTTAAAGATCACCTAGTTCCAACCCCCCTGCCTTGAGCAGGGACACCTCCCACTACATCAGGCTGCCCAAGGCCTTGTCCAGCCTGACCTTGAACTCTCCCAGGGAAAGACATCCACAGCTTTCTCAGGCAACCTGTTCAACTGCCTCATCACCCTTGTTGTGAAGAGTTTCTTCCTAATGTCTAATATAAATCTTCCCCCTTCCAACTCAGACCCACTCATTCTTGTCCTGTCACTACATGCCCTTGTAAACGTTCCCCTCCCAGCTTTCTTGTATGCCCTTTTCAGGTACTGGAAGGTTGCTATAAGATCTCCCCAGAGCTTTCTCTTCTTCAGTATGAACAACCCCAACTGCTTCAACCTGTCCTTATAACAGAGGTGCCCCACCTCTCTGGTCAGCTTCATGTCCTTCCTCTGGATCCATTCCAATACTTCCATATCCTTCTTATGTTGGGGATTCCAGAAGTGGACAGAGTACTCCAAGTGGCATCTCACAAGAGTGCAGTAGAGGGGCAGAATCACCTCCCTTTACCTACTGGTCACTCCTCTTTTTGATGCAGCCCAGGTAGCGTGGCGACGGGATGCTTCCCTGGGAGCGTGGCCACCTGGAGCGTGGAAAAGACCGGCGTGGCAGTTTGAGCGGCGTGGCAGTTTGAGCGGCAGTTCGAGCGGGCAGGGCGAGAAGGCAGGGCGCAGGAAGATCCATAAGTGCAGAGAGGGGGCAGCAACGACCATGGTGGCTACACGGCAGAGGGTTAAAGCTACCCCGAGTGCTGCGGCCGGCAGGAAGGATGCTGCTACCCAGACACAGCCACAGAGGGTACATGTGGCTGCCCAGACCCTGAGCTGTAGGCAGTGCCCCCCTCTCAAACCGGCTCGTGCCTCTGCTCCTCTCATGGGTTCCACTTGCAAAGGCTGCCTCCGAGTGGAGGAACTCCTTCGCATGGTGGAGGAGTTAAGGGAGGAGGTAAGGAGGCTCAGGACTGTCAGGGAATGTGACAGGGAGATAGACGTGTGCAGCAGGGCCCTCTCACTCCCTCAGCAACCTGTTGCACCTGGTGTCACTGATAAGCACCCACCTGCACGCTGCAGGCTTGGGACTAACAGGGATGGGGAATGGCAGCAGGTTCCTTCCAGGGGAAGGAAGCCTGCTCCCCATAAGCAGTCAGCGACACCTGAGATCCCCCTGGTGAACAAGTACCGGGTGCTCCAGGAGGAAACTAGTCCTGAGGATGGTGGTCATCATAGCCTAGTATCCTTTCCTAGGCTACACAGTCCTCAGAAGAAAATCACAACAACCTCTGCTAAGAAAAAAATCACAACCTCCTCCACTAAGAAGAAGAGGAGGGTGATTGTTGTAGGGGACTCCTTCCTCAAAGGAGCTGAGGGACCCATTTGCAGACCTGACCCGCTCCACAGGGAGGTCTGCTGCCTGCCAGGGGCATCAGGGCTGGAAGTAGCTGGGAAACTCCCCTCCCTGATCCATGAGATGGACTACTACCCTCTGGTAGTAGTCCAGACTGGTAATGATGGCCTAGCCAACAGAAAGGCTAAGGACACCAAAAAAGACTTCAGGGTCCTTGGGAAGATGATGGAGGGCTCAGGGGCACAGGTGGTGTTCTGCTCCATCCCCAGGATACATGGAGTGGACCCACAGGACACTAAGAAGGACTCAATTAATGCCTGGCTCCGAACCTGGTGAGAGGAAAAGGGCTTTGGGTTCTTTGACCATGGAGTGGTTCGTGCACCCCCTGACATGGGTGCAAAGGTTGGGACACGTGGGTCTCCTAGTGGGGCTAAGGCCCTTGCTAAAAACCTAGCTAAGCTCATAAATAGATCTTTAAACTAGGTGTGAAGGGGGAGGGGATCCAGTCCAGGCTAGACAACCGCGTGCCTGGATGTAGACCACTGAAGTTTAGAAGGGGGCGTGCTGGTGAAGACCACCAGCGTGTCACCATTCAGGTAGTGGGGGAGAATGCAGCCTCACTCAACAAGGGAGATATAGATATTCTAGCATCAACTACTCCAGGAGGAGTAGTCCCCTCTAGGAGGGCTGAAGGCTCTGCTACTCAGCTGAAGTGCATTTACACCAATGCACACAGCATGGGGAACAAGATGGAAGAGCTGGAAGCCGTTGTAGGGCAAGGTGCCTATGATGTCGTTGCCAACACGGAAACATGGTGGGATGACTCTTATAACTGGAGTTCAGGTATGGTGGGGTATAAACTCTTCAGGAGGGATAGAAAGGGTAGGAGAGGGGGTGGAGTAGCCCTCTTTGTAAGGGAAGACTTGGACAACTCTGAGATGGACTGTGGAAATGGGGAGATTGAGTGCCTGTGGGTTAAGATCAAGGGAGCCCATAACAAGGGAGACTTTGTGATGGGAGTCTGTTACAGGTCACCCAGCCAAGGAGAAGCAGCTGATGAGCTCTTATACAAACAGCTGGGGTCAATCTCCAAGTCAGTGCCTCTTGTCCTTGTGGGAGACTTCAATCTCCCTGATATCTGCTGGGAGTACAATACAGCAGAAAGAAAGCAGTCTAGGAGGTTCCTGGAGTGCGTGGAAGACAACTTCCTTGCACAGCTGGTCAACGAACCTACGAGGGAAGGTGCCCTCCTGGACTTGCTGTTTGTCAACGGAGAGAGGCTTGTGGGGGATGTGAGAGTAGGGGGTCGCCTAGGTCTTAGTGATCACGAGATGATAGGGTTTTCTGTCCTAGGTGAAGCGAAGAGGGTACTAAGCAGGACGGTTGCACTAAATTTTCAGAGGGCAGACTTTGAACTGTTTAGAAGGCTGATTGGCAAAGTCTCCTGGGAGACAGCACTTGAGGGCAAGGGAGCCCATGAGGGCTGGGAGTTCCTCAAAAAGGAGATCCTGGCAGCTCAGGAGAAAGCCATCCCCGTGTTCTGGAAAAAAGGCAGGCAGGGGAAAAAAACAGCTTGGTTAAGTAGGGAAATCTTGAGTGAAATTTAAAAAAAAAGGAAGATTTATAGGGTCTGGAAGGGGGGACAGGCCTCTTGGGGGGACTACAGGAGGGAAGCGAGGCTATGTAGGGAAAAAATCAGAGGGGCTAAGGCCGAGCTAGAGGTCAGATTAGCTAAGTCAGCAAAAGACAATAAAAAATCTTTTATAAGTATATTAACAGTAAAAGGAGGACAAGGGAGACCATACAGTCCCTTTTGGACTCAGAGGGAACAGCAGTGACAGGGGATGAGGAGAAGGCTAAGGTACTTAATGCCTTCTTTGCCTCAGTCTTTAATTGTAAAGAAAGCTGTTCCCTCTGTGTAGATACCCGGGAAACAGAGGAGCAATATGAGGCTCCCATAGTCCAAGAGGAGGTGGTCAGAGCCCTGCTTGGCCAGCTGGACACCCACAAGTCCATGGGGCCAGATGGGATACATCCTAGGGTTTTGAGGGAGCTGGCGGATGTATTGGCCAAACCCCTTTCCATCATCTTCCAGCAGTCCTGGAAGACTGGGGAGGTACCTCTGGACTGGAGGCTGGCTGGTGTAGTTCCCATTTACAAGAAGGGTTGCAGGGAGTATCCGGGGAACTACAGGCCTGTCAGTCTGACCTCAGTGCCAGGGAAAGTCATGGAACAGGTGATCTTGAGTGCTATCATGAAGCACATGCAAGGGAAATGAGTGATCAGGCCCAGTCAACACAGGTTTACCAGAGGCAGGTCCTGCCAAACCAACCTGATCGCCTTCTATGACAAAGTCACTCGGCTGCTGGATGAAGGAAAGGCTGTGGATGTGGTCTTTCTGGACTTCAGCAAAGCCTTTGACACAGTTTCTCACAGCATTCTGCTGCGGAAACTGTCAGCCTCTGGCCTGGACAGACGCACACTCTCCTGGGTAGGAAACTGTCTGGATGGCCGGGCCCAGAGAGTGGTGGTAAATGGTGTTAAGTCCAGCTGGAGGCCAGTGACAAGTGGTGTTCCCCAGGGCTCAGTGCTAGGTCCAGTCCTGTTCAATGTCTTCATCAATGACCTGGATGAGGGTATTGAGGGTACCCTTAGCAAGTTTGCAGATGACACAAAGCTGTGTGCAAGTGTTGATCTGCTGGAGGGTAGGGAGGCTTTGCAAAGGGACCTGGACAGGCTGGACCGCTGGGCAGTGTCCAACGGCATGAGGTTAAACACGGCCAAATGCCGGGTCCTGCACTTAGGGCACAACAACCCTATGCAGAGCTACAGACTGGGAGAAGCCTGGCTGGAAAACTGCCAGGAGGAGAGGGACCTGGGGGTGTTGGTCGACAGCCGACTGAACATGAGCCAGCAGTGTGCCCAGGTGGCCAAGAAGGACAATGGCATCCTGGCTTGTATCAGAAACGGTGTGACCAGCAGGTCCAGGGAGGTGATTCTCCCTCTGTATTCAGCACTGGTGAGGCCGCTCCTTGAATATTGTGTGCAGTTCTGGGCCCCTCAGCACAAGAAGGATGTTGATGCTCTGGAACAAGTCCAGAGAAGAAGCGACGAGGTTGGTGAAGGGGTTGGAGAACAGACCCTATGAGGAGCGGCTGAGAGAGCTGGGGTTGTTTATCCTGGAGAAGAGGAGGCTGAGAGGAGACCTCATTACACTCTACAAGTACCTGAAAGGTGGTTGTGGAGAGGAGGGAGCTGGCCTCTTCTCCCAAGTGACAGGCAACAGGACAAGAGGGAATGGCCTCAAGCTCCGCCAGGGTGGGTTTAGGCTGGAGATTAGGAGGAGGTTTTTCACGCAGAGGGTCATTGGGCATTGGAACAGGCTGCCCAGGGAGGTGGTTGATTCACCTTCCCTGGAGGTGTTTAAGACACGGGTGGATGAGGTCTTGAGGGACTTGGTTTAGTGTTAGATAGGAATGGTTGGACTAGAAGATCCGATGGGTCCCTTCCAACCTGGTTGTTCTGTGATTCTGTGATTCTGTGATACAGCTGGCCTTTCATGATACAAGTGCACATTGCTGGCTTAATGTTGAGCTTCTCATTGTTGAGCAACCCCAAGTCCTACTACACTGGGCAGCTCTTAATCACATGACGCCCCATCTGGTATTGAAACCACGGATTGCCCCAAATCAGATGCAGGACCTTACACTTGGCCTTGTTAGACCACAGGAGGTTCTCACAGGCCCCTTTCCCCTTGTCAAGGTCCCTCTGAATGACGCCTTGTCCTTCCGACGTGGCAACTGCACCACTTGTTTTGGTGTCATCTGCAAATGTGCTGAGGGTGCACTTGGTCACGCTGTCTAAATCATCAATGAAAATATTAAGCAGCACTGGTCCCAGTACCATACATAATAATTCTAATAATAAATAAATAATATAATATAATAATGATAATGATAATGATAATAATAAATATAAATATAAATATAAATATAAATATAAATATAAATATAAATATAAATATAAGTATAGGTATAAGTATAAGTATAATAATAAATATAATAAATTGCTATTTTCTAATAGCAAAAATTATCAGTAAACTAACATTTAGAGGTGTGGGAAACTTTATGTAGCTTGGATAAACTACAAGCCTTAAACTTTTGTTTCTTTATTTCATCACAGAACTCCTCCTTTCTTAGCAATAGGACATTGCTTAATCTGTTTTGAAGTGGAGAATAACCATCACGGATTAATCAGACTTATGATTAATCTAGAGAAATGCAAAACCCCAGTTGTAACAGTGAACATCTATAAGACTGATGAAGCAGACCATAGGGGAGAGCTTAAGTTTACTTTTTAGCTGGGATACAGTTAAAAAAAATTCATGTCTGCTAGGTCATGCTTTCCTCTTGACCATGTAGAGAAGTAGCAACCAGTATTACTCAGGCAATTGGGTACAATAATCCCTCTGAGGGAGAGCATAGCAATTGTTTCAGAAGTTTCATTATACCTCAAAACCCCACATGGGAATCAACCTCATGTTGATAGTAGGTGCTCTGACTTTCTCTTCAAGGAAAGTATTTCATCTGAGAATATCAACTCCTATGTGAATATTTATAGCCCAAATTTCTGCCTCCTATCTGGAAACAGATGTTATCCTGCTGTTACTAGAGGCAAAAAATAATGAGGCAAAAAAAATAAGGAAAAAGGGACAGGAAGGCATAACAATTTTCCTCTAAACTGTGAAGGTGTTTCTTGTACCTTTGCAAATAGGTTGCATTTTTGTTAGCCTAATGTTGCTAGTCCGTGTTTTCCATGTATCACCTTGGGATTTTAAATACTCAGTACTGTATATATGAAATGCTTTGAATTACATGGATATTTTCACTGAAACATGACTCTAAAATCTGAGTTGCCACAAAGTTAACCTTCTGAAACTCCACACGGAAAGATTTCAAAAAAGCATTTATTTTGAAAGTGAAAAGAAAAATAAAAACATTAATTATCATAGTCTAAGTTTCAAATTATTCTGTTCTATTTTATGATATGTTTCAATATTGGTCTTTCATTTCTGTGGTGGTGTTTGATAGTTTTTTCTAGAAAAGACTCAACTAATTTCTGGACTTGAAAGCACATCAGGACTATCCCCACTTCAGAGCTAGTGAAACTTAGAATATAAAAATACACGCTCTCACAGTCTCTTATAGCACTTAATATTAGATTAAAAGTATGTTTAATAAAAAAATTTTCCAGAAAGTAAAACACTGCTTCTCTTTCTAATTAGGGTGCAGTAAAAATTAATTCCTATGTGGAAAGTGCCTTGAGATCTTTTCATGAAAGGCATTACTTTGGTTAAGAGCAAACTAGTATTGTTAACTGTTATTAAAATGAATCAGAAGCAGAGAACATCATAAATGTTTCCCTGCAGGTTAAATCTGAGAACTGGTCTCTGTTGCATTGTAGCTTAGTTTTAACCTTTACCATGGCATCATCATACACGTCTCACTTACACTGTAAGAGACAAGGCTACCCTGTGCCTTACAACCTCCCAAACAGAGTCTAAACAGCTAGTTGTCATACTGCAATTGACAAGGAATTATTTTAAGATCACAAAAAGAAGCAATTAATAATTTCATCTTTTCATTTGTTTTGTTTTAAGGATATACAATAGTAAGAACAAAACTGGATCAAGAGCAAACCCTAGTTTTGAAGCCCATAATTTTATATTATGACCCTCAACTCAGTGTCTGCCTGTAGAGAAATTCCAAGATTTGAAAGGTTTTGCAAAAATTAATGGATAGATGGAGCAGGACTTCTCAGAGGAGTTTTCTCTCTGATTCTTGTTGTTGGTTTTAATGCTTTAAGATGCTAACAAAAGCTATTAAAATGCCACCCCTGAAGACAATGTCCTTCTGTTTTATCACAAAACAGGCATATCACAAAGCAGTATCATTGTATACTTGCTGAACTGCCAGTAGCAGCCACATGCAGAGGCCTGACAGGATTGCACTACTCATTAATTTGCTCTTTCAAAAACCAACCTGTATCTGGACAGAGGTGAACATATCGATTTAATCACATTCAGTACTCTGATATCCAACTGGATTGTCAGCTTTTAGGACTTAGGTTCATAAGAGCCTAAGAATGGGAGCAGAAAAGCAAATGTAGTAGAGAAAAGCAAAGGCAAGAATGGTAAGACACTTCCAGTTATTAGTTCTAACATCTTTTGTTTTGATAAAGAAAATAGTACTATTGACATATATAAATTTTAAAGCTCTAAAAATACTTAAAGTGGAAAATAATAGAAAAATTATTTTGCATTGTTTTCATAAGTGTTATTTAGAAAGCTATATTAGTGTAAGCAAAACTGTGTATCTTCTTGTGAACACCTGTGAAATATTGAGTTTAACTGACCAACAGCTGGTGCTGATTGTGCCTTTTCTTGCTGTGTCTCATTACTGGTATCCCCTTTGCTCTTTCTTGTTTCAGTTTCGAAAGTGTGGCTGCTTCTTGAGCAGAAATAGTTAAAGATAGTGAAAGAAGGTTATTTAAGTCAGTTCTGTGCACATCTGTCTACTGTTGAGCTTATTCAGATTACAGCAGATGCATAATATACTTGGATGGTGGTCTGGGGATTTCACACATAGGCTGGCAGTCCTTACTGTATCTTTCATTCTCCATCTAGGCAAGATTTTCTGCTGAGGTTAGGAGAAGCTGTGATTTAAAGCTATTAAAAAATTTTAAAAGTCACCCATAAAAATGTTGTCCTTTAGCACTGGAATACATTGGAATATATTTCTTACTTCTCACTTCAATCTAATTATAAAGAAGTAATCATTTATGTCCTGCTGCATTATTTGCTAAGCATTCTCAGGGCAAAACTGTTGATCCTAAGAGCCGAACTATCATCTTTTGGAATGTTTAAGAGAATTAGGAGTTAAGAGGGAAGACATTTTGAGTGCTGACCTTGCCAAAAGCAGAGAAACTCAGAGCACACAAAGTAGTAGAGTACATGGCAGATAAAAAATGAGTTTTTCTGGAACAGAATAATGAAAGAAAGGGAAGGAAAAAACCACTGCAGTGAAATTATCAACCAGATGCCTATTGAGAAATAAGAACATAATTCTAGGCAAGCCTGAAATTAATAACAGAATGAAACACTAAAAATAGAACAAGTTACTTATTAATGACTTGAGTGAGATTAAACTGGACTGAGAAAATGGAAATCCCCACCTATTTTCCTGATACATAAGTTTTTCTATAGAGAAAAAAAAAGGGGATTAAAATTAGCCCTTCAGCTACTGCACTCACTTTAGTTTCAGCACATAGTAAGCAATTCTATGATTCTATGAAACATGAATGTTTCTCATTCCCACACACCACCAAGCATACTACATGTAAAGGAGTACAGGAACCTGTCAAGTTGGATGGGTAGACACACATATTTTTGAAGATGTCAGCAGATATCTGCAGAGGCAGGGCACAGGACCTACCAGAGACACCCACAGAGGGCATAATTCTGTATAAACTATATGGTATCACATCCAACCCATCCGTTCTACTGCTCAGCAGGTTTAGTTACCACTAGTGTAATGCTGCACTGATGGGGTCTCCACCATTTCTGGATGAAGTTCTAATTGAATCATGTTATCTTGGGTGTGGCTGAATCAGGGTCCACTGTCGAATACAGTTATATTCCAAGCCTCTACAGATGCTTTGCAACTAAGTCCACTGAATATTGACTCAGATGAAATCTGAACGATATCTCTAAATCAGCAACCAAAGTCAATGTTATGGAATAATTAAAAAAGCACTACAGTGAGAAATGATTATAAACCCTCAGGAAGTCATCTCATAGCTTACTATGCTTGTGCCATTGTTACTGAAGCAGTAATAGAGAAATGTGTCAGTAAACTGAAAAACTATGAAGTATCTAACAACAAAAGGTGCCCTTAGACTCCACTAATAAAGCTATAAGCTGTAATTTTTCAAGTAGCTATTCTGTTATTAACAATCACTCAATTATCTGGGAGATATGGTGTTTAACATCAGAACTGAAAGCAAGAGAAAACTAATTACAGATTTATATACACAATTTCCTATTTAGATTCTTATAAAATTGTCCATGTCAAATGTTAAAACAGATTATAGCAAATTATCACTAAATTCACAGTAAACCATAAAAGGTACATAATTTTCTTCCCATAGCCAGCTACTTTTCTCTCCTTTGTTCTTCCTTCTTTTTACTTTATCTTTTTTTTTAAAAAAAAATCTTCTTTCCGTGTATTTTCAGCAGCAACTTTGGAAAAGAGAAGTTGAAAAAGTGAGCCTTAGACTTTATTCTGAAGGCAGTGCAGTGAGATTTGTTGTCTTTCTAATTTTCTCCATAATGAGATCCAAACCACTTGCTTTGGTGCCAAGGAAACCACATTTCTAGCTCCCACAAGCTTCATCCTTGAGGTTGACAAGCTCATAGTTTCTGAAGGAACATGGTTGTTAAAAGATGTCATCAATTCAGAGAGGACCTCTCAGAGAAATCTTGAGTCATGTTTGTCAATGGTCTTGAAGATTAATGATGGGACTTTTATTTTGATCCAACATCATTTATAGTTTCATAATATATATATTAAATACATTAGTTCATTAATTTTGTAGTTTTCTTCATCTAAAATCTAAAAACAGGGTTATAGAAGACGGGAAGAAAAAGAAACAGAGTGACTGCCACTGAATACACTTAACTCACTGGAACATTATTATGTAGTTTCTACCTTCCTTTCAGACCAGGCATCCTTGTTCAGCAGCTTTTAGTTCGTTGGTGATTTTTCTGTGGACAGACAGGGAAATTTCAGTATTAATCTTTTTTTTCTCATTTACCATCTGAGGGAACTGCTGCTCAGTTGCATTTCTACATGCTATTTTTATACCTCAACTCCTAATACATCATCCCAAACTAACAAATCAACTTATTTAAAATTTCTTTCTACATCTTAATTTGAAAACTTATCCTTTCCAACCCACAGTGGAAAGCCTCCGTTGCTGTCACTGAGAACTGAATACAGCCCAACAGTGGTAATAATGAGTTGTGCCCTGACTGATAAAGGGTTGATAAAGTGAAGGATCACTGCATTGCCTTACTCCCAGCCTGGCAAGCAGCAAAAAGCTCTCCAGGACAATGCCGAATCAGGAAACCTGTACATATTACAATGAGTTTTGCTAACTTGCTTGCTCCTACCAGTTCCTTTATGATTTCTTTAATTTAGCCTTTTCCTGTTCTGCACTGTCAGCATTGCTGTTTCTTGCCTATTTGTTAGCTTTGATGTTTTCAAGGCATGCACAGACAATATATCAGCAATGCCAAAATGATAGTAGTGACAAATTCCATCTGATTATAATTCAGCAAGAGCTTGTACCAGCTTGACTGTCCTTTACCTTAAGGCTAACTGATAATACCATAAGGCCAAATTCAGAACTAATGTGTAGAAGAGTTTTAGTTCAAAGACTTTAAGGCTGAGCTGATTTACCTCCATGGAATATCAGGGCAGTCTCTTTCTACCCAGCCCAAGCAGGGACAAGCTCATGTAGAACAGGTGACCCCATTACTACCCCACTCCTTCAATACCCCTCTGAAGATGTGAGTGGGGAAGGTAGAGATGGTAGATGAGAAGAGAGTTCATGGCACTAGGCTGGAAAGGCAGTAGAGCCTCATGAGAGTACATCGTACCATCATCATTGTGTTATGATATTTGGCAATATGAATGCTCTTAATGCCATGTTATACTTCTTTTAAGGAGGTTTTTCTGCAATGGAAAACCTCTATTTAAGTTTGACAGACCTTAATGAGAGTTAAAGCCAAGGAATGTCCTAGGAAAGCCACTCTGCTGAAGACCCCAAAAGCAGGAATCCATGACCTAGACAGATTCTGGGATTAAACTATGGATTACTCCCTTTCCCACTAAAGCTCTGCAGGCGTTTATTTAATTTTTTCTGATTTCATTCAGTGACCTCTTTTTGTTTGCTTAAATGTTGCTGTTATTACTGTACAAAATAGACTATTCTTTTATAACCTCTCCTACTTCCTCCAGTCAGTCATAAAAAATTGCTTATACATAGTCCCTGAACTTGCATTTATAGTATCTGTCCTCCAGCTATACTGGTATTGATTGACAACCATGTTGTTTATGTCCAATATATCCCATAGACGTATCTAATGGACTTAGCAGGTCATTTAATGAAAGGGAAAGGAAAGACTGATTCTTCATTTCATATAGATCAATGTAACTATGTAAGAAGTATTAATGGAAAATGGACAGATTAGTACACTATTTTATAAGATTGAAGCTGAGATTTAGTTTACATAAACCAAAAAGAACATATTAATAGATTTTAGACATTCAAATTAACAGAGAGAAATATTGACAGTTGTGGAAACCTGTCAGAGCAACTACATCCAAAACGATGTAAAAATTGAAGAAGGTTTAGAAAGTAGACACTTGCAGAACTTCTTCAGAAGAGTAAAATCTTTCCTTAATAAGCAATTACAACTAGTACTGTGAAGAAACACTTAGTATCATTAAGGGTTATGTGTCATTCCTCTCTCAGAAAGATTAGTTTCCTGATTTTTAAATAAGATGCAGACTTTGACAAACATCCAATGAAGCAATAAAAGATATTAAAAGTTATGAAAGCTTTTTGTGATTCAAAAGTCTTTACATGATAATTTGAAGCAGATTGTGTGGGGTATATTTCTTGTTTCTCTCCTACGAAATATCCTATTGTTTACCTCTGGAAGAAAAAGTGCAGTAAACAGGAAGTTTTCTCAGCAGAAGATGTAATAATTGCAAAACACCAACAATTCCGGTATGGGACCTTGTTTCTGAAAGAAACATAAATAAAACAGTAGTTCCTTATTTTCAAAACAAATCAAGCAATATTTATGAGCAGAATGTTAACTTCCTCCTTACTTAAACGAGATCAAACCAACATTTTCTTCAGAGTTAGTGACTTCAGAGTGGCTCTCTGTTGGCTGAATCCAGAGATGACCAAGGAGAAGTAAACAAGTGGCTTTACATGTAGCTAACACACATGATTATGTTAATGAAATCTAGATTAGACATGTCTAACTCTTCCCACTGTAACAGCTGCTAGTGTGACTTATCTTCTCTCTAGCCTTTTCCCATGTAGTATGTGCACCCCATAGTCATGGATATGAAGATACCTAGAACCCTGTTCCAATCAGCTATGGAGGACTCTTCTGTAGGAGGAGTTGAGTGAAAATCTGGTCTATTTATTTAATTTATCTGTGTCGCCACAGCAAAGTGTTCAAGCTCCATAGTTATACAACAGCTAGTCTAGCCAGGACTGTCTCCAGCCTAGGGCCAGGGGAGTCTCTGAGAAGCTGCAAGGAGTTGATATATAAAACAGGATAAAATACAAGATAAAAAGTAATCTGTATAGAATTTGTGTGTCTTGTAGCAGAATTTAGTTATCCAAAACCAGTAAATCATTATAGAAATGGGATTTTGTTCAGTACATATTTAAGATAGGTATTTCCTAGCAGCCCTTTCTGGTTCTCACACCAAGTATAAACACACAGAATAAGTCTGTTATATGGTCATTCTCTCAAAAGACCTACCAGGTAGATATATTAGTTGGAAAGAACATAGTTCTCTTTCAAACAAAGAATGCAGTTCAGTCTTGATCATGAGGGAGAGGTTACAGGCTGTACCACCTGGCAAGAGGAAGTGGACAAAAAAGTCCTCAGGCAAATCCTTCATTCAATACACCTGGCTCCACACAAAAAATACTAAGTGTTTGTTCAGGAATGGTACACTGGTAAGAGAAATGAGAAGTACATCAGAGCAGAATTGTCTTGGAAAAATGATGTGGGAAGTCTCATTCAGAGTTAATGAAAATCCAGGGCATGGGGACAGAGTGGGACTAGATGGTATCCATTAAACAGAGTAGACAAGTAGAGGCGCTCAGCTCCTGTGGTGAAGACAACCTGGGTATAGGCCAGCTGTGTTGTTGCAAGCTGTGGAGCTCAGGCACTGAACTGAATTTGTGACTTCAAGACAAACCTTTGACACAGGTATTTCTCTAATCCACTCTATTAGCATCACTTCATGTGGCAACCCTCCTTTATCATCTGTGCAGGATAAACAACTCTGCTTTTTCTAGTGCTCCTCCCTAAACTGCCTGCAGAATATACTCTTTACCTCACACAGATTATAGAGACTGTAATTCTGTTCCTTCAGAGGCTGTGACTCTGCAGAATATTAAAACTGTGAAAGATGTGTTTTGTTCAGAGACATGTGAAGGTGAAATAGTTACATGATTCAAACAAGTTGTACAGGAAAGGAGAAAAGGCCAAGAAAAAGAAGGATTAAATGTGTTATTGTTTTTACTAGTGGCAGATCTGTGGAGCTCACAATGACCAGTCAGCTCCCTCTTTCCTATACCAGCAGGCCATAGATGAACTGTCCCTTTTCCAGCAAAGATAGCCCAAAAAATAGCATGAAGTGGAAGGAGCACAAAATAGAACGGAATAGACAGAGAATCTCTATCAAGCAACTATGACACCATTATTGCTAACTTTTGCTCCCCTCCTCAAAACTTTCCAAATACTACTGCTCTTGAAAAGTAAGTGCTAGTACAGCCTACATATCCAAATTCTCACAGAGAAATTTTCAAGATCATCCCCACCCAACTCCTCAAATCATATGATGTAGCAGTCATAGGACAGGTTGGAATGATTAAGCCTATATAGCACAGAAAAATAGTGACTGGTAAGTACAAATGGCTGGAAAATCTTCTTTACTGATCCCAAAGGGAAGCTTGTGAGGGAGGTGGCTATTAAAATGAGCTTTGCAATCAAAGCACACAGGAGAACTGTTTAGATGGAAATTTAATTTTGTAAGTTGTTGTCTGGTAGCAGTAATCAAAATGACAGCACTGCTGAGAGTTACTATTTTCCTGCAGACTACCTAATTTGTGATTATGGTAGCAATACATCTCTAGAACCACTGTGAAGCATTAGCTAAGGTTTTTCCCCCTCAACTTTGTCAAAGCAGAAAATTAGGTATTCCCAGGTTCCTTCTCTTTTCTATTTCTAAATTTGCATCATCATTCAGCAAACAAAATTGGACCACTCTGCCCTATGCAATTACATTTCAATGACTCAAGTGTTTTATCCTGTTGATTAATAGAATTCACATTTAAATGATCACAAGCAGTTTTTGAAGTCATTAACACCCCATTAAGATGAATGGAGTAACTTAGGTTTTGTTTCAGTCTCCTGACAGTGGAACCAACAAGACCATATCATATTGATTTACAGAGTCAAGACTGCCTTCTCAGTCATTGAAGAAAAAATTATGCAGGTTTAAATACAGGAGAATGCCTCAGTATTTGCTAAATAATTCTGGATGATCCTCTACCCTGAAATTTCAACGGTCTGGAGACTCATTGCTATCTTAGTCATAGGATAATGACATTTAAACAACTAATAAGTCTAGCCCAGTTTAGACCATGATGCATAATTTTCAGCATGAAATTTCCATTTAACATCTTCTTAGAGAAAATAAACAAGTATATGCAGCATTTAACTCTGTAAAGAAAACATCTCCTGAGATTTAAATATTTGCTGACCCTGGTATTTATCCTCATACATAAAACAATAATGTAATCCCTATTGTATCTCTCTGTTCAGATATACTAAAATCTAGTTAGAATTAAGTGGGGGGGGCAGGAGGGTCTTCACAATAAGTAGCTGTAAATAAAAGCATATTAATTCTACAGTAATGTGCTTTGTCCTAGTTTGGTTACATTAGCTATTTGGGGCTGGGGGGGAGTTTAATTTACATGGGCATTTGGACAATCTTTCTACACTAGGATAATTTGGGGCTTTCTGCAGTAACAATGATGCTAAACTAAGTACTAGACAGAAGCCAATATGGTTTGACATGGTAAGCTGTAGAATGTGTTCAAATGTGGTTCACATTTGAACCACAGCATACAAAAAAGATAGCAAATTGCGGGGGGGTGGGGGGGAAGGGGGGAGGAGGAGGGAAACAGGAAAAAGCACATCATCCAAAATCTAGCTTTGAACCATCTTTGGCTCATGAATATTGTCATGGAAAAGGTTCTCTGGGGATTTTTATAGAAGCAGAACAGTAATTTTCATCAATTTCTATAGTACTCTCTTTTCCTTTACTCTTAGAAAGGAGGAGTCTGGTATCCCTCGTCTCTATGTGAAGCAACTGTATGTTTTATAGCAGATCAGAGAGGTCAATATTTTTTCAGTGCACTACTGTAGGTCTGAATTAAGTAGTGGATTGGGACTGTTGATATAGGAAAGAACTGTCCAGACTGAGTCATGGTAACAAACTGATACAGTACTACACTAATATGTTAGACATTGTTACTGTTTTTCTAGAGAGACATAAAGAGCAGCAGAGAAGCTCCAACATCTATGGGGCACCCAGCAAGGCAGTGGCTGAAATATCAACAGGACTTGGAAAATCCTATCTCCATGTTGCCAAGACTAAACTGCCTAGTGAACAGCACTCTGCACTGGTTTGCTTTTATGAGATTGTTCCTTGTTCTGGATCTCTTGTGTTGAAGCTTTCTCTGCCACAGTGAAGTGAAAAAAACAAATTAACTTTATCACTGAGCATTTGAAATAAAATGGACAAGCTGCTTGCAAGGAATCCTAGTTTTGCTCTCAATAAGAAGAAGCTGACCAGTGAAACAGTGCCAAAAGCAGAAAGGTGGCTCTGATTTTCTGAGTAGGGGTCAAGTAACCTCAACCAGGCTAAATATCTGACCTTCAGATTGGTAGCAATCCACTCGGGAATTGGAAGCAGGAGATTCTTCTTATTGTCCCTTAAATATATCCACATTGTCTTGTTCAAGATCAGAAAATAAACCTTCATCACTGGCTGTTGTTTTAAAACAATTATAATGAAAAATGTTCTGTAATTTTCTGAAAATGTTAATCAGGGAAAGTGATCTAGTTATACATAGTTGGTTTCAAGATTGTTGCTCCAGGGTTCAGTGTGTTCTGGATGGAATTAACTTTGTGTGAGCCAAATAGATTTTATGATTTGAGGTTGGCTGGCTTCTTTTCTTTGCTATCAGTCATACAGACATCCCACCAGAAGTCTGTCTCATGAAAGCAAAGATTTAAACATCACTACTTACCCTTCACATTAGGTTTAAATAGGGACAATATGAGAGCAAAGGTTTCTATTTCCTGTCTCATTTTAAATGTTTTTTCCTCCATAAGACATAAAGAGAATATTCCATAGCAGGTCTGTATAAAATACAAAAGGGCTACAAACTATGTGAAGTATGGTTACATTGGGCTGGAGTTTTGACATTATGTGAACAGAGAAATCTGGAACATTTCATCTGGATTATAAAACCCTAAGGAATGCCCTGGGTGTTTCACCACATGCTATGAGAGATAATGGGAGAAAACTGGCAGAAGTTATATCTTCCCACCCAATTTAACTCATTCAGACAGGGCAATTTTGTTGGAAGAGTTTGCTGGCAATCAGTAAGACTCAGCTTGCTCCTATATGCCTTGCTGAGAGAGTGAGCTGTTGGAAGAGAATCAAGACATGAAACTTTCTCTACTCTATTTTAAAGCTTACGAAAGCAAGCGATCTCCAGGGCACTAATCCTTTCACCTTGGTAAATGTGCAATGAATCTAAATGAAATTTAAAAAAGGACTCACACCTCCACCACCTTCTCCTCCTTCTGCAGCAGCACTGAGTCTTACAGGCTGCACAGCTCTATCTACCTTGCCAGTTCACTGCAGTCATACCGTAAAGCTCAAAACTGTAAAAAAGAAAAGAAGAAAAAAAAGAAAAGAAAAAAAAAGAAAAAAGGAAAAAAGGAAAGAAGGAAAAAAGGAAAAAAAGGAAAAAGAAAAAAGAAAAAAGAGAAAAGAGAAAAGAAAAAAGAGAAAAGGAAAAAAGAAAAAAGAAAAAAGAAAAAAGAAAAAAGAAAAAAGAAAAAAGAAAAAAGAAAAAAGAAAAAAGAAAAAAGAGAAAAGAGAAAAGAAAAAAGAAAAAAGAAAAAAAAAAGAAAAAAGAAAAAAGAAAAAAGAAAAAAGAAAAGAGAGAAAAAAGAAAAAAGAAAAGAGAAAAAAAGGAAGAAAGAAGGGAAGGTGCGGGAAGGTGAGGGAAGGGAAGGTGCGGGAAGGGAAGGGAAGGTGCGGGAAGGGAAGGTGCGGGAAGGGAAGGTGCGGGAAGGGAAGGTGCGGGAAGGGAAGGGAAGGTGCGGGAAGGGAAGGTGCGGGAAGGTGCGGGAAGGGAAGGTGCGGGAAGGGAAGGGAAGGTGCGGGAAGGGAAGGGAAGGTGCGGGAAGGGAAGGTGCGGGAAGGGAAGGTGCGGGAAGGGAAGGGAAGGTGCGGGAAGGGAAGGGAAGGGAAGGGAAGGGAAGGGAAGGGAAGGTGCGGGAAGGGAAGGTGCGGGAAGGGAAGGGAAGGGAAGGTGCGGGAAGGGAAGGTGCGGGAAGGGAAGGTGCGGGAAGGGAAGGGAAGGGAAGGGAAGGGAAGGGAAGGGAAGGGAAGGGAAGGGAAGGGAAGGGAAGGGAAGGGAAGGGAAGGGAAGGGAAGGGAAGGGAAGGGAAGGGAAGGGAAGGGAAGGGAAGGGAAGGGAAGGGAAGGGAAGGGAAGGGAAGGGAAGGGAAGGGAAGGGAAGGGAAGGGAAGGGAAGGGAAGGGAAGGGAAGGGAAGGGAAGGGAAGGGAAGGGAAGGGAAGGGAAGGGAAGGGAAGGGAAGGGAAGGGAAGGGAAGGGAAGGGAAGGGAAGGGAAGGGAAGGGAAGGGAAGGGAAGGGAAGGGAAGGTGCGGGAAGGGAAGGGAAGGGAAGGGAAGGGAAGGGAAGGGAAGGGAAGATATTCCTTGCCCATTTCTAAGCATGTGTTTTCAAACAAAAAGCCAGTACCTTGCCCTACACAAACAAGTACAGATTTGACAAAAGTGAATGAGTTCTGGCAGTCTCTTTGTTACTGCTTATGACAGGCACCAATCCTCCTAATCTTCCTGTCTTTCTTGGCACCAACTCTGACAGTAATTAAAACAGTATAATTTTGAAAAACATTTTGTGTTGTTACTTGTTCCTGAAGAGTTACTTAGCAATACTTACTTACTGACTAAATATTTTTGTACACTATATAAATAAACCAGGCTTACTGTACTCCGAAGGCAATACACACCATCAAGAATTTTACTTGAGGCATTCATTTGTTTGCTTAATAATATTATAAATGACTGTTAGTAGTTTAATCTGGCAACTCAAATAAAAGCATTCCTCTGGAAATATAGGATCAGGTCAAAGAACACAACTTTGTCTTTGTTTCTTTAGGGAATAAAAAGTGTCCCTAAAAATACACTTCCAAGTAAAGAGCAGTGAAATTTACAAAATCCTCAGTCAAGTATACTATGCTTGGACTTCAATCAACAACAATGCAACTTACTTCATTGGAGGTCTCTCCGGTAGCAAACAATTCCTGTATGTTTAAGAAACACTCTAAGAAACAGCAGAGCTGCCAGTCCACTCTGCCCTAGCATTTTCTAAACCCAATGGCTTCTTAGAGAAGATGATTCAGTATATGTTGTTTACTGGCTAAATGACAGGGATCACGAAGACCAGATGGTCTGGCTGAAATCACCATGGCTGACATTGGCTGGCGGAAACTGAAGAAACTGAAATTCAGCCCCACTGGAACAGGAGGTGAGATAGAGAGAATTGGATTATTGTGAAAGAAAAGAATAAGTCATTGAACAATATTTTATATGATAGGTGAAATAGCATTTTCCTTAAAAAATACATCTCTCTTGGGGGAAAGAAATGTTCTAGATCTGCCTTAATTCTATTGATCTGGTCCATACTACACTAGATAGGTGGTTTCACTGTTGCAACAGGCCAAATTCAGCAAAATCTGTAAAAAGCTTCGCACCAGATGTATCCTGGTGAAAACCTCTCTTCCTGTCATTCTCGTGACAGGAAGCCTGCAAGGGACCTGTAGGAAATTTTGGGTTTCTGTCATGAGATTCTAGATAAGAGCAATTTTAGACGTGCCTCCTGCTTCCCTTCCACCAGTCAATACAGTACTATGCTTTCATTATCCTACTGCCATAAGAATACGTCATTTAATACAAATAATAACGAACACACACATAGAGGCATGAGCAACTCATGCATATTGGCTAAGGGACTTCCTCATTCTTCCCTATGTATTTCTCCTCTCACCTACAATACAGGTAGATTTGTCTGCTACCTCAGTGCTACTTCCATGACTGGTAGTTTACTCCAAAATTTCAGTCAAAAAGCATAACCTGCTTTTTTGAGAAATCACAGAATCACAGAATCACAGAACAACCAGGTTGGAAGGGACCCATCGGATCTTCTAGTCCAACCATGCCTATCTAACACTAAACCAAGTCCCTCAATACCTCATCCACCCATGCCTTAAACACCTCCTGGGAAGGTGAATCAACCACCAAACTGGGCAGCCTCTTCCAACGCCCAATGACCCTCTGTGTGAAAAACCTTCTCCTAATCTCCAACCTGAATCTCCCCTGGAGGATCTTGAGGCCATTCCCTCTCGTCCTGTCCCCTGTCACTTGGGAGAAGAGGCCAGCTCCCTCCTCTCCACAACCACCTTTCAGGTACTTGTAGAGAGTAATGAGGTCTCCTCTCAGCCTCCTCTTCTCCAGGCTAAACAACCCCAGCTCTCTCAGCCCTTTCACCAGCCTCGTTGCTCTTCTCTGGACTTGCTCATTAATTTTCTGCTTTAGATATTAAAATTATCTGGTGCAAAACGTTAGTAGTAAGTACTCTGTCTCATCTAAACTTTGTAACATGCAGTAATGGCTAGTAATGGGAATTCTATTCTCTGTTCATTTGCACTGCATATTTAAGTAGCTGTTGAAGGTCAGTATCCTATTGGGAAACATATATGCAGACAAGATCGGATATATGGTTGCAGAACATGGTCACTGGAATCTCCCTAAAACATTTCAGGATGCCAAATGAACAAGGTCCATAGCACAATCCCAGCCTCTATAGCTACGGTTACTCTGTGGGTAAAATTATAAAAAAAAAAGCCACTGGTAGCTTTTACAGTTAATCAACGTACTTGAAAATGTTTTCCTTGCTATACAGGGGCATGGAACCACAACAAAGCTACTCAACATTTGCTTGTAAAGCATACAAGCACACAAAGAAACTGAGACTCTCTCCATATAGTGTGAAAGCTTGGAACCATGTGTAATTCTAAAGCATGCTTGGACTAGCTGAGAGAGGCAATTAAGTGTTTCCTCAGTTTGTTGCTTCATCAAGCACTCTACAGGAATTTAGCATTCTTTTTTTTTTCACATTGACTTTTTTCCCTCCAGAATTAAAGTGTGAAATGCTCTCACTTTGAAAAAGCTAACTGATTCCAGAATCCATATCCAAGAGTTATAAGAGAAACCAGTTACCTGGTTTTCAGGAAAAAGAATGCAAAGAATCAGTTTTGCAGCTCAGAGAAATTTGTTTAAGGCTCATAATAGACAAAGAAAGTATTCTTGACATTACTATTATGATGATAATAGTATTGCAGTAGACAGAATGGGACTCCACCCATGGTTTTTCTTCAGGGCATGGCACTAACATGTAATTCCTTCATGGTAAGAGTGTCTAGTTGTAATGGCCAACTAAATGATTTTATTTATTTCATTGTATTTGGGGAAGGAAAAAAATGTTCAAAGAACTGTATGAAAGTGCAAGTTTCTTTCATGTTGAAGATTTAATTATTTAGCTACAACTGTATTTGGGAAAACAGCTTTTCTTCTACTATATCAAAGGAATTTAGGGACTTTCTCACAAAAAATAAAAATGTGGTCCATCTGCCGCAGTATTATGTCTCCAGCAGTTGTCAACATCAGGAGCTTTAGAAGTGCACCATTGTCAGATTCTTTCTTCCAGGATGGGCTTCTTATACCATTTCCTCATGGTTGGGACTGTATTCTAATGTTGATACTCTGAGATAAAATCTGAAGTATAAGATTTTCTATTAATATTAAGTTCCTGTTTTTTGAATTGTATTTTATATCCACTTCAAATAAACTGTATAATCCTAAAGTGTTTCTTAATTCTGTGCCTTAGCAATACCCTGTACTAACACCGCAAGACAGAAAAAAGCTTTTCTTCTTCTGTGTTTAAGTTGCCGTCTTTGTGAGACATTGAGTGGTTCCTTGGTTTCGTACCTTTATTAGGCCCTTTCACACTTTCCCCTCTCATGTTACCCAAATATTTCAGTGTCTGAATCAAATGACAGATTTAATAGTATGGTTAATGTTCAAGAGCTGATTAAGTAGCAAGAAGGAAAGAGAAAAAATAGGGGTAGCATTGTTGCTTTCTGCATCACAAAGAATTGTAAAACAACACAACTAAGATGACATTAAACAGTAGAAAACAGAACAAAGCATAAATGCTGGCAAAGTAAGTTTTTTAGGCTGCATATAGGCGTCAGAGGCAAGAGAACCCCAGCAAAGGTATGGGCTATTGCCTGCTTCACTTGTGCTGACAGAAGAGATTGGCATGAGACGAAATGCAAGAGTTGTCCTATAGCCTGCTGCAACTCTACTTGAGTCAGCCCGAGAAGCACTATCTTGAAGGAAAAATTCTGAATAGACAAAGCCAGCTGACCTGGTTTTCCACCAGTAGAATCCAGGGACAGGTGTTCTTTTAGCAGTGAGTGACCCTTACACATTGTACTTTTCTGGTACTCAGTTTTGCCTACATTCCACCAAACCTAGACTAACTTCAGCCTGTCAGCATTCTCATTGCACAATGCCACAGGAGAGCTGTAGTGATGGATTACATAGCCTACTCTAAATATATTGTTATGATTTCATTTTTGCACAGAAATACAAAAACCCTTTTAAGTATTAGAATCATGATATATATGATAAGGGAATGGCTAGCCTAGAGGACTTATTGTTTTTCTAATATGCTTTGAAAGAAACAGTCAGGCCTTCCTCCTGTACTCACTACAACTAGAGCTACTGTTCTTCAATGATTCTAAATTAACGGGAAGACTGCAAATAATCATCCGTTTCCTTATGTTTTCCAGCAACCATGTGAAGAACAAAAGTTGAAATAAGTCCCTTGAAATTACAAAATGTTCTGGAACCTGTGGAAATTTTTCAGAAATGTAAGTTTAATTATCAGCAAAGAGACTGCAGCATACAGTATAAGCCAAAAGGAACTAGGGGAGGTTCAGGCTTGACATAAGGAAAACATTCTCCACTGAAAGGATCATTAGGCAATGGAACGGCTGCCCAGGGATGTGGTTGACTCACTTTCCCTGGAGGTGTTTAGGGTGTGGGTGGATGAAGTACTGAGAGGCATGGTTTAGAGATTGGTGGGAATGGTTGGACTTGATGATCCAGTGTGTCTCTTCCAACCTGGTGATTCTATGATTCTATGATATGATCACTGCTACTGATGTAATGAGGGACAGCTGACAAGTCACCTCTGAGAAACAGTTTCTCTTCTACTGAAGTCAATTAGAGCACAGGAAGGCATTTGGAGAATCCATTCCTTGCTCACTCCAGCTTTCTCTGTGCAGTTACGAAACTAATGTTCACACTGTAGTTTTGAAGCTCAAAAACTGCAGACTAGGTTCTAATAGTGGAGTACATTGGTCTTTACTGAGCTTCCTTACATAACTTCCAGGGGTGCCAGAAATGGTTTTAGGTTGACACAGTTAACTGCTAGTGCCATTTGTTGGGAGCAGACAACATAGCAGTTGGGAAGAGACTATTAAATGGCAATTGCTCATAAAATTCCACTAACAATACAATGTACCCAAACTTGCCTGATCAGAAAGCACAAATCACTGAAAAAATGTCTTAAACTGTGTTCTTGTTAAGATCCTGAAGTGATTTCACTCATGATTTAATAAAAAAAGAATAGCTCAGATTCTGACAACATTGTGAGACCAAAGGCACAGCTCCCATTGCACTTCATGCCCATTGGAAGCTCCAGCTGCTGACCAGTACCTTCTCACTAGGAAGGACAGATACCTGGGAGACAGAAGCCATTCCTATGATGGCATACTGTGAAGGGCTACACAGCCAACATTTTAAAAAACCTGTGAGGTTAAAACTTGAATTCCAATAACTGAGTTTTGAGTAAGTCCTGTACCTGGGTAAAAATACTTAAATTTTTGACAATGTAGATAGAGATGGGGCAAATTTTTCAAGTGTGTATGGTTTCACCTTGTTATCACATGGACATAAAAAGCTAGATATACTTTGACTGCTACTACCTGTCCATCTGCATGTTTAGCTCCTAAGTATCTTCAAATTATGTTTTTTTAAGAACTAACTCTGTTTGAATCTGTGACAAATTCCCATTGACTTCCACAATCCCAGGATTTAATCTTAAATCCATATTCAAGCGTCCAAATAAGTAATCTGAGGTTTCTTCAGTATTTAAGTCCCTAACTGCTCTCATGTTTAGGTAAATATGGGTCTTGGAGATAAAGTGTAGATTTTGAAGTTTGATGTCTGACACATATTTTTACAAGTCTTGCCTCTGAAATTACATGTGATCCTTCTCATTGTATTAGTCACTTTAGAGATATAGAATACCCCAGTACAGGCTAGTATCTTTTGAAAAATAAAATATTCTCCAAGTGCCATGTGTTGTACTTCTGGATGCAACAATCTTCTGGAGGATAAAGTATGACGAAGATGAATATGTTCTGAACAAAGCTGCACCTGCCGAGCCTTTTAAAGGTCTATTTTAGAGGCTTGTAGATTTGATCTGACTTCGTTGTAGGATGTACAGGGAAGAAAAACAATATGTCAGAGTGTGCAAGTATAAGAAACTCATCATCAGAATGGCCCAAGTGTTACAGGCTATATTCGAAAATGTGTTGACAATGTTGGACCTAAATCTGGGGCAGTACAGGATGAACTGGATTTGCAGGTCATATCATTCCTTTCCTAGAAAATAAAACACTCCTACAGTTAAAACAACAACAACAAAAAAAGAACAATGGAACACTTGAAACAATCATTATACTCTAGTAAATGGTTATTGACATTTGTAAATTAATGTGGTTTTTTAATAATTGATTTTAAAATTGTTATTGGTCCAAAACCTCCATGGCAATTTCCATCCAGATCAGTTTTTACAGCTGAAATCATTCCTGACCTGCAGAGCTTATAACAAGACTGTTGACAGATCCTAAGTAGTAGATGTATGATCAGCTTCTACTACAAAGGAAAGTATAAAACTCATAGTATTTTCCTTTGTTTGTTTACAGTATTCTACAAAACAAACAAACAAAAACAAACCAAAGAACCTAAAACTATGTTCGGTATTGTTGTTTTCCTCTTGCAGAGCATTAATAGGTTTTAGAAATAAAAATATTTTATTAATTTTATTAAGTCAAAGGAAAATCCTACATTCCCATGAAAAATTCAGATTAACAACGTATCTTCAAAATTCATATATAAAACAATGTTATACTTCAAAAAGTCCCTCGCAGTCCAACATACATCTGATTTTCAATAATGTTGATTTATAGTTTTATAAAGCAAAATAATAAATATAATAAATTGTCCTGCATTTCCTGATCTCAGTCACTATAAAATAACTGCTGCAGTTTTACATTTCAGTGTGAAATATTAAATACATAAATCAAAACAAGATTATTTTTCATCTGGTGCTGGAAAGGGGTTTCTGAAACTGACAAATTCATTTTAGTTAAAATGAATGTTTTAGGAAAGGGATTTTTACTGAGTCTATAACCGCTTTAAAAGAAATCAAATTTTGCACTCTAATATCCTGCTTTTTGTTAACTTCCTTGTGACAGGTGTTGAATTTTGCAAATACACATCCAACTGCAATTTTCTAAGAAGCATCATCCTGATCTCCTTTTCATTATTCTCTTCTCTTTGTCTGCGCAAAGATTCTTCTCTTCATGGTATACAGCCACGCTGCTTCTAGGCTGACCTTAGTTGAAAATCCTGATATGAGCTGTTCACATACACAAATATATGTAAGTATTTATGCAGGTAGGTATGTAATCATCCCTAAAAATAATTGCTTACTGAGTATACTAGGGATTTATAAGAACTATTCAAGTTATGCAGTTTCTAATGTATAAAGCAGATTCAGTTGTATTTAGACATTCGCTGTGTCAAGTAGGAGCTTCATTGGGAACTAGAAATACTAGTTTGCATTCTTGATTAAAAAAAGCAAATCTAATTATAAGTAATTATTATAGCATTGAAATACTTTTCAGCTTTTAGAGTGCTTAAACATTCAACCAGAAAAAAAACCTGCAAAAGGAGTGATGACACCTGAATACTAAAGAATTTCTGGGTGGGTGGGTGGAGGGGTGGGTGGATGAGTGAGTGAATGAGTGAGTGACTAGGCTGGGAAGAAAAATTGAACCTGCTTGAGGCTGGACATAAGACAATGCTGGAAATTGGAACCATAGCATCAGATAAATGCTTTCCCCAAGGCCTTGCTTGAAACCTGAGACAGATTAATTTTTAACAGGATTTGGGGGTTTTTTTGTGGAATTCTGTTTATTGTCTACACACAAAATTTGCATTTTAAGACAGCTTTAAGTGTAGTAATAATACACTAAAAGTATGTCTCAGCAACACTGCATGGAAGAATCCTATTGAATAGCACCTTTTGGAGCCCTTATTTTTCCTTCCAAAGAGATAATACTGGATTTTCCTTATCTTGCATACTGGAAATGTATTTGAATGAATACAAATAATAGAAGTTCATAAAATAAAGTCTCTGGCATGGAACAATTAGATGTTTCAGCTTGGTCTAATTTTGTGATTTTTTTTAGCCCAATTATTGTGATTTTTTTAGCCCAATTTAGCTTTGTGATTTTTTTTAGCCCAATTTGTTTAACTTAACCAAGAAAAAAATCTGAAGATCATCTAATTTACTGTGGCAAAGTATATCACACTCATAAAGTTCATGAGGAGCTATCCTAGAGCTGACCACTATCATGACCTAGCTGCTTGAATAGGCTGGTTAATAGTTTCCTGCAGGATGACAGTACACACAGGGAAGTCTTCCAAGCACATTATTTAATTTTATCACTGCTGAGAAGATAGTGCTAGGAAAAAGATTATGAATGGATAAGGAAAGAATATTTTACTAATGAATTTGCTACATGAGGAAATGCTATTATAGGCATCAATATAAATATTTCTTCACATTAAAATTATTTCTGTTGTTGTACTTTGCTTCCCTGGTCTTTATTTTGTAGGTGTGTTTCAACAGTTCTACTGCCAACTGCATTCAAATTCTCATGTTAGCATTTATCTTCAAAATTGCAATTAAATCTTACATAAAATTAACGTGTATTTGCAAATTTTAATATTGAGAGAGCAGGCTATTCTCTTCCAGTTAGAATGATTGGGAGATAGAGGCAACTGGATATCACAAATTAATTAAATTGAGACAACCAGGAAGTTCATTAGTGGTATTTTTAATTCTCTGTGTTGATTCAGAATCAAATCTCAAGATCATCATGTGGCATTCAGATGAAAAATCCAATCAGGTAACTATGAATTTCATTTGCTCAAGACCTGAGGAAGAGATTATATTTGTCATGATGTGGCTACAGTCCTTCAGCCAAAACCTTACAACCTGAAAAGCAATGAAACTTGATATTACCCATTTATTTTCAGGCAAGTTTGATTTGACAAAGAGAGATGGTATGAAATTTTGACTAAAACATGAAGAGCAATGCATAATATATTCTGGTTAAGAAGTCTCTTTGTTCATAAATACTCCACCATTATGCTATTTTAATTTTTTTATTTTTCTGGTATTAAATTGGTCAGTAAACCATGAGTAGGTTGCTTGCAGAAAGGATTAAGTGAACAGCTAATAGAAAACTATGACCAGGTAGGAAAAAAAAAAAAAATGGATGCTGGCTGTTGACTCTGTCAAATCCATGTTAAGCTAACACAAAATGACACAGCCATAACTTCAGTTATGCAGTCTTGGAGTCTTGCTGAATGTTTCAAGAGAGCCAGTGATACTGCAGTGGCTGAAAAAAGACAGATACTCACTGTCAGGTAAGGCAGAGACAAGGCATGTTAATAACCCAAGAATCCAGTCTTTGACTCTCTCGAATTTCTCTTCATGCCATAAACTCTGTCCCTTGCCTGTCATTTCCCAGTGGCCCAGCCCTAAAGGAAAAATGACATTTTCTTTCCATTTTATATTACAGAATGAGAAAGTCTACTTCTGCTAGTCAGTAGTTATCTCATTTAGATGACCAAGTAAATACAGTGATGAAGAATCACAGATTTCTAATACCTATAGCACCCTAAAATAAGTTGTTCCATTGTCTGCTCTACATTTCCCTGGAAACTCTACTTAGACTCAAGCTTTACAAAATTTATGAGATCATCAGTTGTATGAGAGAACTTTTAAAAGTATATTAAACACTAATTCATATGCACAGTTAACCAACAGTCCTTGTTTCACTTGCCTCTAACCATTTGGATTTTAATATTGCATGACTATAATGCATTGTGTGATTAGAAAAACATGTATATATTATGCACATACACAGACTCATTATAAAAAACCACAAGAAAAAATAATTATTGCAACATGCTGTTTCATCCAGTTTTTTTAGAAACTCAATAAAGTTTTTGGGGTTTTTTGTCTTGCTTTCAAAGGTTGTCTTCTGCTAACTTTAAAGAAGCAAAGAAAAAATGAACAGTAATTCTCTTCCGCATATGTAAAATGTCATTTAGATATCAAATCATCTCCACAATATAACTTGATCAGGGTTAAGTTCAGCAGGATGTATTGCATTTAGAAATCAATGTATACCTGTAGGTGTCACTCAAAATGTTTCTCTGTATATTTGCCAGATTTTGCTCTCTGACTTAATGAATAACTCTTCATATATTTAAATACTGAGTTCTTACCAGTATTTTTTCTAGCCAGTACCTCCTCAAACAACAGAGGGACATTAAAATTCAAAGTAGGCTAGAGTTGACAAAAAAAGACAACACTAAGCACACATTAAGTAATGAATATCTGTCAAAGTTAAAAAAATTGTGAATCAAATTTAGTTTCTAACAAGTCCAAGAGATGATAGATAATGTGGAGCTCAGGTGTGAAACTTATTGAAAACTGAAAAATTAACATGCAGATTCTTTGGAACATGCAGAATTGCTGCAGGAATTTTTTTTTTTTTTTTTTTTTTTTTTGTGCTGCAGTATGTCTATGTTGAAGAAAAGACTAATGGACTGTACATAAAATAAAGGTTAGGATAAATTTGAAGTGAGAATGTGAATGAAGATAGGGACAATAGGTTAAGAGTACAATGTGAGTATCTGCAGTACAGAAGCAGAGAAGAGAAGAGAAGAGAAGAGAAGAGAAGAGAAGAGAAGAGAAGAGAAGAGAAGAGAAGAGAAGAGAAGAGAAGAGAAGAGAAGAGAAGAGAAGAGAAGAGAAGAGAAGAGAAGAGAAGAGAAGAGAAGAGAAGAGAAGAGAAGAGAAGAGAAGAGAAGAGAAGAGAAGAGAAGAGAAGAGAAGAGAAGAGAAGAGAAGAGAAGAGAAAGAGAAGAGAAGAGAAGAGAAGAGAAGAGAAGAGAAGAGAAGAGAAGAGAAGAGAAGAGAAGAGAAAGAGAAGAGAAGAGAGAAGAGAAGAGAAGAGAAGAGAAGAGAAGAGAAGAGAAGAGAAGAGAAGAGAAGAGGAGAAGAGAAAGAGGAGAGAAGAGGAGAGAAGAGGAGAGAAGAGGAGAGAAGAGGAGAGAAGAGGAGAGAAGAGGAGAGAGAAGAGGAGAGGAAGAGAAGAGAAGAGAAGAGAAGAGAAGAGAAGAGAAGAGAAGAGAAGAGAAGAGAAGAGAAGAGAAGAGAAGAGAAGAGAAGAGAAGAGAAGAGAAGAGAAGAGAAGAGAAGAGAAGAGAAGAGAAGAGAGAGAAGAGAAGAGAAGAGAAGAGAAGAGAAGAGAAGAGAAGAGAAGAGAAGAGAAGAGAAGAGAAGAGAAGAGAAGAGAAGAGAAGAGAAGAGAAGAGAAGAGAAGAGAAGAGAAGAGAAGAGAAGAGAAGAGAAGAGAAGAGAAGAGAAGAGAAGAGAAGAGAAGAGAAGAGAAGAGAAGAGAAGAGAAGAGAAGAGAAGAGAAGAGAAGAGAAGAGAAGAGAAGAGAAGAGAAGAGAAGAGAAGAGAAGAGAAGAGAAGAGAAGAGAAGAGAAGAGAAGAGAAGAGAAGAGAAGAGAAGAGAAGAGAAGAGAAGAGAAGAGAAGAGAAGAGAAGAGAAGAGAAGAGAAGAGAAGAGAAGAGAAGAGAAGAGAAGAGAAGAGAAGAGAAAACCAAAGCTGACTACAGGATAACTTCACAAAGGGTGAAATGCCAATGGAGGAGCTACAGAAGGTGCACTCCTCTCCCAGGACAGGCTACCAACCCCAAACCCACCATGCAAAGGGTGTTCTGGGTTTCACACAATATCTATGTCTTGTTAGGCATTTTGGTCATAAAGCTAATAACTTTGCTTAAAATGACAGGAATCAAGCTGAGATGGTTTATAAAAAGGCACGAGCAACCCAGATATAAGGAACAAGGAGTCATTGCATCATGTGGAATAGTGCCATGTGCCTTGGCTTTGTCGAAGAGCGACTAAAACCTATGTGTATATGTTCTGAATTTGTGACTAAGATAGATAGAGAGATAGATAGACAGACAGACAGATAGACGGACAGACAGATAACATCAAACAATCCAGATAACATCAAGCAATCCATTACTAATATAAAAACATGTAAAGAAGAAAATCACATTTCTATGATTCTGCTTTGCCTGCTAATAAAACCTTTCTAGGGTTTGTATCTATAGTAAGTAAGGTTCTGAGC